>WAAB01008184.1:14516-129571 GCA_013389865.1 Piaya cayana
CTCAATGCCTTCATCCAGGTCATTGATAAAGACATTGAATAGGGTTGGGCCCAGCACGGAGCTCTGGGGAACCCCACTTGTTACTGGCCTCCAACTGGATTTAACTCCATTTACCACCACTCTCTGGGCCCGGTCATCCAACCACTTTTCAACCCAGGAGAGTGTGTGCCTGTCCAGGCCAGAGGCTGACAGTTTACGTAGCAGAATGCTACTTGAAAGCACTCAGGCTCTCTGCAGACCTGACTGGGAGTTTTGCCTCCAGAAGGTTTAACAGAAGTTGTCATTATGTATGTGATATACCCTACCATAATTAATTCCCTCAGGGAACAACATCCAGAGGAAGCATGGTTCAAATACACAGCATGCACCTGAAATTTGAGATTTTGAATTGGATTCCCAACAGAAAGATGAATCCATGAAGAACTGACATTTTTAATTTCCTTGACTCTTGATACATGACATAAACTAAAACCTGTCATAAAGAGACTGGCTTAAAAACTGTTAAGACATATACGTAAAAATCAGCATTCTTTGTTCTTGAAAAGGTTTGATGAACAGAAATACAGAAGGTGTTTAAAATTACCATGTGCCATTTAATATAAAATGAAGCAATAGCTCCCTTCAGTCTTAGTGGAAAAGATTCAGAGCTGTAATCCTTTTTCAAATAATTACCCTGTTCAACAGGCTTCAGCACAAGATGACCCCAAGCAGAAGAGAAATAGAGAGAGAGGCTATGAAAACCTCAGTAGATACATGTACCAAGCAGAAAAGTGATGAGAGCACTTTGTAGGCATTTGTCAAGTTACAGGCCCAAATTACACTAAAACTGAAATGCAAGGGAAGGGCAAGAGCACGCAGAAGTATCAAGTTCATCTACCACACAAATAGGCAGGTAGGGATGCTGACTGGCTGAGGCAGCTCCTCAAAGCTACAGCACTGAATTAATGCTTTTACGCACATAAACTGCGTTTTTGACTCAGCCATGAGCTGGATCTGTGTGGTTACCCATGGAAATGAACCTGCAGCAGAGTTACTGTCTGGCAAAAAGCTGGCATTGCTCCACCTTAGAGAACAGGTATGAATATTTCACTTGTGCAATTCCAGGATAGTGCAAATGTATCCTTACTCAGATTAACTAGTCTTTGCTGCCCAGTGCTCAAGGAAATCCTGCATCAGCTTGCATGAATGAATCTTCCCAAAAGAAGTGGCAACATAAAACCCAACATGCTGACTAAATAATACTGCAAATTAAGCCCTTGAGGTCAACTCCTGTACAGACTAAATAAACTGCTTAGGCATCTTTTTCCTGAAGGTCTTAGAGAAGTTAGCAAAAGCACAGATGTGAGATATAGTGCACTTTTAGGATGAAATAGACAGAGTTAATCAATTTGGAGAAACATCAGTTCTACTGGAAGCTGACAAATTCCTTAATGCATCCAATCTGTGACTGCTTATGGCATGACTGGTTTTTTTTTCACCTGTGTGTTTTTCTTTCACTTTGTTCCTTACTTATGTTATACAGTACCTGCATTTGGCAGATTTTATATAGATACAAGCCTTTTCATTATTTTTTCCTCAGTCTCCTTCTCCTTCCCCTTTATGCCAAGATCACAGTGCTCTCTGTCAAGTATCTCCAGATACAAATTTATTTCTTAGGTAAAACCTGCCATTCAGTCAGGCTCAATGCAGAAATTTTAATGTGATTCCAGTTACCCAAACAGTTTCATCTCCCCGCTGAAAACTATAAATAATAATGCAACACATTTGATTCCCTCAAGTCTGGTGAAGTCTGCTTTAGTAAGCCCTGCAGAACCACATTTCCCAGATTGCCATCTTCTGAGGCATTTGCTGTTTCCAATGGATACAAATTCTGACCTCTATGTTCAGGTTTACAGCTAATGGATAACTACAGCCTCAAGTACAAAGAGTATCAATGTTGCAAAGCCACAGCATCACAACAACCATAGCAGATAAACTCACAAATACATAAAAATTATAATCTAGACATAACTTCAGTTGTAGCACACAAAATCTACTTGACTTTCTCTGTAATACAGTTCTGTAGAAGTTATATCAGCAAAATCTACACTTGTAAAGGGTTTAAATCACTGAAACATTTCCTCTCTCCATGTAAGCTGTGTGTTCCCTTTTGTTAAACCACATAACTGTGCTGACAGGGTAGCCCTTGCATGGCTTGGTAGAGCTCTGCACCACTGCGAACCACTGCAGCCTGACTTAAAGTACCATGCTTTACTGTGGGCAGCATCTGCAGCAGCAGACAGGAGAGGCACTGTTCAGATACACCAGCCCTCCCTGCCTGAACTGTGTAACTACAAAATTCTCTGTGTAAGTGAGAAAACACAGCCAGCGCACTGTGTTTTCTCATCCCTCCTTTTTCTTTCCCATGGGTTGTGCTGCAGGACACATCTGTGTGACATTTTTTTCTTTTGCTGCAATAAAAGTTAAACTGCAACTTACCTTGTCAAATAAGCTATTCCCTGGTTTATTACCGCTACTCAGGAAGCAGGCCTAAATTACAAGAGTAAAAGAAATACGTTGATTGTTCTAAGTCATATCTCCACTTGGGTCTTCAGCTAATTTTTTATAAGTTTTAGAGTGTAGCCAAGTCCTAAAGCACCTATGACTACTTTTTATGAGCACAGTGGACTGGCAGAAGAAGGATGGGACAACCTTGACATCAACGATTACAGCTGCATCTCAAGCCCCTGTATCCATGGAATTGAGGTATGTTGGCTGTTGCACTGCTAGCTGTTTTGAACACTACTACCATCCTGCAGTGAAAAGCTATCTACAGTCTTAGTTGTTCTAGATTATCCAAGGGATGAGCGCATCCAATCCACAAGCATTAGTTTGTAGACCACAAATCAGGAGCAGAGTTATGCAAGAGACACTGTGCAGAAACTGCTGTACTCTTACAGCTGCAATAAAACAACACAAAGTTAAATGTTCTTGGGAAAACCAACACAAGCTGATGTTATGTAGAATGAAGCCTGAAACTTAACTACCTACATGAATGCATCGTATTACTACTTTATTATAACAAAGAGAAAGGCAAAAGTTAAGTTTTTAATTAATAATTCTAACCAGAAAAGTGCAGCAAAGATGGAAAACTCAGCCAGTTCTACTAATTTTAGAACATTTCTATTACGGGATTTAGTGCTGTAGCTGATGTAGGGGGAGTAAAAAAATATCTTGCCAACCATCAAATGAAAGATGGAATCAGTTATATCTGGCCAGCTTTCCGTTACAATTTGAACTAAACTGCTTTTACTTAGGTCTTAAATTTGTCCCTTTAAGGTTCCCCTTTTGTAATACCTGTCCCACTCCTTGTTAGGATCATCAATCAATTATAAAAGAAAATTCAGCCTTGATAAGAGGAGGCAGAGGGGAAACCTCATAGCTCTACAACTACCTAAAAGAAGGTTGCAGCAAGGTGGGTGCTGGTCTCTTTCCCAAATAAAAAGTGACAGGATGAGAGCAAATGGTCTCAAGTTGCATCATGGAAGGTTTATATTGGATATTAGAAAAAAATTCTTCAACAGAAGTGTGGTCAGGCACCGGAACAGGCTGCCTAGGGAAGTGGTAAAGTCACCATCCTTGGAGGTGTTAAAAAAGCGAGCAGATGTGGTGCTTCAGAACATGGTTTAGTAGGCATAGTGGTGGTAGGCTGACATTTGGACTTGATGATCTTTAGAGGTCTTTCTCAACCTCACTGATTCAATGACTCTATGAAATGTAAACCCCTAAATGTCAAGTAAGTGAAGATATTAAGGAGCCTAAGTCACATTTTTACATGAGCACAGGTGTTAGCTCATATGACATGATAAAATGCCAGCTCTGGTTTCTACATCCTGCCTCTCTACAGCTATCTCACCAACTTCAACTATGCAGATTATTCTTTCTAACTTCCTAGTCTAATCTGATACATGCTATTGTTATTCCCTGTTAAAGAGTTCTTCTTCTGTTTCCCATTCACAACTGCTTTTCACTGTGTAAAAAGTGATTACAAGATGTTTGATGTATCACACGGCTGCTGGGAAGTTCAAACAAAATATAATTGCAAGGACTCTGGAGCTGAAATGGTTTACGATGGTTATAAAACACCTACGAAACATGCTTCTGCAAAAGAACAGTTTTTTGCTTCCTGCCCACTGGGGGACAAACAGTAACTTACTATGCAGAGGAGGTGAATTACTACATTTTCTGATTTGCAGGAACTGCCCCATAAAACTACGTGAAAGCTCCAGATGGACTTTCTACCTTCCCTCAAGTCCAAAGAACAAATTTTGGCTTTCCCTCACTCTGCTTTCCCTTCTATTTTCCACATCTCCATTTCCTTGCCTGCTGTTCCAAACACTTCACCACCAAATGGCTAGAAAATTTGTAGGAGAAAGAAGCTGTTGCTTGAAAGGGAAATAGGAGAATACACTCCAATGCAGTAATTAATGCCTTTAGTTTTACTAATGGCTCATAATGTGAATTTATGTCTCATCCCTCTGAACAGAAAGCTACTGAACTTTAGAAAAGACAATTATTCACAGACAATAGAAGACAGGGTCAGGGATCTCTTTAAAAGCTAGTGCTTTTTTGGTTTATGAAGCTGGCATAAGGAAACTCACACGCAGACTGTTCAAATGCAGTCACAGCTTTGGGGAGACAGAACCAGGGCCTAGTACTGTGCTTTCAGCTGGCTTCAGCAAATGCCACGCTTCCCTTAAAAATGTCTTCCTGCTCCTCATAAAACATTGGTTTGGCAATAGGAAAGCTCTCTACTGAAGTTTCACAAGACCTTTTTATTAATGGAATAACAATAATTCTTTCTGCTCTTATTTAACCAGGCTGTCACTTTCAGATCAAGATTTCCGTGAAAACCTAAAAGAGGTGCAAATCCCTAGTTTCTAAGGAAGGCTGATTCTTGTGAGCCATGCTAAGACCCTAGCCTTTGACTGCAGCTCCCAACATGTGCAGGCTGGTTAAGCTGTACTGATAGCCACTTGCAGCATCCCTTATTACCTTCCTTACTCATTCTGCTACTGCTTGTTACACATGCAAACGAGCATATAAGACCCAGAAACAAACAGTATGTATTTATCTACTCTTCACTTAAATGTCACAAACTGTCCCTTCCCAGGTGGTATAAAATTTCCTATGGATTTGTATCCTCTGCCTCTCCTCTGCCTCTGTCCCCCACTGCAATCTGCCTTGGTTGTCCTATCAGCCCTTCTCCCAGAGCCTTCTGGAAGATGTCATGGCAGTGCTGCTGCAACAGATTCATAGAATAGTTTGGGTTGGAAAGGACCTTAAAGATCATCTAGTTCCAAGACCGCTGCCATGGACAGGGATATGTCCCACTAGATGAGGCTGCCCAAGGCCCCATCCAACCTGGTCTTGAACACCTCCAGGAATGGGGCAGTCACAGCTTCCCTGGGCAACCTGTTCCACTCTCATTGTGAAGAAATTCTTCCTAAAGTCTAGCCTAAATCTGCCCCTCTCAAGTTTATACCCATTGTCCCTAGTCCTATGACTACAATGTGTCCCAGCATGTTGTACTGGCTGCATGGCTGCTGGCTGTCCCACTGGCAGCCACCAACCTCAGCACAGAGCAGCTCAGCTCTGTCTGCTCCATCCAGCTTCAACTCAGCCAGCTGCATTTAGGAAACTTGCAGAAACTTAATTATCTTTGGAACTTCTAATATGCTGTCAAAACTTGTTTGAAATCAGCCAATATTTTCAGAAGCGCCCAAGGTATAAAAAGCCCAACTGCATAATCCCCATTTCCTTAGGAAAACAAGTTTAAAAAGCAGTAATATAATTAGAACATTTCCATTTGAAGCCAAAGGGAGCAAGTTCCTCCACAGGTTTTAGCAACACAAAACAAAACAAATAAATAAACAAAACCACACCAAAAGCAAACACATGTAGATTTCTAAATAGCTCTGAAAATACAGTAGGAGCTATTAAAATAGCATTGCACACAAAACTGATAAATAAGCATATTTCTGGGGCTGGATCAGAGACTGATGTCCTGCTCCTTTGAAACATTCCTTCACTAGCTAGAAACTTTGTTTTGTTACTATAGTTACTCTCACTACAAGTGGCCCTGACTAAGGCATGAGGTATTTGTTATATAAAACCTCAACGCAACTGCAGCCTTAAACTTCAGAAAGTACCAGCTCTGTGCTCAGTCCTGCTTGCAAACTCAAAATGCTTTCATGCTGACTAGGGCGTACTCTTGAGCATGGGTTTAATGGGGCTATTTATGTGCTGAAACATAATCAACATTGTTCACAATATATACTAAAATCACAAAGGAATTTAGATGGACCATGCATTGAGCAAGATGAGCAGAGACTTCCGCCCAAGACAATTACCCTGTTGGCAGTGGCTGTCATGGTGCAAGGGAAACTGGCAATCCAGTTTAAATAAAATTTGCTGAGAGGCCATCAAATTCAATGGAAAAAATGTTTGTAGCCAGCCAGAAGAGCACCAACTAGAAAACACATATCCTGTTGCACTGTGATTTTTTGTTTTCTTACATTTCTGTCTAGTTTGATAAAGTTTAATATCAGCAGGAAAAAAAATATCCTCTCTTCCTTGGCCTTTAATGTATTCTGGTTTCACAGATTTTTTTTCTTGTTCTTCTGGAGGATATTTTCAGCTAGACAAACTGCTATTATGCATAATCTTGGAAAAGTGGCTTATGAGATCCCCAGTGAAAACAGGGAGATGACAGGACCTCATTTTTCAAGGTAGTCATCTGATGCCGATACTCTAGTATTACGTGCCAGTCTGATTCAGGACATCTGCACTGTTCTCAGCTGTATTTTTTTTCCCCTACTTGGTTAGAGTAAAATAGTGTGGCTTTCCTTATCTTCAGCTTGAAATCTAGACACTAAGCTTTTTCTTAAAAGGCCAACAGCCCAAACAGAACCTGCTCACAAGCAAAACCAAATATTTTCAATTGCTGAGGTCAGAAAATACATCTGTTTGTACACTTGTTTTCCTGCAGTAAGTATCGCTCAGGCTGGGGCCATGCCAATGTATAGGGATTTTTCTACTACAGTGCTAATACAAGGCTATTTAGTTAACTTCTGAAATGGCAGCTGTAGTCATTTATGCTACACAGCTTAAGATTTAAGCAATTTGCATGCCGCAGAAGACTGGAAGGGTATCTTTCCCTTCCTTTCCCTTCCTCCCCCGTTGCTGACACCCTGTACTATTCTTAGTGCGAAGAAATCAGTGGTGTTAATTTTGGAGTTCACACATCAGAGGAAGCATTTAGAATTTATTCATTCATCTGTGAGAACCTGTATAAAGCTTTGTCCTTAATGACAGAGCAGCACATTTTTTTTAGCTGTGAAATTATTTACAACCAGTCTTACAGTTTATTACAGCCTCCTAAGTGCTGAAGAGCAAATCAGCCCTACCCTGTAAGAAACATGATTTCCTTGAGGTGCTGTTTCAACACAGAATTGCTTCATTGGTTCTTTCCTGTAATAACAGTGCTCACAGCGACACCTGAAACCATGATTTCTGTCTCTCCCATGTCCTGCAACTAATACCCAACTAATGGTCTAGGCTATGTACGCAAATAATGAGTACTTGCTAAAACATGTAATTCGTGAGTGCTGCTTCTAGCTTTTCATGACATCACAACTTTACACTGCACCATTGCTTAAACTGTGCTAAGAGAAAAAAAAAAATTGTTCAGCTGTGATATTGTTTATATCCAGAACCCCCAGACTCAGGGCGCACATTGCTATACCTTGTAAAATGAGACACTGGCTTTGCCATGTGCAGGGGCGAGTTAGATGACATCAGAGGTGGACATTGCCCAATCTAAAATATAGGCTTTACATCAGAAGTTTGCAAGAGATCTAGGCAGACAAATGAGCAAAGTCTACATTAATACCTGATGCACATCCAATGAAGAAAACCTTTCAAGGATTAGGCATGTTCTGAGCTAGTAAGGCATCTAAAGAAGTTACTTAATTTTTATAAAACCAGTTTGAGCTATCAAACTGTTTTTGAGAACACCAAATATCTGTCCTAGAATCCTCTACATGCTTTCCAATGTCACTATCACAGCTAATAAGCTGAATAAAATACCCCTGCAGCAGCTTATTTAGATACTGTCCTTTAACAATATGAACACAGGTTTTCAGAGTTTTAACATGCGTTTGTTTCTACGTTCTCCAAAAGCATAGCTGAAAGGGTAAGTCTTAAGCTTGCTTTGCTCTCTTCCTTTCTATACATATCAGATGATCCTTTCTTAAAAAACAAAAGTTTGATTCAGATGCATTTTGCCTCTGCAAAATTATTTCTTAAAATTGTATGAAATGTAATGGAGCTTTGCACAAAAGCAGTCTTGCATATGTGGGACAAAATAAGGCTACCAAACCTAAGAAATACAGAGTGTCTTGGGCAGCAGAGAAGAGAAACAGTGCCAAAGACCATGGGATTTCAGATGGAAGTTTTCCTGCCCTGCAAAACCACAGCGCACACCACACACACACACACGGATATCATTACCCTACAGGGTCCCCTTTGCCCTTCCTTACAGACATTTAGCACAGGACTATGTTCCTGCTATGCAAACCCTTGGCATGTGGCCAGGGAAGCAGCAGGCGATTGCTGGTTGTCACTGAGAAATAAGCAACATAATCCCAGAGTTGCTGGTAGGGCAGGTTTCAGCCCCTATTATATTTGAAAATTATCTGGTGTGAAGGCTTCAAAGACTGCATATATATTGAACCTTTTTATTAATCTTTTCTAAAGCCAACTTGAAAAATAAAATTTTTTTCCAGTTGGCATTTCCAAAGTGACAATGTACAGCCTCTTGATTAAGATGTGACATAGTTTATAACCCTGGCAACAAAGGAGGCTCCAAGCATTTCCACCTGCTTTAACACTAGAGCAGTAAACAAGAAAATGTACCATCCAGTTTAGTTCCAGAAGACTATTTTTGATTTAAAGATAATTTAGTATAAGTATCCTGACTCCTGCATGCAAATGTGTAAGAAAAAGCCTTAATTCACACAGGCACTTCGGATGCAAAAATGCCCCTCCAAGCAATAAACTCCCAGTACTACCATGCACAGCTACAGAACAGCACTATAGCAGTGGCTCAGAGAGGCTGCAAATGCCTCTGTGCTCTTCCTCTCAGGAGCTATTCCTTCTGGAAGTGTAGGAAGAGCATAGATAAAAGCAATCCCAGACAGATGAAAAATCCCCCGTGAGTGTGACCAGCACAGCTAGCTGACAGCGGCATGAATTACCACAATGAATACTGGCCCCATGCCACTTTGGTAGCTTCCCAAGGTGCACGTTACTGGTGCCTTTGTTTTGTTTTAACCCTGCACATGGGACATCTAAGCCTTGGGGACTGCTCTGTGCATTAGCATGTGCTTGGTTTCTGCAGGCCAGGTTAATTTTTTACCCTTCTGCTCTCAAAGACTCCATCTACTACCTAGTGCTAGTTACTACTGTTACTTTGCCCACCTTGCTGGCACCCACTGTAGCTCAATATATTCAGACTAGCTGATGCTTAGTTGAAGAACTGCTATGCATCTCAATGCACCTCGCAGGGTCCACAAAGCTCAAAAGCAGGGGCACAAACAGCTGGGCAGTTCACCCACACAGTTTCACATCTCCATGCAGACTCTGTAAGCAGCAGCAGCCCAAGGAGCTGCACCGAAGCTGGCTCAACCACATCCCTGCAAAAAGCAGCCCTGGCAGTGTGGATGTACCCTTTGCAACTGGTGCTCCCTTGCATGCATCAGCTGTTTCTCTTTGTGAAGACAGGCCTAGCAGCCAGCATCCATTGATTCTGCATCCTTATTTGGCAACGAGTGCCATCCCTCCTGGTGGGGCCATGGCAGCTCGCACGCGCACCTGGGGGTGGGCAGATGCTGAACATTCCTTTCCTTAAGTGCCATTTTTGCAACACTGTGCAAGCAGCCTGTCCAAGCACCTCAGCTGCAATGGTCTGGGAGGCCTGGAGAAGACTCTAAAGATGATCCTCACGCCTGTATCATATCCCTTTTTTTCACATTGAATCATGTCATTCCTACTTTACTATTTTTCCCATTTAAACATTACTGAAATTTAATAAGCCAAACAGAAGATATTCTTCCCAACACAGCAAATATCCAGTTTTTTTAAGAATCAGACAAAATGACTGCTTGCTGGAACTTGTGGCAAGCAAACTATGGCTCTCTCCTTCACTCAGCAGCACAGCTCCTTGAAGCACCCTTTCCCACCTGCAGAAGGACTGACTGGCTATTTCTCCTCTCTATTACACACATCGCAGTGTATCAACTGGTTTAGAACCCTGCAGTGCTACAAGCTCTATAAACATTGGAAAGACATTGACCTTGTCCTCAAAACATACAGGAAAATCTACAGAATAATCTCAAGTCATTACAAGTATTCAGATGGTAGATGCAAATGGTCAGATTCCAGGGAGTCATTCTATCATTCTATGAGTCTTTTCAGTATGAATTTCTGTAAGCAACTGCTTACTTGTATGATACTCATTTGAGGTGCTAGTTATCAGCCTCCCACCACATCTCCACCTGATAGAGACGTACGGTGTAGAGAGTACTGCGTTCAACTCCTAACCTGCCAGGTCTGTAGCAGTTAGCACTTCCACAGTGTTGAGAATCATAATTCTAGATGATACTTAGATAGCTGCGGGTCAAATTTTCTGTTGGCATACATAGGAAGACCCTCCTAATGACTGTGACAGTTGATGACACCATTTATCTCTACATCCTCATACTCACCCTTCCTCCTAAATACAGTCATGACAAACTTAATGCTGAACTATATATATATAACAGAAAGCTTCAAGATAAAGTAAAAATGAAAAAAAGAAAAGAGTACAATGGTTAATATTACCTGTTCTGTTCTGTGAAAATGTTAGGATATTTAGAAATATAACTGGACATTTTAAAGGAAATGTTGGTAATGCAGACCTTCTACATTAATGTATCTTGATTATAACATCTCCATTCATCATTCTCTTTCCTTTACTAACAGTGACTAAAATACTAAGTAACATGAAAGCTAACATCAAATAGTAGGAATGCACCTGTTTACAAAGTTGATTCTGTAGACATTAATGACAATGGCAACAGAAGTAGACTTACTACTTAAATGCAATTATTACCAGTGTTTCTGAGAGAGCAAAGAGCATGGGTTTTCTCTGTTTTCAAACATTAAGAAACACATTCTTGGCTGAAAGAGCAGATGTCACCCAAGTCTGAAATTTCCAGATGGAGATTAAAAAAGCCAATCCTTTCATTGAGTGATCAAAGCATTATATTCATCTGAGAGACGACATTGGTTGACTGCACTGCAAACTTCTTGGAAAGCAATTTACTGCACTTAAAACCAACTTGCTAAGCATGAGATCCATGCCTCTCTCTATTTCAGGACCTGCATTTCCCAGAAATTATTTATCAACAGTAATTGTTATTGAATGTTAATAAAGCTGATATTCTTCATTCTGAAAATTAAATTTCCAATAAAAAAATGAAACTCTTGATCAACCTTGCATTTGAGGCTTATTAAAGGTTTCAGTAAATCCAGGAATGCCTCTTAAGAAAGATCACCAAGTACCTTCCTCTACTCCTCTAGAGATAAACTTCTGAGAGCCTCAGGAAACAATTTTAGATTATTAGATTTATATGTTGGACAGCAGACTTTCCACCACCTTCACCTTCACTATATGTACAAAGATGAAAAATACCCAAGTAGGGCACTTTGTCTTCTCCTTTATGCATTTAATGAAAGAACCTTGAAGGAGTTCATTTCAAGAAGGTTCTAACCATGTTAGAATCAGAAACTGATGTTTGAAGCTGCTAATAAATGGTGGCAGACCCTCTGTATTAAACATGTAGCCCTCACAGCAGGAAGGGAAAATTTAAAGTAGAGCTCCCATGCCAACACTCCCTTCACCCTGGGTTCTCTGTTTCATCTCCAGGCAACAAGCATTCCTCAGGTCCTCCTGAACAATATGATCCAGGTCCCACCTTTGGAGTTCACACAACTGCCTGGTGGAAACACAGGGAACCCAACCACAAAGATCCTCCTCAGCTTGAATAACCCCTACACAAATGTACTATGGCTCAGTTCCAGACCATGGGGCTCCTACTAGCAACTTGACTTTGTTGCTCAGATAATATAGTCATGCTGTTTTTCAATATATTCTGGCATTCAACACAGACAGGACTCATAAATACTTCCTTTGAATATAAAGCAGAGCACCCTGCAGCTGTTCAAAAGAAAATGGCACTCGGTAGGAAGAAAAGGGTGTGTTGGGGGTGACTAACTAACTGATATGGCAAATACATGCAATGCACTGAAGTGAGCCAGCAGGAACCTATATGCATCTGTTTTTCCATCCAGGTGAGAAAGTACAGGCACAAAGTTCATTGTGGAAGATAAATGCGAGTAGAAGAACTTAAAATTTACGTTTTGTTTTTTCAAATAACAGCTGTACCAACTGGTCACTGTTTCTTGTATTAAGGCCTGACTCATCAAGGAGGCACAAATTTTAAAGATCAACCAATTAACTTATCACTACCACAAAGTGGTTTGTAGGTTTCATTTTCACAGGCTTGTTGGGTTGAAAGGGACCTTAAAGATCACCCAGTTCCAACCCCCCTGCCATGGACAGAGACACCTGCCACTGGATCAGATTGCTCGAAGCCTCATCCAACCTGGATTGGAACACTTCCAGGGAAGGGGCATCCATGACTTCTCCCAGCAACCTGTAACAGTGCCTCACCACCCTCACAGTGGAAAATGAACTAGCAACCCCAACAAACACACAGCAGAAATCTACAGGAAAACCCACAAAATCTGAGCTTGAAGTCTCAAACACAAAGTTAAGTGACATGCCTTTATGGAACTTCCCAATTTTACACAAATAAATAGCTCTGAAGTACAGAACCTGTGGGTGGTAACTATCTCATCTCAAATCAGCCATGCTATTTCTGCACTTTCAAATTTATTCTTAAATTTCTGAAGTGAAGCCCATGCATTAGCAGAACTTGTGCTACCTCTCCAATGGCAAACCCAGTATCTAGAAGCACTGCTACTCACCATAAGGTTATTAAATGAATGGAATCAGTAGCCATTTACTCGGGTTGTAGGAAAAAAAAGGAAGTTATTGTTAAACAAAACTGATTATTCATCCAGAGGAAAAACTCAAAACATTGCCACTAAGGCTGGAAAACCGCATAGCTATTCCTTCTTTTCTAAGCAAGGCTGCAGTAGGTTCCTCTTTAAGCTCTGTTTAACTTCTATTCATATCCTGAAACCTGTGCAACAAGAGAAGAGAATTCTCCACAGGTACCACTGAATCCATCCACGTAGTTGTAAGATTAATTGATATGTATACCAACACAAATCCATTCCTAGCACAAACAGACATGAACCAGCTAGGGGGATATTTTTTTCCTGCTGCATTAAGATAGTGGATAGAAAGCTATCATGCTCATCTGCTGAATTTTTGTCTTGGATCAGACTGTGATCCTTAGAAAGGGGTGTATATACTTGTTTGAAGTTATCAAAATGGGAATCAGATCATGGATACTATAACTCAAGAATTCATTCAGCTTCCTAGGGAAAAGGGGAAGGAGAAAGCTAAAAGTGTGGAAATAAATCCAAACCAGAAAAAATCCTTTAGATTTCTATTGTATTTTTTGTTAGCTTTAAGTATCTGTGTTATCATTAGTAAAAATCACAAGACTAGCTTAAAGCTTTCTCTTCGTATGTTTGACATACAAATACTCAATATGTTTACCAGTTCCACAGAACATTGTCCTGATTATTGTAATATATCACCAAGGGTTTTTGTGAAGTTAATTTTATAAAAACAACATGGGATCATAACATGCCAACAAAAGCGAACATTCATGGTTACTACAGCAAAAAAGCCAGCTGAACCTTTCTAACTCTACATAATACATTTATTCTGTTTCAGTGAATCACAGAAGTACAGTACTGTCCTACCACACCAGTATATACTTCCATTTTTTATTACTTTGTATTATTGTCTGGGGCATCAATACACTGGGTCACTCACCAGCCAGGGTGTGAACGTAATACTATGAGAAGTCAAATTACAAAGGCTACACTCTTAAGATTTTTTAATATCTTATCTATAAAAGTTGTCTAGCATGATCAAATGCTACAGCCAAAATATTAATTTATCTCTGCTTCAGATCCTGAGATCTTGTGCCTTTGAGGACTTCAAACAAAACAACACCCTGAGAGTTTTAATGAGCTGTTTTATCACCATGTCCCCTCACAACATGTGCCAGGCTTCCTTGCCTCTTGCCTAATGACGAATTGGAATCATATAACCAAGTTGATCTCATTCTCTAAAGCCACACTTCTAAAGCTAAGTGAGATCATCACCATTTTCATGACATAAATGGTAAAACCATTTTACAGCACACACAACTGTATTACCTGGGGGTGAGGTGGGAGGTACAACTACCTTGACACAAAAACTGTAGCACAGATGTATGCTTATGCATGCAGGCTTAACACAAAGGTTTGCAAGCCATTCACTGAGAGACAACTGAGTCCTTATTCCCCAAGAAAACAGTTCCAGTTTATGTCTGGCAAGAATATTGCAGTACTCCACTAGAACCCATAAAGATATTGCTCAAAGAAGGCACAAGCTGTTTATTTCCAACATACGAGAAATAGCCTGACAAGTAATGGAATAAGAATTCAACCAGTTTAACCATGCATTTTGTGAGGCTGATTTTACAACAGTGTTTTTGTAGTGAGCGGAAGTACCTGGTAAATGTCATTGCTTATATACCACAGAATAGCTCTCTCCACAATAAGTCTGCACCAGACTATGACAAATAAATCTTGCCAGATGATTACTTCACACGTCCTTAATGAAATTAATGTAGTAGCAATGAAGTCAAGGACATTTTCTGTCAGTAAGTCACTTCTAATCTAGAAGAGGACTTTGTATTTTGAGGGTTGGCTGTAGCAATAAAACCCCTCCTGCTAGAACAACACCAAGACAACACATGCAATTCCCCATGCAAAATTTACTTTCTTTTTATTGACTATCTCTAAGGTACACATTTTTCTAGGCTTTATGAGCTTTTTTTTGCACTACATTTACAGTAATTACATTTGTGATGGCCAGTATCCAGGAAGAAAAAAAGTATTTGAATTTGACACCTATGCTGTTCTGAAACACCAAACCAACTGCTTCTTTTTGAATCTGTGTGTGTAGAACAGGTATGCATCCCAAAAGTTTTCTGTAATTTCTCTTTAAAACTAGTTTTGAGACTCTGAAAGCCACAGAATAGTGACAGTTTAGGAAGAGAAGGAATATTAGCAGCTATTCATTTAAGAGAGTTAAGACTACTGTGTCACACACAGAATTGCTACAGCTATAAGGACACGATCATTTAAGAAAACATGCACCATCACACTGGGTAACAATTAGAAGTTACTGTATATTATGCCAGAAGAATGTTTTGTTCTAACTTAATGAGAGCCATCCAGGAGACAAAAAACAAATTGGCAAACAACAGAATGGGTTTTGATAAGCAGTCTGGGAGCAATTGTAAAGCGATAGAGAATCCAAAAAAACCTGACATCCTATTTCCAACCTCAGGCTAGGTACAGACCTTAACTTTTTTCCCCAGTGCTGGGAGCTAATCAGTTAGAGCTAAAAGATGACCAGAGCACAAAACGGACTCTGGAATACCAGGTGAGTCCAGAGGACAAAGTCAATTTTACACAAGCAAAACAGGAAGGAGGAAATATTACCAGCTGACGATAAAGGACTATGTCAGTCAGGCTCTGCGGTGGGTTTTGCAGGCTGACAGACCTATGAGACTTCTGTACAGAACACTGTAAGGTTTTAGAAAGGGAAAGACTTTCTTTCTATATAAACAGTGCATCATTTTAAGATCACCTGGAGGGCAAGAGGGGTAACTAACTACCTTTATTTCTTCCAGGAAAATGATCTATCCCTGAGACAAGTGTGGGGAGGTGATCACAGCCAGTCTCAGGTAGAACACTGCCCAGAACACAGCCTTTGAGAGGGAAAAAAATTGAAGAAATCCATCATAAGAAAGGCTTATGATCAGCACCACTAACCCTGAGGGGAGATAACTGATGCTATGAGGAGTCTTCTTTCCCAAATGTGCTGGAGAAAGTGCTTTGAAATATATACCAAACCCAACTGTTGGCACTGCATTCATAAGCTTCTTTTAAAAGCATACCAACACGGACAGGATGTAAACCCACCATGTTTTACCCTAGGCAGTCCTTCTCCATGAAAGTCAGCAATTTTTCAGGTGATATTTCCCATGTAAAGGCTACTATCACTTCTATCTTTTATAATCACAGCAAAGGAGTGTATTTTTTCAGATTCTTCCCATCTTGCAACATGTCCAACACAGCTAGCTCTCATTCCTCCTCTATCACTACTTGACAGTACATCCAAGTGCTCAAATTCAGTGATTCACCAACTAATATAATGCATCTGTTACTATATGCTGTCTTTCAAGAAGTGATCTTCCCAAGTTTCGTATTTCTGAAAAATTTGTGCTTTTGGATATCCAGCTGTCCTTCAACAGTCTTCTCCAACAGCTCAATCCAAAACACTCCTGTTCACTTTTCACTGTATTCAGTGTCTACCTCTTGTAGCCCTCATGCCTATGCACCATACTGACCACTGAAATGTGAAGTGAATGTGTAAATTTAAACATTCCAACAAGGGGCACCTCCAGGCACATTTGGGGCTCATGCCAAAGAGCACTGCATGTTAGTTGTGCAATGCAGTGTATTTTTTCCAATACCACTAATGAACTATGTAACATCCCAAATGATTACTTCTTTCAAACATATAATGAAATAATTTAATTTGAAAATAAAAAAGCAGGAACAAACTCATCTTAATTACATACAGTCAGAGACGTAGAAAATAGTATGAGATGTCTGGAGCTTGGGCCAGCTAAGACCTTGATTTTTTATGTATTATTCTTTCTTTTCTTTAGGATATACACCCAGAAAATGCTTATGGGTTTTTCCATCTACAGAGCCCCACTGCAGCTTTCACCTTCTTTTCTTGATACATGCCATAAACCTGTGCTTCCAAAAAGAGCTGCCATTAGGAAGGGAGCCCCCAGGCACATTACACAGTTGCCTGGATCATATAAATGCGAATAAAGAAAAATAATGAACCCCTTTTAAATACAGATTTACAATCATGTAGTTGAACTTGCCTATATTATTTACATGAAGTATCTTGTAGTCATTACACACAGTAGTAAAATCTACTACAACTTTTCTATAAGGCAATAACAACTGGAGATACACAATAGCATCAGGTCTTTCTCCCTTCAAAGAGGTTTTACAGAGCAGTAAAGCCCTCCTAGCGTAAACTGTACTTTAGACTTCTGGAACAGTTTCAGATTTAGTACAAATGATAGATATATTCTGCTACTCTTCTCATCTCCCCTACCTCATTCCCATTCTTAATTTTCTTCAGAGATTTTTTAAAAAAATAATTTTTTATGTCTTGTAACTCCAATATGCTTTCTCCATTCTGTCACTCATGAGTTATTTGTTGGCTTGTTTAGAGAAAGACCCATGCCAAGACAGGCTAGTCATAGTAACAGAGCAAGAAGCCAGTCCCTGCTTCTGCATTCCTGTGTACCTGTGAATGAGTCTCAATGCCAACTGTGCTATGTACCACAGTGCCTGCAGGGAGCAAAGAGGGGTTCTTCCAAGAGCACACACTCTAGCAAGTCTGTGTTTAGGAGTAAGCACAAACCTGTGGCTTTCACTATCAAAATTAATTGTTTCCTCCAGAAGCAACCTATTCTGCTATTCTGTGCAAGGTCTTTCCATACACGAAGACTGGCACTCATAGAAGCACGGGAGACAATATTCTTTACTGCTTTGGGGGCATCACCTTACTAGCAGCCTTCCAAACTACTTTGTACACGATGTTTTCTTTGTTTTGTCCTCTCCTGAAATAAAAATTATCAGCAAGTGATGAAGGAAAGATCCAGGACTTGATGGACCTGTTAGTTCCTCATATAAACCACATAATTCCTCTTCCTCTTCCACCTCTGTCTTATCTATCTGTGAGTGTTTGTAGTCCTCAGTGAACACCTGACCTTTGACTATATGATGTAACCTTTATAGAACACGAGATTTTTTTATTAGCCTTATTACTTTCAAACCACGAACACAATTTAGCAGCCACTGGAATATTTCCTGTTTCAATCATACCCATGTTTGCACTCTGAACAGATGCTGGCATCATTTAAAGAGCTTTTCCATTACTAATTTTCACTTTGTTCCCAAAGACGTGCACTGACAGTCTTAGCTCCTCAGATTCACAGAGTAAGTAACCTTAAAAACACAAGCAGCAGACCTATTGTAAATGGCAACATACTCTTTACAATGAAAAGCTTTATTTGCTGATATAGCACCATAGTTCTCAAAGACCCTAAAGCATTCAAGATCACATTCAGACAGCCTCAATCTCAGCTGTGACATCCCACTCAGCTGCTGGACTACACCTGTAGGAGCTGCTCCCTCTCTTCGCTGAGAAAGCAGGCTGTCTAAAAGCAATATTGCATAGGTGCAAAATACCAGTTAAATACAAGTGATTTGAAATGAAACTTGGTCTCTCAGCATAAAACCAAGATTTTCTGCATTAGCTTAGAAATTCAGCTAGTATGTGCCACTAGAAAGTATTACAGTAGCTTTAATTTTTGCACAGAATGGACAAATTCATTGTTTTGAAAGGTCATGACAGTAAATCACAAGAAATTCAATTTATCTCCCTTGGACGGATGAAGGACTGAGTCAAACACATGACAGTGGAAACCTCTGGCTCCAAGAAGTCTGTGCTGGTTCAAACCTGCTCTTGGGCAGCCAAACTATTCTTTCAGCTATACATTATTGAAGCTTGTGATTTTCAACTGATCTTTTTCCCCAGCTGCACTATTGCAGCAAATTGTGTCATATATGGGCATTAAAAAGAATGGACAATACATGAAGAATTTGTTTGTCTTTAACCAAGAAGTTTATCAAGTATAAAATTATTTTATATAGGCACCATCATAGTTGTCTCACACTCATTTTTCCAACTCTAAAGTGACATATGAAAAAGTAGAGGGAGATACATGGGAGAAAACACCATCAGCACTACACAGAAAGACAAATACTGGAATAGCAAACAAGCACAAAGATTAGTTTTTAAAAGAGAAAGAACATGAAGATAGAAAATCAAAAGAATAAGTAGAGCCTCACATACTTCAGCTTCACAGTACATTCAGGAGAAGAGTGACACACCAGCATCACACTTGATATAAGACTCCTTGTGTATAACTGAAAACAACAGAGCTAGAGAGCATATCATTCCTGATTGTCTCTATTGCATCATGAAATTACTCTTACCTGAAGCTTTCTGGGTATTCAACAATAGCCATGTTGATAACATCCAGTGCATGCTGATAATGCTTCTGAGCTGAAAAGAGGAGGGCCAGTAGATGAAGTGAATTCATGTCATCTTTGCACAGTTGCAGTGCTTCTTGAAGATGTTCTATAGCGCTGGAAATCTGGGAGGAGATGGAGTACAAATAAAAAGAGAACACATTTCTCCTTCAGTCCTACATTATATCCCCAAAGTAAGAACAAACACTGTAATTAAAAATTCTGAAGAAAACTTACTTAGGCACCTGTGAGAAACACTTCTATCTGAACAGCTTGCTAAAACTCGAAGACTGCACTGCTTGCAAAAAACCTACAAATTTGAGAGAAGGGAGTCTGCAGCATTACTAATTCATTGCTTATAAACAGGAGCAGCAGGCCTGATCCAATAAACCCCTCTTACTTCAGCATGGTACTTCTATATTGTAAACAGATCCACTGCAGGCCAGTTCCCAACTTCATTTTCTAGGATGGGTGGCTGGCTCTTCACCTAGGTCAGAACACTATACAGCTCTGCTGCACTTTGTCTCTTGTGATTGCTGTACAAGTCTTTTCATGATTTGGATCAAAAACATAAAAATTAAGCTTTGAGTGTTCAAGGATAAAAAAGTCAAGATTCCACATGCTGTCAGAAAAAGTAATATCTTTGCAAGTAGTGATGTAAAGAGCTGTCCTGACACTCGCAGCAGCAGCATGTCATCAGAATCAAGTCTCACTTGGCAAAACACATCTATAATAAATGCAAGTATATTACATGCTCTTTGTGATCCAATACCCTATTTTAGGCTGCCTGTTCAAAGGGGAACTTCTTATTACGTTTTCTTTCCTTTGGCTACCAGGAACTTTTATATGGAGGGATTTCTTTCTAGTGTCTGAAATTACTGTTACTTATATTATTCCACATCTGTGTTTGGCCCTAGAAGCCTGCAGTAAACAAAACAGAGAAATGTATAAATTTCTTTTCCTCATTTATGCCTTCCCTCTCCTCCTCTTAAGGGATAGAGAACATAGTTTCCTCTTTCCTGCTACAACTTCCCACCTAGCAAAGCTCTGTAGATATTCTGCCTTAGCATACCACCAGTGTCAAATTCCTATTGCCTCCATAGATCACTTGGGAAAACAGGTAGAACATAACTAAGGAAAGCAACAATTACATTACTTGCAGTTACATTAGAAGCTGCTGATTATTTGGATCCCAGGTATACATAAGGGAGCACAGTACGTATTCTGTTTATGGGAAAACATCATCCTAATGTCCAAACGACATTTCACTCTTACTGCCCACTCAGAAGATGATGTACTTAACTACTCTATAACTGGTGACTCCCTGCAAGTCTAGAGATCAGTGTGACTGCTCAACAGATGTAACCCTAGACTGGCATCTGGCCCACAGCTTCAAAACTACTGAATGTACTGGCCTACATTCAGGCTGAGATATATGACTCAGTGCTCAGATTTAACAAATCACTGACTGTCGGTGGAACTACTTTAACCACGTGTGTTATTATAGATTACTGCAAAGATAAACACATTGGCTTAAATCACCTATATTCCTTCAGCTTACTAGGACAAGTTTTCTTACAATGCAGAAATCACCAACAATGATAAGACAAACTGGAACCAGGACAACAGGCATGCAACTGTGGTAAGCCCAGATCTGCCTGTCCATGAGTTATTTAACTTGCTGAAACAAAGCTGCTATCAAGACTCTTTGCACTCAGGACTAAAAACAACTCTTACTCTTTCTATTTTTTGTCTCAGACCTGCACAAGTAGTCAAAAGGAAATTCCAAGTTTGGGGAAAATTAAGTTCATTAGAAGAAAAATCTATAAACCAAACAACTGGAGGTAGCTTAGAGCAACCTGTTCCAGCTGACCCTGGTTTGAGCAGGGATTGAACTGGGTGACCTCTAGAGTTCCTCTCCAAACTCTACTATTCTATGGTTCTATTCAAAGACTTGGCAAGGTGATCTTAATTTGATAGTATGAATCAGACAAAGAATAATACTGCAACTAGTGTCTTTACAGAGGGACTTCATAACTGTAAGGATACTTGACCTTATGTGCACGTGAACATGCCAAGTGAGTCACCATTAGTAGCCTAGTACACAGTACTGCTGCATAATTAGAAACAGTGGACAAAATATGGATAAGAAAAAATATTCTTTAGTAATAGGAAGAGACTATTCTTTTTTATACGTAATCATTATACAAAGCAACCTGTAATATACTAAGTGCAACAAAATACAAACTAAATTTGAAAAACAATGCAAATAAGATATTTGGCACCAGTCAATACAGACGTCTTTTGAAAAGCAGAGATCATCAATCTATTGACAGATGCCACAGCTTATTTATTTAAGTAACTATGTAATATGAGAAAGATGGAAGCCCAGATGGCACCCTGAAACTTCAGGGTTGTATCAGAGGTAGCCTGCCAGTTCAAATTCCCTACGAGTGCTGCACTCTAAAATCATGTTATGTCAGCTGGAGCACAAGTCTGAGCAGGGTCTGCAATTAGAAGATGCTACTTTTCTCCGATTCATCGTTTTGTTAGTAAATATAACACAGGTTCTGCATGGCACACGGGTATATTCAGATCACAATTATTAGGAAGTAAAGATACAGCAATAAGCCAGAAATAGCATCTTCTAGTACCATGAAAACAGTGTCACAATATGGATCGTTGAGGCTACCTCTTATGTAATAAGATTTATTTCAATAATGCTATCTGCTTCCTTAAAAACAATGCTGTGATGTTACAATCGTCTGTATAAAAAGGAAAACAGTATGAATGTTAAAACTAACAGCAGAACTGCATATTTAGAATGGTAAATTAGGATCTCATTTCACATCAGTTGTGAATTACAATTAATTAACCATTAAAACTACCCTCTCCATCTCTTTTTATAGCATGGGGATTATAAAAAGAAGAAAGCTTTATTGACTGGCAAAAGCTTTCATTGAAAACAGACTTGTCACAGTCCACCAGCTTCAGGAAGGCAGGCATGAAAATGTCTGTAAGTTATTACTTAATTCTTACCACAAGCTGGTTTTGATAACCACAAAAAAACCTAGGCCAGGACCTAAACAGAAAAGCAACATGCTGCTTTTCAGCAGAGGAGGCTGTAGCTGATCTGGGAGAAATACAGACCATAACTACCCACATTTAGGAGCTGCAGAAAGAAGCACCTCGATACCTACTAAAAGAGAGTTCCCTTTCTAGGTAGCAAGTCTTGCCTTCTTGAAACCACAATAAACACTGTGGAGAAAAGAGCTAAAATATTTTTTCTGACGTCTTAACCGATGTTTATCTTATTTTTACGTCCAGACACTCTGGGAGGTAGTAGGTGTTTTTTTTGATATTGCCACTTGAAACTTTAGGTCTGTTAGCAGCCTACAGATGAAACTGATAAATGAGACCTCTAATTCTCAGCTGCTGGCCCCTGGCTGCCTTTCCCTTCCTATTTTCATGCAAAGAAAGGTCAAATCAAATCAAGTATTAAAACCCTCCATATGTTGTTTTTATGTATCCAATACTGATTTACATGGCATTCAAGGTCAAAAACAACACCACCACACAAACCGAGAAGGGAACCAGCAGTTAAAATTAAGAACTGCACTGACTCGCTCGAGTCATTTCCATAGAAACTGGCCTGCTAAAAAACAAGGCAAGGCATTAAAATCAGTGAGCTTTGAAATGTTCGCTCTACCTGGTTTTTGCTGATCCAAATGCTGTTACCACAGAAACAGGAGAAGCAGCTGAACCAGCTGCCAGGAGCTGAGAGTTACAATTCTCATTTGTCAATTGGCTCGGCCAGCTGCCAGCCAGGCACTACAGGTGGAGATAACCACCACAGCAAATACTGACCTTGGTCTTGTGGCACTTCAACTTTGGAGGAAAACCAGACTGAGACACGCCTTAGAGAAGAAAGTATTTTACTCTATATTTTTCTGAAAAAATCCACTCCAAAACACTGTAGGGCTGACCTAGACCCTCCAGGAGTCACTGGAGTTTTCCCAGGGATGCAGTGGTCTTCAAGACACAAAGCCACACACACACAAACACAAGCAGGAAGCTCACCATCTTTCACTTCAGCTGCTGGTGGTTTTCAACTGCCAACTCTATGAAAACCTTTCCTAACCATTGCTCTTCTTGTCACGTCTCCATTTCATGTCAGAGGGAAGCTTATGCTTCTCCGTTTCCCCTTTCCTCTGCCCAGTGCTGACAGAGACAAGCGCTACTGGAAATATTTTATAGAGTTTTCCAAGGAAGATGAATTGCTCAAACTTCACTTGGCAGCTGCCTCTCAATTGCTTTGTTCCATGAGAATGCACTCCTCTTATCTATGCAAGCTGATACCTAGATTTTTCAGTGTTGGGTAAGTTTACTTCATTTATTGACCTCAACTAGGGAAACAAAAAGACCTATTTGTTGAGAATAGCATTGAGGTATTATATTATAATCTACTGTGTAGGAATGGCCTGATTTTTTTGGTACTGTAGAATTGTCTGATGAAAGCCCCAACTGTGACGTTCAAGAGTCAATGCAATCAAAAAAAAGGTATAATTTATCTTTCAGTTAATCAGAAAGAGAATATATTAGATACTTTAAATAATTAAGGATATTAAAAATGCATTACCAAATGTTTCTCATTAAGTAAACTGGCAAAAGAAGACTAGGATATTTTACAGCAGTCTAAAAATAAAGATGTCTCAGGTATCTCCTCTCTCTCCAAGCCTGCATTAAAGATTTATATCTCACTAGATGGAGAAGAGCAGGAGCAGCATCGCAGGGGTCAGGCTGATGCTACATAACACACTTAGATCACACATTCATGGCAGCAGGGGTGACTTGTAGAACATCAAGGATGAAAATACACAGGTGAGGTAGGTGGGAAAAAAAAGTGAAGATGAGGACAAGAGACTGGAAAGGACAGGAGGGAAAGGAAATGATGAAATGAGATATAGGAAACAACACTGTAAAGACAGGCTACAACTGGAGAAAAAGAAAGGGTAATGAGTTAAAATGCAGCGTTCTAGTAACAGTGAAAACAACAAAGAACTAATGACCACAGAAATCCTGATTTTATTTTTAAGGATAGCAGCTGAAAAGCTGTAATGCTTTTATTCATGGCAAGAAGCAGAAGAGGCAGCAGATCAGACAACGTCCCAAAGAGGCAAAAGCTGTGAGAGAAAGAAGGGTAGCTGGGTATGTTTTAATGTAAGACTGAGAAAACCACACCATAAAGCAATTGGTAGGCAGATGAGAAAGTTAAGTAAGCCATTTTAATTAGCCTTTCTTATTGTAGGCTTCCTCACAACACACTGCTGTCACTGTGGAAGGGTTACAGAGGCGACATTATCGAAAGTGTGGTCTCTAGGAACAGTAAGTTTAACCTAATAGTCACACAGCTCCCCTAATTATCTCAGAAAAGTAAGAAGGATCCAACTGTTTCACTCTAGTGTGGACTAAGATAAAACTGCAGCAAGCAGAAAGCCTGTCAAAGAAGGGAACTACAATGATGAAATTTCAAATCCTGCTACAGAAGCTTATAAAACAGAGGGGGTGCCCCAATAAAGCTTTTGGCTTTTAAACAGAAAGGACAGAGGAACAAAATACATCCTGATTGTAAAATAAAGGAAAACAAAGCACAGACCAAATGTGGTTGCTTTTTTATTGGTTTTTTTTCCTGAAAGGCAGTGCAGTGTATTTTGTGATCAGCTTAGTTTTATGAGTTAACACCTGCAGCAGCATTCAAATGCCAATTAATCCCACTCACTGCGTAGCTCCAGCGCCCGTCAAAGCCTAACAGCAAATGTGCCCAAGTATGGAATAAACCAATCCCCAGGGCAGACAGCAAGTGATCTGGCGTGATACAGAACCAGGCAGTAATCAGAGAGCCTTTGGAGCAGCCTGAAGCAGGACACAGTATGATACCCAGGGAACAGGAATAAACACACCTCACTCACACCACATGGACGAAGTTGCTCTGAGTAGTAACAAGAATGCTCAGGAGTTAGAGCTGAATGCATGACCTAGGGGAAGTTCATTCAATGTGCTACAGAATTATTATCTGAGCAATGAAGCTGGTGAAGGGGCTGGAGAACAGGCCTTATGAGGAATGGCTGAGAGNGGGGCATGGTTCAGTGTTTGAGAGGAATGGTTGGACTCGATGATCCGGTGGGTCTCTTGCAACCTGGTTGTTCTATGATTCTATTTACAAGAACATATTCTGATTGATTGTTATCAATTACAATGTAAGGAAGGGAGGGACCTTGTTTAGCAAGTCTGGGTCTTGTTCAGTTCGACTGTCCTTCTCATACCTTCTCATAACTTAGTGGTTGCCAATGATTGCACATACCTGTCTGACAAGGGCCAGCTGCAGGGATAGGTAAAGGATGATCTGGTGGTCTTCTGGGGCCAAGTCACGTGCTCTTTAAGGACAACCACACAATAAAAAAAAAAGAAGTGACTGTTAGATTATACTTTGTAGATTTCCTTCACCACAAGTCACACACAAGCACAGAACAAAACCCAGTCCTCTCCTACAGAAAACTAGTCCTATAACGGGGAAGCACACCAAAACAAGAGAAAACACAGATCAGTGCTGGCCTGGCTAAGCCAGGCTCACAGTATGAGAGACAAAACTGCCAGGATGTTATACAACTTACATGCTCCTTCATTAAATACCACTTAAAGTTTTGGAACTTGGATAACTTATATGGAGAAAGCAGCTCTGAACTCATGCCAAACCCCTTAAAAGCATTATTTTGTGTAATTTACTTGAGGGAGATAGTTGTCCAACTTGTTCCTATATTGCCACTTTTCAAAAAATATGAGAGTGTTAGGTTAGCACTGAAAAAGTAATAACTGTTTCTGTTATTATTGTGACTATGAGCATGCAGCGGACTAAAGATCAGAAGCCTATGACGTGAGCTGGTTCTCAAACACACAAAAACATATTTCACCCTGCAGCTTCTAGTCTAATCATTGACAGTAGGCTCCTAATTTGGAAAGGGAAGACACTTAAGGAAGGAATGAGGATTTGATGTCAGGAGTTGAGCCTGGACCAAAACCAAAGCCCTTACTTCTCGATCTTGGACCTCTTAGATATTACCTTATAGCCCACCACAGGCAACACCATGCACTACAGTGATCCTTCCATTAATGAAGGCTGCAGTGTCTCCAGAACCTGTTGTGGAGGCCCTTCACACAGGCTTGTGGAAGGAAGGGAACAGGAATAGACAACCAGGGCAGAACAATCCCTCTCAGACTATGCTAAGCACGAAAGTGCAGCCTGAGCTTGTTAGGCTATGGAGAAGTCATTAACCATGGCAATGTGAAGACAGTATTTTAGGGACCTAACTTTGAAGCAATGTAGGGCACTAGCTCATGCCACTCTGGTAGACCAGCCCAGAGACCAGTGGATTATCCCCTTGCTCACCCACAGAACTCACTCCTAGCTCTAAAGCTCAGGGAAGTCATTTCACATGGCAGAGATGAGGAAGATCAACTGGCATTTCTGACCTCTTTCTGGGCTGCGTTCCAGGACACTGGGGAAGCCTGTACCTGCATTGCCCTGCCCAAAGTGAGCATGATTAACGTACCTATGAGGGAGAAACTACAGGCTGACAAGGCTGGTAGTCAAAAACCCTACCAAAATTATTCATTTCCTAATAATAAACAAACAAATAAACAAAGAAAAATTAAAGAATTACTTCAGAACACACAACCCACACACTGTTTTAATGGCAGCCACCTTTCAGATCCCATCTTGGGCTGCCAGCAAGAAGGTACAACTAGTACAGACAAGTCACTATTTTCTTATCCTACTTTAAGAAAGAAAAAAAAAAACCCAAACAAACCCCCCAACTACAAAAACAAAACAAAAGAACTCCCAAAAATAAACAACAAGAAGAAGACTCCATAAGATACAATCCAGCTTTGCCCTAAGCTGCTGGAGCAAGGTGAGCCACCTCTCTCACAAGCAGATCCTGTGAGACCTTCAGTAGCCTTTCCAACAACAAATAACAGGGCAAAGTTCACATGGCTGTATGGGAGAAGAGATTAACAGTGCTTTTGGACATAAACGAAGGTTTGTTCTTTACTGTTTAGTTTCCTCAAAAGGTACTAGAAAAATATTTGAACCAATTTTCCAGCCAAAAAGGCCACTTATAAAGACGGCTACAGGCCAAACCATGGCCTGAGAGATCATATGTATGACCTTTAAAAACAGGTAAAAAAACAAGGAAGAGAAAAAGAAGAAATCAAATTAAGGCATTTAGGAAGACAATAGTAATCAGTTTATTATCACAACACCCCTGTTGGCTGAATTCTGAGATCCTAATGTTTGGATAAAAGCTCGTCTGCTTCCTAGCTAGAGTTAAGATACAATGAAAACAAGCCACAGCCAGTGGGAGAGGTCAAAGAACAAAAATAAATGTAGTTTGAAAGCACTGCAGCACTGCAATTACTTCAAAATTGGGCAGCAGTGAAATTACTACATTGGAATCCAAGAACTAAAGCCACTTAAAGTATACTCCTTTTTAAAATTTTGTCTTTCATATCTCCATAGAGTAAATATCCAAAATTATATCTGTGGCTTCTGCTTACTACATGCAACCACTGCAAAAGCAGGGCAAGACAAACATGCTGATGACTCCTTGTCCAGCATCAGAAAAAGAGCTGAGATCCAGTAACATGTTCAACTTGCTACACCTGTATTTTGAGATACCAGAAAACTCAAACTTTCTTCACTTTTTGACCATTCCAAACCCAGAATTAGATACTTCAGATCAAGATTCATATCATATAAGCTTCGATTTAGTTGCCATCTGAAGTCTGTAAGCATCTATATTGACAATGTTAACTGCTCAAACACCACTTAACGTATTTTGGGTGATGTAACTTAGCTGTAACAGATCAGGAAGTTCATACATCACCTCTCTACCACAACAGAAAAAGATAAAAATGTTTTTTTCAACCCAAGCAGTTTGACTTGAGGTAACTGTAGTTCCAGATGAGCTCAATTCATGTGCTTTGAGGGCAGGGCCATTGGATCAGACTCCTCAACAAATTCCGGTACTGAAGAACATGTGAGTCGCCAATGCTTTGTATCACTAGCTCCACAGACCTCCTTTTCATACAACAGTTCATGTAAACACTCCCTAGGACAGCAATCATTCCCTCCCTCCAAAGTGCACTGTTGCCAGGTCACCTCATAGCAGCCTACACCCTAGTGGTGAAGGTACTTTCCTACTACAAGGGAAATAGGTGTTTAGGCCTGTTTCACACAGGAATGGAGAGAAAATTAGCTTTCCATGTGGAATGGCACAAAATCAGTGCTGCATTTCCCAGCACTTTAAATCTCACTACAACTAATTTGGGGCCAAGGTAATTTTAACTTTAGTGGCAGAACAGGTACTCTTACCTTAGACATTCAATCAAATAAGCAATAGATTTAGCCATCAGGTATAGTTTTGACTGACTTGCTGAAATATATTGAACTTTTGTAAAACTTTCAGGTAAGGAAACCTTACACAGTAGAAAATAAACATTAAAAAAATTATCCTGAATTCATTCAAAGAACTACACAATGCAAGTATTCGCAAGATTCCTACTCACCTCTCCAAAGTCTGAAGTGCTTTCTTGTTTAATTCATCCTGAGTGCCCTTGAGAGTAGCTGTAGGACAAAATACAATGCCATTTAAGCGTTGATTTTAACGTTTCAGATTAAACAAATAAATAGTTACACATGCATAGAGTATTACAAACTAGAAGCATAAACCTGTGGCAATCTGGTGGTGTATATGTTCATGGCTGGAAAACATGCCAATTTGATTTTAAAGAATGGCACAAAATCAGTATTTTAACTCAAATTCTCATTTTCATTCCTATTAAAGACTCTTCCAACTCCCTTGTCTGAAATGCCAAAGCATTTTTTATTTACATATGCCACTGAAGGGGTCTGGGAGGAGAAGGTGACATAAACTAACTAAATACTAAGAGCATAACAGGACTTCTGCCAGGTTGGTGTATATGCTAAAAGCAGTAACTAGCAACACATTCTGACTCAGATACGGACTGTCTCCACCACCATCTTCGTGTAGGAGGGTGTTGCAAGTTGAACAGGGAACACCAGGAGACAAATTTATAGCTTGATGACAAAACCCTTGACAACACACCACACCACCTCCCTTGAGACCACAGCAGACTTTCAGGCTACTTCAGGTGTGGCATTAGCCCTAAAGCCTTCCTTGGTGTCTCCAATTGCTTGACTAAAGGATCCTGTCCACTGTACTCCCTTCTCAATCTCTGAAATAATTCCTAGTCAAAACCACAGAAGGAGAAGAATCAAGTTCTCATTATACCAAGGTATGATAAGATATCATCACCATCATGGGCCATGGGAACAGTGGAAGAGCTTAGAGAAGCATGGCTTTCTCAAATGCAAAATATCTGGAAAGCTAGCAATAATTTTCACAAGTATATTGTCTGTCTTCTTGTTCTTAGCTTTCAGATTTTGCACAGCAGTTGGTTTTGTTCTGCCTATCCTGAATTTGAGAGCTATTGATTAACAGCATGAAGAAGTTATGAGTAGTTAATCCAATAGCAAACATCCATCTATGAATATATTTGACACCATACATCAAGTCAGTTTAAGCTCCACGATAGTTAGTATGTAGTATATACTAAAGCAACAAAATCAGATAAATTTCAAGTATTCTTAAAAGTTATTATAATGAAAGAGTAGTTGTGTTCTTCTATATGATATACAAAGGTAATAAATGTCTTTGGATTGCAAAACATCAGTGAAACACCAGTCAGTGAAACTTTGAAAGTAATTTATTTTGCTATACAGTGGCCACAAATTTTTCATTCCTACATCTTCCATCAGTTCTTCAAAACACCAGGTTCATTTTAGAGAAACAACTATCTTTAGGATTTCCCAAATCACAAAGATTAAAATTGTTTACGCGACAAAATCTACTCTAAGTAGTAAAGTAGTAAAAAATGAACAAAATATCTGCAGTTTAAAGAATAAATTTGAAGACATGGACTTTTATGCAAAATGAAGCATTTATTAGAAGTAGCTGGAAACACTTCACTCCCACAGCCTTAAACTGAGTATTCAGGTCCACTGCCAAACACTGGATAAAGGTAACACAGGATGAAAATATAGGAAAAATATTACAAGAATCAAGATTGATGTAAACATAAAAATCCTTGAGGAGGCATAGGAAAGCATTTGATCCTTTCAGAAAAACTATGTCAGGTTCTGTTTCTCAGGAAAACTACAAGATCCTTTATGTAAGTTAAAGAGCAGCACTGGAGACGCCATACAATGAGGAAGACTGAAAAAGAAATTTTGCTATTTGCCTCCCAAAATGAACAGCAAATGGAAAACCTAGTACAGCTTTTAGGTTCTGCCTGGCAAAAGATTTGACTGATGTTCAGGTTGTAGTCAGAAAGATCACAAAAGATGCTATGGAAATGAAGTGATTACTTTACAATTAGTCAGCTTTGCCTTCCCACTACTGGGAAACAGCATGTGAGTTCCACCTCCCATAATATGAACTATATCTTCAGCTACAACTAAGTTGGAAATCTTGTCCATTTCTAGATTTGTGTCTGTCTTGGATAAACACATTGAAATTTGTGTTTCACAATACTGAGGACCTCAATCTGCGGCTAAACACGTAATTTACAGGGCCTTTATAGCTAAAGGAGATAAATTAGGAAAAAAAGGAATGAAAAGTGATTTGGGGACGCACACACACAGAGAAGCTTGGGCTTGGCCAGCAGGTCAGGAAGGTGATTTTCAATCTGCGCTCTGCTCTCATGAGACCTCAGCTGGAGCCCTTTGTTCAGCTCTGGGGCCCCCAGTACAAGACAAACATCAATCCCTCTGAGTGAATCCAGAGGAGGGCCATGAAAATTATTAGTGAGATGGAATACCTCTGCTATGAAGAAAGGTTGAGAGTTGGGGTTGCTCACCCTGGAGAAGAGAAGACTCTGAGGAGACTTGAAGTACCATTTTCCAGTATTTAAAGGGGGCCTATAAGAAAGATGGGAACAGACTTCTCAGCAGGGCCTACAGCAACACGACAAGGGGTAATGGTTATAAACTAAAATAGCGTAGATTTAGATTACATGTGAGGAAGAAATTCTTTACTATGAGGGTGGCACTACACTGGACCACGTTGTCCCAAGATGTTATGGATACCCTACCCTGAAATTGTTCAAAGCAGTTATCATCACTGCTACCTACTTGTATCACTGAAAAGCTCTCTCTTCAGACAAAGAAAAGCCTGCATCAAGGAGATCAAATCAAGTGGGTCTGACTAAACTTCTAAATGTTTTGCTCCTTTCTCTGAGGTTGACAGCACTGATGAATTCTTCAGCCTCTATCAAACTTTACACACCATGAGCATAGCTGCTTAAGTTCTACCAACTAAAATACGGTATGACTTATTACTTAGACTAAAATAACCTGCAAAGCAGCTTGTCCACATTAAGTTTGTCCTGTATGACACAATACTTTTGCAAAGGCCACTGTAGGAGTCCAAGATTTATTTTCTAAAGCACTCTGGATTTTTAAGGGAGTTTAAGCCTCACCAAAAGTCAAGTAGACCTTCAGTAACATTTTGGTACCTTAACAGGAAGCTTTAAAGTCACATTTGAAAATGGACAAGGGCAAGTTCTGTGTTAGTAAGCAGGTGCAGCACAGTAGCTATGAATGCATGGAGTGAACACTTAATGCTGAGGATCAGCATCAAAACTACAAATGTGGGAACAGGGTCTAGTTCTAGACTTAATTCCATGGACTGAACACTCATTAGCAACTGCAGCATTATCAGGCCTATTTATGCAACACAATAATTAGCGTTCTGCAAAACTGGATGGTGAGCACTGCAAGTGCGTTTTTACGGTTGCGTGTGGCTTAGGGTGCATCGGCTGGATAGGTCAGCTAATTATTAATAATGGTTTCAGTACAGGATGGGGGTTTGTGTGACTGAGAGCATGCCTGAGGAGAAGGACTTGGGGGTACTCATGGATGAGAAGCACGGCATAAGCCAGCAGTGTGCACTCACAGTCCAGAAGGCCAACTGTACCCTGGGCTGCATCAAAAGAAATGTGGCCATCAGGTTGAGGGTGGTGATTCTGCCCCTCTATTCCTCTCTTCTGAGACCTCATCCGGAGTACTGTGTGTAGTTCTTGAATCCTCAACATAAGAAGGATAAGGAGCTGTTGGAATGGGTGCAGACGAGGGCTACAAAGATGACCAGAGGGCTGGAGCACCTCTCACACAAGGACAGGTTGAGAGGAGTTGTTCAGCATGGCTCTGAGGAGACAATATAGCAACCTTCCAGTACCTGAAAGGGGCCTAAGAAGAAAGCCTGGGAGGGACTGTTCAAAAAAAGCTTGTAGTGATAGGACTAGGGGGAATAGGTATAAACTGCAGAGGGGCAGATTTAGACTAGACATAAGGAAGAACTTCACCATGATAGTGAGACACTGGAACAGGTTGCCCAGGGAAGCTGTGGCTGCCCCATCCCTGGAGGTGTTCATGTCCACATTGGATGGGGCCTTGGGCAGCCTGATCTAGTGGGATGTCCCTGCCCATGGCAAAGGAGTTGGAACTAGATGATCTTTAAGGTCCCTTCCAACCCAAACTATTCTATGATTCTATGATTATGTGGATGGAAAGACTGACTTCAAAAATACATTTCTGATCTAAAACACCAATGTATATTCATCTTTTCACACCTATGAATGAGTTTCAAAAAGGATTCCTTTGTGTTATGACACCTAATGTGGCAGGGTGTACAGAATTAGCACCCAGATTTATAATTAAAGATTTCATGTGTTGACTGTTATCTTCAGAAGCAAAAATGATGGGTTTGTTCACTAATAAGCAATGTCTATTTCTTTTTTACCATTAACTAGTGCCGTCGGTATACTGATTATTTATAAAATCTACAAGATAAAGTTTCCAATGTAGTCCCTGATGCATGGCCTTACACCAAAATCCTAAATGAAAGCTGAGATACAGCACAATCTTTCATTTCTGCTAGACTAAGGGTCTATTAAGTCTACAAAGATTTCACAAGATGTGAGGTGGTGATGCTAGGAAAGAACAGTACTTGTATTTCACAATACATTCTCAACCTTATCTTTCCTCTTTATTCTTTGTTTAATTCATCTCACCTGCCCCTGTCTCCAACAGATTCTTCACCAGGCCTAAGGAGGGCAAAGCTGACAACACAACTTAAGTCAAAACTGGAACTACAAGAAAAAGAGAATGGTTTGCTGTTGACATTGACCCACTGGGAATAGATCTGCAGAAGACTGGATGGACATTCTGTATTAACAAGAGATCTGTGCTTTTAAGAGAGAGGCAGAAGTGTCAATGACTTCTTCTGATGACACATCTTTCAGCTACTTCAATAAGACCTATTCAAGAAACATGTGGTTAGACATTAAGAACAAGGAACCTTCACAAACTGCTACCCAGCATAAGCTTCGGGAAGTCTTATTTCATCCAGGAGGAAATCTAATAGTTGTAAGGTGACTTATGACCAAATGCTCCCACAAGTCCTTTGAACTGTCATTCAGTAGGATACTCTTTTCCAACTCTGCTTTTTAGCAAGTGATTTTTGCAGGTCACAAAGGAAAGGCCCTCAGTGCCTTTGTCACACAGGAGGAGAAACATAACAAAATATTTACTAAAAGGATATATTAAATAAGGAAGTGTAACCTTGGATGGAAAAAGCATCTTGATATAACGCTGTAAGGTTTTTAAGGGAATTGGTCACGTCTCCAAAATACTTAGCTGTCATTGAAAATGCTGACTCACTGGAAGTCAGCTCAAGCGAAAAGTCAGGGAAAACATACATACACAGGTATTTGATTGTGTGTCTGGAAGTGTCACTATGAAGTGGCATAAACACAAGGATAAACAAGATCGACAATATGAAGCACGGTTAAAAAAGCAAGTTGTTATCTTCCTCTAAGTGTGCTCTACTCTTGTATCCTCACTCTGATAACATTTTTAAACGGTGCTAATGAAAAACATCTTGTTAGTGGAAATCTGACATTTGCTAGTAAAATGCTGTTCTATATTCATGATCATCATAAGAACATCTTTAAGGGACTTAATCCATTTTATTAAAATATAACCTGAATGATGGAACTACAGTTTTTAGATTTCCCTCAAATAACTGAGTGACTGGCCCTATTGCCTTAAAGGCTATATATACAAGGAGAAGGCAGATATCCCACTGTTTCATAATATAAATCAGGTGCTAACCTGGAATATTCAAGGCAGTTGTTGTGAAGACTGTTTTGTTTACAATAAGAAGGACACCTATTACAATATCTGAACTAATCTCTTGAAAACTCAGAGAAGACTTCTCTTCCAGAATAAAAGTTTCCAACTTACATTTTGCTGCACCGAATTATTATTAGAGCATATGCCTCTACAACTCCATTCTTCAGAAACCACCTTCTTCCATACTGAGGATAACAAGTTGGTTGCAGTGGGATAACACAGAAAACCTATCTCTGAAAACTATCTCTGGGATCTTGTACAGCTTTAGGGGCAGTTTTAAAAAAAACTGCAAAATGCCCTAAGAAGTTGAGACTGTTAAGCAGAACTTGATATTTAACGAACTTAAAAATACGAGAAACTTCAAGATAGGAAGGACCTATTTTTCTCCACATGAATTTTATAAGTGGAACTATTCTGACATAGAGAAATGGATTCCTGAAGAGACCTACGATGCCTCTTAGCCTCCATGGTGGAAATCAGTTCTCAGAACAGCTGATCAGATATGGCTGGCTGAAAAAAACCACCAGCTTGCACCACTGAAGAGCACAAGCCAGTTCTTCATACACATGCCTTGGAAAGTTCTGTGTAACCTGCAAGACCAGCATTCTTCCATGATACTATCCAGTCATTTTAGCTTTGTTTCAGGCTCATTTGCTGGGAGGAGTTGGTTCACTTTTGGGGGGCCCATTCAACAGAAAAGCCATTGCTTGCATGTGGGCAGGACTGACAAATTGATCAAGGAACACACTGGTTCAGCCATTATTCAAAGAAACCACATTAGAAAACCCTCTACTTATGTTAGAAGCCATAGAAAAAACAAAGATTTTTTCCCACCTGTGTGCTTGAGGAAGGTCAGAGTTCAAACGCTCCCAAACAATAGGAGTTCCAGCCCTTCTGGCTACCAAGCACTATATCTGCGGGAGCCCATTATTCAGTTATTCAAACCCCAAGCAAGCAGCATTAAAGTAAAATACTTGTTACATTCAGTGGTCTGTATGTAGTAAAAATCCACGTGTACCAGTGAAGTACATATTTTTATCTTGTTTACCTCCAAGTAGAGAAAGAAACAACATCACAAAGATGCTGAATCTCTGTGGGGAATAGATATCACGCCAGGAATTGAAGTCAGACATTTCTGACTCCAGTTCTTGGATTGTATCTCTTTATGTGATTTATGAGTGGGTGACGAAAATATGAAAATAGATGGAAACTTTTACTTTTGTTGTATAAATAAATGAAAGAAATGTACTACAAATATTCAAGTAAAGTACACCAAGCACTGTTGGCTACAGTCAGATTATCATCTCCTAAGTAATGATTTGCATTTCTTCCTTTACCTAAAATCTTCACATTTGTTACTACAGAAGACAATTCTCTAAGCAAGTGAATAGTCCCCATTTGTCTTGCAAACTGATTGGTTTTCATGTCCAGTCAGAACTAAAGGCAGAGTTTCTAATAAATTTCCGTTGCTTGCACTAAGACTGAACAGACGCCCTTCATATAACATACCTCACAAACAGGATAAACTCACCATCAGTAGCTTGAAGACTGTATGCCAGGCCCAGTGCCAGGTAACCCTTCGCTAGGGACTCTCCAGCATCCTCACCCATGCCTATCACCGTTTTAGCAAAGTCTTCTCCTTCTTCCAGCTGCAAAAGGGTTAGGGTGAGACTCACAGGCACTTCCTTTATACTTGCTTCAATAAGATCATGTTATTAAACTTACCTGTAAGTGATCCAAGAGCCATTCATACAAGGCCTTTCAGTGATCACAGTAAACACTCATAGGAAGGAGGACACAGAAGGTCAGGCTGGCAGACCTTGGTGCACTTGCATACTTTTGAGAAAAGTTCTGGTTTTGTTTTAGGTATCCACTCCAAACTATTTCCAGATACTTAAGGTTAATGAAGGACACTACCTTATTTTTATACTGCCTTTCAGGCATGCTTCAATTCTGCAGCCTTAAATACAAATACTGGGTTGACTGACTACATATATACTATCCTAGTAGTACGTTGAAAGGTCTAACAAGTTTCTTCCTTCAAAGGAAGATAATCTAGTTTTGCTGTATGATGTTTTTAAACCATATCAAATTATTTCCTTTTAAAATGTTAAACAAGTATAATGGGAAAGCACTTCACTGCAAGCTGATTTCAGCTGCTGCTTGCAGTTCTGGTACCATAAGAAAAAGGCAGCAAATTGAGGACATGAATTTTGATTTGAAACACCACACTAACTTATTTGTGCTGCACTAGCCACATTGTCCATTTTTGCAAAGACACAATTTCCTTGAAAATACATTTCATATTACAGATTGTAATGGGAAGAGAAAGCAGTCACAATCTCTCAGGATCAGCTTCCAAAATAGTGAAATACGTAAGTTGGTCTCCTCTACTACAGTACAGACTGCTTCCTCCAACCTTCTTTTCTAGCTGACCCTTCAGATTAAATCTAATGAAACTATAAAGTTTCCATATCTTTAAAATCTGACTTAATTAGAATTTTAAACAAAAAAATAATTTGAGTACTTTATTACAGAATACAGTGATCCTCATTTTAACCTTTAACCTCTCATTAACATCACTGTCCCACTGTAAGCAGAAAAAGACTAAGAGCTGTAGACTGTACATATCTAGAAAGGTGTAGGTTGGAGAAGTACAGGCAAAAGATGTAAGTAATGTCTGAAAGACACAGAGCCTACAGGAAGATCTCATTTCTGTACAAGATAGTCTGCAGATCCTGTCAATCATAATCAGATTCATCTCCAATCAAGAAACAAACAGCATTACACGATCCAAAAAAATCCTCATTTTAGAAACTTCTATTATGTGGCAACTAGCTTTCTGGGATAAGGTTGTTTAATTTTGAGTAAATACATCTTTGTTTGAAATCCAACTGTTTTAGACACAAAAGTAACTGAAATGTGCTCTCTTAATGTCAGTTTTGTCAGGACTTCAGCACCTCATAGTTTCATAGGAGTCACAGGAGTCATCAGGAGAGTCATCTATAATGAACTGGAATCAAAACGTCCCAGCCGACTAAAAACTTCCCTTCTGCAGTGATCTATTAATATGCTACCTATGAACAAAACCTACTTGACCTGAGATATTACCCTGTCAATGGACCTCCCAGTTACATCACCTGAAGACATTCAGGGGACAAATCAACTGACAGCTTCATAAACAAAAGACTTCATCAGTATTTCTTAGACAATATCAAACATAAGAAAAAAAACTACTTAGATCTCAGTTGTACAGTTCCTTGAGGCCACACAATTCAAAACTGATGTAGACCAAGAGTTCTCAAATTTCTGAAACCTTGGATCAGTCAACCCAATAACAAATGCACGTTTTATCATCACACTCTTCCCTTACCTCTTTGCATCTAAGTTTTGTTCTAAAACTTGGAAAGATGAAATAGCGGAACCATTTTCATGCTAGTGACGGGCAGCTGAGTTACACATCATTTTGCTTAGCCTCTTTCTTGACAGACTGTGAGTTCTGGAGATGAATCATAGAATCATAGAATCACCAGGTTGGAAGAGACCCACCGGATCATCACGTCCAACCATTCCTATCAAACACTAAACCATGCCTCTCAGGACCTTGTCCACCCATGCCTTAAACACCTCCAGGGAAGGTGAATCAACCACCTCCCTGGGCAGACTGTTCCAATGCCCAATGACCCTTTCTGTGAAAAACTTCCTCCTGATGTCTAGCCTAAATCTCCCCTGGCAGAGCTTGAGGCCATTCCCTCTTGTCCTGTCCCCTGTCACTTGGGAGAAGAGTCCATTACCCTCCTCTCTATAACCTCNAGTTGGCTGTCAACCAACACCCCCAGGCAGCTTTCTAGACAGACCTCTCCTAGTCTGTAGCTCTGCATAGGGTTGTTGTGCCCCAAGTGCAGGACTCGGCATTTGGCCTTGTTGAACCTCATGCCATTGGACTCTGCCCAGAAGTCCAGCCTGTTCAGATCCTTTTTCATAGCCCCCTTACCCTCCAGCAGATAGACCCTTCCACCCAGCTGAGCGTCATCCACAAACTTGCTAAGCTGCGCACTCAATGCCCTCATCCAGGTCATTGATAAAAAACACTGAACAGGGCCGGACCCAGCACTGAGCCCTGGGGAACCCCACTTGTAACTGGCCTCCAGCTGGATTTAACGCCATTTCCCACCACTCTGGGCCCGGCCATCCAACCAGTTTTCCACCCAGGAGAGTGTGCGCCTGTCCAGGCAAGAGGCTGACAGTTTCCTAAGCAGAATGCTGTGAGAAACTGTGACAAAGGCTTTAGTGAAGTCCAGGAAGACCACATCCACAGCTAATGACCAGCAGAACAAGGGTAGGGGTGGGAAGAGTGAATGATAAAAGAGATTAAATGAAAGGTTTGGAGTTGAAATGGAGACATTAAAAATTGGAGAGATTTTGCTCCATTGTTTCTCTGAATGGTCACCTGATGGTGCTTCCAGTCTCGGACCGATGGCCTGCACTGCATAAACCAGCAGCACACCACTCAGCTTTCTTGCCTACCAGTTATCCAGGGCCACCTGTGAGTGTCAGATTAATCTATTGTATGAATAATTAAAACCACTACTTCTCAGAATGGCTGAAAGAGCACTTCTAGCACAAACATACTTGTAAACATTTATTCATGCTAAACACTATGGGCACTTTGACCAGCCACAAAGTTTCTCTTGAACACAAACTTGTGTCAGCTGAAGGCTGAAAATAAGTGGCCTTGCAAACTCCAGCACAGCTGGCTTTGCTTATGGGAGCATCTACTTCTCCTTCACAGAGCACTCAGTGACTTCCCCTGCCAGCTCTGCTGTGACTACCATCTGCTCCCTCTTCTCTCATTCTCCTACTCTTCAACCATTTTGAGTAAATGTGAAAAGCCAAACCTTTTACTCTTGTCACCCATTATGAGGTTTCAAATTTCCAGCACAAACTGCCCTTACAGGATTGCAGTCTGGATGAAAACTCCCTCTCCATATGTCTGACTGAGGGACCAGTAGTAAGCCAGAGCAGTAATCTGCCAGTAAACCTGTGTCTATAGGGGTCTTTCATATGAGATGTCTCCACTCTGTGCTGTAGCAATGGGAAAGGGTGGGGGAAAGGCCTCTAAATGCAGCATCAACCCCTCTGGAATCCCATCACACACAACCGTTCCCAGCTGAGCTCCTACACACTGCCACTCAACCTGAAGCAGCAAGAGCTGCTTCCCCCTTCTCTCCCCACACAGTGCCAGGTATGTGAAGTCTCACCCTGTGGGACTCCCAGAAGTTGTGAGCTCAAGGTACATACAAGTGAGCTAAGCAGCAGAAAGCTTATCAGGAGAATCAAGACATCCATTTCTACTCTTACTACACAGCCAGGGGCCACCTGGTTGCTAGCAGCATAAATGGCAGCTTCCAATACCATGGAAAAGATATTTCTTTGGCATCAAAAGTGCCATTAACATCTTGAATTCACTTTCCTTGGAATTGCTTCTGAGAGACTAACAGGTAGTAAGCAAAAACCAAAGTCTCAGTCACACAGATGTATCTTCAATTTGGCCCTCACTGTTCTTACTTTTTTCTGCATACTTTGCACTGAATAGCTCGTGGAGAGAAGGGCAGCACCAGAAGCTTCAGGAAGAGACTTCTTTTCTTTGAGACTTGCACAGAAGAAAGCTCAAAAAGAGGTATGGGGGAAAAACAACTTAAAAGGAATCTTTTGTATTTTGAGCTCAAGTTCTATAAACTGGTGGGAGGCACCTGGAAGCACTAGTTAAGCAACCTTTCCGCCATACCAGAAACAAGCCCATACCTGGCACTTGGGAAGAGAGTCTGCCAGACTGTAAGCTGATACCAGTAAGATTATAATACTGTGGGGCTGGGATTTTGCCCTCTTCCATCCCCTAAATGATCTTTGATGGAAAAGGAACAGTCGTTAGCTGTGTAACCCAGAGGGACACCTTCCCTGAAACAGCGAGTGGCTGTTCAAGAAACTCTTGTTATCTGAGCACAGGTTTTGACGTGTGCTCAAGCCAAGCCCACAGGCATACTGACAAGGGAGTGGGGAACAGCAGGTGCTGGTCCCTGGCCTATTGCCACCCAGCTGGTTTTTAGAAAAGCTCAAGCCCTACCCTGCTGAATCAACACCATCCGGAACTTTAAGCAGGAGCCACAGTTCTCACCAGCATGGACTTAGAACAATTGAGAACAACTGATGACATACAGCAGCATGTAAATGGCACCTTATTGCTCTTAAAAAGAGGAATGCACAAGGGAGGAGGCAGAAAACATGTCAAGTGATATTGGATTTAGGACAGCAGACAAGGTTAGTGAAACAGGGGAATTTGGACACCAGTGAGACAAAATCATAGAATGGTTTAGGTTGGAAAGAACCTTAAAGATCACCTAGTTCCAATCCCCCCAAAGCCATGGCAGGGACAACTCCCACCAGACCAGGCTGACCAAGGCCTCATCCAACCTGGCCTTGAACACTTACAGGGACGTGGCATCCATAAATTCCCTGGGCAACTTGTTCCAGTGTCTCATCACCCTCATCTTGAAGAATTTCTTCCTAATGTCTAATCTAAATCTTCCACCTCCAACTTAAAGCCATTTCCTCTCATCCTATCACTACATGCCCTTGCAAAAAGTCCCAGACCATTGACTGCCCATACCCAGGTGTAGGACCTTGCACTTGGCCTTGTTCTCATGAGGTTCTCACAAGCCCACTTCTCCAGCTTATCCAGGTCCCTTTAGGAGGACATCCTGTCCTTCCGGTGTGGCAACTGCACCACTCAGCTTGGTGTCATCTGCAAGTTTGTTGAGGGTGTACTTGATCTTGCTGTCTTTATCATCAACAAAAATATTAAACAGCACTGGTCCCAGTACTGACCACTGACAGACACCACTTTTCATGGATCTCCATCTGGACATTGATACCCAAGCCCATAAGAGATGCACATCCCATAGAAAGGGTATCTATGCAGAATTATACATGATATTAACCAGTTAGACTGATCTTGTCTTATCATTTTTTGTTATACTGGCTTGTAGTTACTGGCTTGTAGGCTTGGGAGACCAATTCAAAAGGAGAAAAAATTAGATATTGGGAAAAGAGAGCAAGAGGAAAAATGCATAGGGAGGAAGTAACCAGTAAGGCACAGCATAACAGAAAAGTTTTGTTCCAAAGCTATTTACAGCATACAAAGTGAATCATGTTACATGTCAAGAAAATGAATTCCTATGTCTAGCCAACGCTTTTTCCCACGTGTCATCAGTGCTAAGTCCATCAACTTTATCTGCATGTAGACTTAGTCCCCTGCTTAGGAATACTTGGGCCTTTCCTCCTCTATAGTGGGAGTGGTTTGTTCACAAAGATGATCTATAGAAGGCAAAATTCTTTGTCATTTTCAGTATCTAAAACCCTCAGGATTTCCCCAATAACAGCAGCTGTGATGTTGAGCAAGAATGTCTTTTAAAATATGGAAGAAATCTCTAGTAGCTCCTTATTATTCACTGACTTCTTAGTAGCCTCTTGCCTTAGGGATGTTGGTACTCTAGAGTATCCACTCAGTAGGCAAAATAATTCCAATAATGGACTAAATTTAATCTTCCAGTATTACTCATACTACTGTACAACCTAAGCATTGCTATGTGACTCTAGGGCTCCCAGGCAACTGGGTACAAGCACATGTACAGCATTTACTGTCTGTAGTGACAGGGTCAACAATCGATAGAAGGGGAGAGAAGCACTCTCAGATTAAGTGGTCTGTGAAAATTATGAATGATAAGCTGTTACCTCAGAAGTATGCAGCTCTAAATCTACATCCTGCCAACCTTCCCTCTACTCCCCAACATAGATCTAATGGTATGTCTTACTCATTTTATTACTCTACGAACGGTCTGGCCTGGCTCAACCTCACTCTCTTCTCCCTTTCCCTCAGGGATGGCATGATCTCTATCTTCCCAGCAAAGTGCTGGAGCAGAGCACTTCTCCGTGCACACTAGGATTACTGAATTAAAAGAAATGAGGGAAATATCTGCAAGGCATAGCAGCATCTTGCACTACAGCTTTTGCCAGGGGGTGCAGTCCCTTCAAAAGTTTACACTACCTGATAATATCGGCATCATTTGGTACTAAGAAGCTTAGCACAATACTATTCCTGTAGTATCATGTGTGGGGCACTGAAATTAGTAAGAACACACCCCATGTCTTCCTAACTCTCAGTTGTTCCAGAGTCCTAAAAGATTGAAACCTGTATCAGGACTGTACACTATTTGTCCTTATGTGTATTTACAAAGTTTTCAACATGTCTCCATTGAAATCACTGGACTAAAAGGTGCAAGAAAGCGTCATATAACCCCAAATGCCTTTAAACAAGGCTCCTAAAATGGAGAAATTTGGTATGTAAAACTTGCCTGTAGGCAGAAATTCTGGTATTTTCGCAACATCTGCCATAACATGGTCCTGGAGAACTTACATTAGTAGTGAAATTAACAGTATTATACCATTAAAAAAATTAAAACCTACAACTCTCACTGCAGTTCAAAGTCACTGCCAAAGTAGCCAAGTGACCATTCACCTGAGGCCGTGCCAGGGAAGGATGAGTGAAAGAGGAAATAGCAGCAAGCCTTTTAATAAGTGGCATACTGAATTTATAGTGGGCCAAGACACGTCAACCTCAGTATGGACAAATTCCACTATAAGTTACATGAACTTTCCTATGAAAATTTAAAACAATACTCTGAACTTCAACAGTGAAAAACCTCATAGCGCATTCAGGAAAGCTAAAAGACAGCTGGCTAAACAAAAACAGGCTTCATATTCACTTGCTACAAACATGGAAGTTCAGCAAACTTTTGTGCTGAAGCCCCACCAAACTGGAAGACTGGGCACCATGAAGCCTCAAAAGTAATTCTGAGACCACTACAAAGACATTTAAAACACCTGCATAATGGGCTAGACAAAGTATAAAAGTTCCAACTTTGCTGAAAACTTTTCTATCTCATGTTTTTATTAAGTACAGGTCCAACCACATCTTGTACTGCACCAAAAGAACATAGTAGACAGGTGCAGGACATATATATTAGCCATTTCATTCGGATAAACGGTGATCCGATTTCACCCTTTTCCTCATAACCAGCAATCAAGTACATACATATATTTCCTAAATGAGAATCAATCATATTTTTTATGTTCCAAAAAGCAAGATATATTTGAGTAGTTATAACTGTTAATATTTATCCATTGCTGTTTCCATACCATGTCTACACTCCTTTCTATTTATACGGGCATTGATGAGCCTGTTCACTTCCAGTTTAAATGATTCAATTCTGATTTGATTGCCATGTAATTTAAATGCAAATAATTACTGTAAGGATGACATTTAGAAAAACAGCTCTGTTAAGCAGGAAGGTCTTTATTAGGCTCAGGAGTTTGCCAGCAATATCAGAAGCATCCCTATGACTAGGAGATGTGGGAACCTATCATTTTAGTTCTTTTTAAAGATCCTACCACTGCCCTCAGACTCTCCTTAATTAAAGCTCCTCTATACAACCATCAAGTTTGGTACTGGGGTCAAGCACTGAGTGAAAGGAAGAGGGCAAAGTAATATTTTTAATTTGTTTTTTTAGTTCATAAGGTTGCACTCTAGGCAACTGCACCAAAATTACCCTCTTGTGAAATCATGTTTGTATTTCATACTGCATCCCAGACAGGGTCTGACTGAAAAACACTGAAAAGCATTTCACACAATGAAAAAGCAGTACATAAAGGAAGAAACCCTCTTACTTTGCAATAATCAAATGCAGCTCATTTCTTCCTTCTTTCTCTGATTTTTTTAGGGTTAGGTATTGCTTTATCAGCTCTGCCACGTATGAGAAGTCTGGAGGTACTGGACTGCCTGGGAATTACAGTCTCATCTTCTTTTATGAATGTCCCTATAACAGTGTATTTTAATATGGTAGTTACACTAGCAGATCCAAAGAGATGTTGGGGAAAGCATGAATGAGAAGGACAAATCCTGATTCTGCACATTTCCCAGCATAGCAGCACCCTCATTTTGGGCCCATAATTTCATATGGAACTCCTCATCCATCACAGTCAGAAGACTCTATTGGCACAACTTGAAATTTAGTCCTCAATAGTCAAAGATGCTTAAACACTGGGACAGCACATGAAAGGAAAGGGATTCTGTGCCATTTCCTTTTTCATGTTACAGAAATCTTTGGTTAGCTAGGATTGCCTCAAGATCTTCAGACCTGAAAGATTTTCCCCAGAACAAGATATTTCCCATTTTTGGCTGACTAACACATAAGTTTAATCACTATAATTTCAACAATGCAGTTCATTTAAAAACATACATAACCAGGTCTCCTTACTGATGCTGGTTTAAACGGACAGAATTCAATTAAGTTTAACTAAATACCAACTTTCAACAGACAGGAGTGTAGATGATGGGAAGGTGGATGGTAGGGGACACAACTTCATCAACTTTTCTCCAAAATCTCAGCATATTCTTCGGAATTTTCCTTCGTGCATCCTTGTATCTTTGTTTCACTTATATTAGCAATTACAGTCCTTCACTCACTGAAGGGACATCCTGTGGTGAGGACAGGTGAAAACAGCAGGTTGCCATTCAGTTAATTAAACCAAGCAGTAAAAGACTAACTGTCCTGGTTCCAGCTGGGAAAGGGTTAATTTCCTTCAGACAGGGAAGGGTTGATTTTCACAAGAAACTGTGAAGGGAGTCAGCAGAGAGAGCTGACCCAAACTGGCCAAATGGATATTCAATAAATATGGGGGTGAGTTAGCTGAGAAGGGGATAGCTGGCAACACATTTTGTGGCGCAGTTGGCTCTGTGGCAATTGTGGTCCAGTTTCACAACTGGTTTTCGCAGCGCAGTTTTGGCTGTGCAGCTGTAGAGCTTGGTACGGGATTCCAGATCAGGAGCATACACAGTCATTGTTTCTTGAGTGGTGAGCTTTTTGCATTGTGTATCACCCTTTTTTAATATTCTTCTATTATGGTTGTAGTTTCTCTTCCTTTGCTGCTCTGTTAAACTGTTTTTATCCCAATCCATGAGTTTTACCTTTTCTTTCAGATTCTCCTCCCCACTCTGGCTGGGAGTGAGAGAGATGAGTGAACAGCTGCATGGTTCTTTGTCAAGTGCATGGCTCCATGTAGTTCTTTGTTTGCAGGCTGAGATTAAACCGCAACACAGACAGATGTTTCTACTCCTTGGAATAATCAGAAGTTCAGTGGCACAGCCTTCTGCTCCCACTCTCCTCCTGGGGCATGCATTAATACATCCAGAAAAGAAAACACTGACACAGCAACTTCAAGAACAAATGACAAAGTCATCCAGCAAACTCGAACTGTTTAACAATCCATTTCAATAATTAACTCTCGTCTTCCAGGGCTACAAGAGTGGCTGATTCGACTTAAAGCTCAGTGAAGAAACAGTCCCTGGAATGGGTGTTACAGCATTTCAGTGACTCACTGCAAAATTTCTGCCTGGGATTTTTTTTTTTTTTTTAAGCATCCATGTGTGTGTATGACTTGTAGCAGGGATTCCCTTTTTCCCTACTGCAACTACATTGTGGCACTGTCACTGCAGCACCTGATCCATTACATAGTAAGAATTGCATCAGCTTGCTTACCCAATGCAATGACCCAATGCAGACCTTGGCAGCCAGAAGAGGAATGGTGGGATCTGTAGGTCGCAGTTTAGCACACTCTTTCAGTACTGACACAGCATATGCTGACTGGAGGAGGAGAGGAAGAGAGGTGGAGAAAATAAAAAAGGCTGATTAGACAATGCTGTTACAGAGTACAAGCTAGATATTTTAGTGAAATGTACAAAGAAGTGCTATGAAATTAAGGATCACATGTCAGCAACAAGTTAGCAACTTTATTCCCACCTCCACGCGCACAGACACATATGTTTGCACATGCGCACTCCAACACACAGTCTTCCCACGCTCAGAGGAAACACGCAAAAGAACCAGCCCTGGCTGTGCACTTTAGAAGAAACAGTTTTCCTCAGTTGTTAATGCATTGGTTATTTGAACTCTGGCCTTCCAATTCATAAGAATTGTGCTATAGTTTTCCTTGCACACTACCATCTTCCAGTAAGTCAGAAAAGATTATAAAGAGCTTATTCTCCAGTACATTAACATTTTAGGTCAACTCTACTCAGATAGGTTTGTGCATCTAAAGTAATCCACTCTGTAGATTGACTGTGTCTTCTCCAGCTCTAGAGCATATAAGAATACAACAGGGATCCCCCCATGCAAAGGGTGGAGCAGGCAACTGCAGAGCAATCCAGCATGGATGGTCTGAGTAGCATGCATTAGAATGAAAGCCCATACAACTCTTGCTGTCTTTCTGGTGTTCAGTTATCATGGATGAATGACATTTATTATTAGCAGTTATATAGCACTTCTGATTCAAAAGGCTTCAAAGGGGAATGAATTAAGTTCTGGTCCGAGATGTTGGTGTGAAGGTCTGGTTAGCCTATGAGGAGGTGACGAAGCTGTCCTAGCCCACCCCAACTGGACCACAGTTTCCAACCATCCTCACTACTGACCCTGATCCCTCAAATTCTCTCATCCTTGACCTCAAGGGAAAGAGTTCTCCCAGAATTTCTCCAAACGTGCCTCACTCCTCCCAAACTATTCCACAGGATCCCAAGACACACACAGGCCTCTGACTCACTGTTCCCTCTACGAAGCACATTAAATACTCATGGCCTTCCCATGTAACAGGACAGCAGCAACAGAAGCTTGCAGAATCAAGCTAACCACTATTCCTGTCAAGTCTTGGTCATCTTCTCCTGATCCTAACCCTCAGGGGCTCTTCCCAGAAAAGCTCCTGCCAGCACAGGTCGCTGGGTCTAGCCTCTGCTCCAGTCTCTTGTAGGCAGCAGTTCTGCACTCCCAACAGCCATCAGCAACTCCCCTCTCTCACATCACACCAAAGCAGGATTTGCTTGCTGTCTCCTCTCTCCACAGAACTGAAGGTCCGCTTCTTGCTAGGGGATTCAAAAGCCTAGGTAAGAATTTGCTTGGGAGACTTGGGGAAATTTAAAAACAGACATACAGCAGTCCTGCCCACGCTAAGGCAAAGATAGGTTTCATAAGCAAAGACATGAGCTCCACAACAGCAGAGAGCAAACCCTCCTGCTTGAAACCCTTGGGTACCTGCTGTGTGGTCTGAAAAAGAGAACAGCATGACCTACATTCTCCAGGCTGCTACCTAGAGCAGCAGGTACCATCAACAAAAGTAAGAAAATACTTGCTATTTTACAATTGCAAACACACAATTTGCCTAAAAACAGAAGGAAGCTTGTATCAGAGCAAAGATAGGAATCAATAAACTTTGTCTTAGAGCTTAAACCATTACTTCATCTCTCTCGGAAACAAGAGACTTGGGTAATTCAGTTGTGAGGTACACAAAGTAACACATTGCTGGTGTAACTCCCTCAGAATGAACCTCTCTGACATCTATTTGTTCAGAACAAGTAGTTTCTCAGGTATTAATGGTATCTTATTCTTCTCTCACAGAATACTACCTGACCTGCATTCAGCTGGTACTCTCAGTAGCACTGCTAGACATGTTGGAAATACCAGAAAAAATTCCACAACATTGTTAGCCTGGCACAAGAGTTTCCTGCCCTCCTGTCTATATTCCAGCCCCACAGGTGTTTCCAGACAAGAGAAACTCAAAGAGTGGAGCAGGACAACATGCACCTTGCAAGTCAGTGCACCTCCAGCTGAACCTCCCCAAAGTCATCTCATCATGCAAAAGTGAACTGAAAAGACCACGCAGGTAAAAGATCGCATGCTGTCCACTTTCAGAAACAGATACGAACCAAACCTGGTGGTGGTTTCTCAGCTCTCTATCAGCAGCATGACTGTAGGCAAAGCAGTAAGCATCTGGGACTTGACAGCCGCCCCATCAGCCAGCACTAGCACAAACCAGAGCAATGAGAGGCCTGTCCTAATCGGGGTCACAACTGTAGAGTCTACACAACTGTAGAGTCTAGTCTTCCAGAGTCTACACCACAAGAGAAGTGATACAACCCAGCTCCTTACCAGTTCCTCTTGAACTCAGCTCCCTCTCCATCTGCAACCTGTCCATTGAGGAAGGCTGAGCCTCAGTACAAGCCAACCCTGCAGCCTCAAATACCTTCAAAACATTTCTCACGTGTGTCATGAGTCTGTTTAGGAGGCAACAGCAAAACAGTGACTGCCGAATACTGCAAAGAAAAAATTCTACCCTGTGCTTACACACAAAAATGCCTCAGGTATGGAGTCACTTTATCACATGCACTCAGGAGCTTCTGAACATTCATTTACAGAGCAAAGCCCAGTTTCCACCTTGTTTCTAAAACATTTATGAAGTTATGTCACCTTAAAGACACTTATAAAATTTGCAATTAAACACTTTGTGCAAAAGTGGTTTTAGAAACAGAGTAGCATGAAACCTTCCTCCCTAGCTGTAGTTTAAAAATTCAAGAAATTTCACCTTGAAAACTTTACTCATCAGAAATTATACAAAAATGATGAAAATGTTAACCAAGGAATTACAGTGGAAAGAATATCTCACTCCCACAGTGACCTTACTTAGGGGAGTCTGGAGTGATATATAATATCAAGGTGTTTCAAAGGTATTAATCAAAGACATTAATGGGCATGGAACAATATCATCCACTCAGTCTTGAATATGGATGTCAGTGGTTTGCAAAATATTTAATTGAAACAGTGTTTGTGTAACACTGAAATAATCTGATAATTTAAATGTACATATTCTTTCACTTAGCGTGGGTGGACCAGGCAGCCAAGCACATTGTTGGTGAGACTCACTGCAAGGCAACAATAATTAGATTTACTGGTGAGGCATGTTTTGAGAAGAGCAGAGCTCAAACTCCAAGTGAGTGCATGCTTCCTACTCACAATTCTGAGAATCATAAAAAATAAATTTAGATCAAAATTAAAGCCAGGGTTTAAGTTCTTTCCATTTAGCTTGCTAATTCCTGAATTATAACAACTGCACGGGAAACAATAAGCACATATGGTTTGAAGAAGTGGCAAGCTTGCCAAGAGCTGCCTCATGGGGGTTTCAACTTTGTTTATGGGAGATCTGACATAGGTCTCAGTCTTGGGATTTTCATCAGGTTAAAGGAGACTCATGACCATCAAAAAGATGAGGAAGGACGCGCAACTACTGCTCCATATTTAAATCCAGTATCTAAAGGAAGCTGGTTTTCTCTGTCAATTTCTTCCTCTCTTAACCTACTTGCATACAATATTTTTCTTCTACAGAGATAACAAATTTACAGAAAGAAAATCAGGAAAGGAAGCTGCTGGGGTGTAGCATACTGACAAATGGTTGCTCTCAGTACAGACTTCAGAGCTTTATGTATCACATCCGGTGGCAGGGGGCAGGGACAGTTCTTGATCTGTTATGAGAAATCACAATGAAGCTACGGGGAGAAGGATGGAGAGAACACTTCTCCCTAATTACAGCAACCATGGTTTTGAATGTTACAAAGGAATAAAATGTAAAGAAAAACTACTAAATCCAAATACTAAATCCAACTCCCCCATTTACTAATTATATGAAGCATGTAAGCATACTCAAAGATGCTTGCACATGAGCAGTACAGAGTGAAGAATTAATTCTCTTCCTCACTTTTCCAAAAGTCTCAAGAGATCTTGCCATCAATTAAGGTAAATGTATAGATGCTGCCCAAATGCTCCCAGCTCACTCCAATACAATTTTCATTATTTCCTCACCTCTTCTCTCCCACCACACCGAAGCAATAAAAGAAGCACGTCAGAGATCCATTTCATATTTAGAAAATAAAGAAACCATAAACGTAAGTAAAAGGAAGAAGAATTTCTAGACAGTAGATCATGCCAGGCAGAGTTAACATGCCATAAACAGTTGCTCTTCTTTTGTAAAGGTTCCAAAACCCTTTCTTATTTTTTGCTTCTATGGTAATACCTTTCAGCTAGAGGGAAAAATGTTCCTCGTTTTCCTCAAAGTGGTGGTAATAGTAGACAGCCTCATTCCCACTTTACTTGGTAGTTTAATATACAGATTAATCTCCACAACTAGTACTGATTTATTTCTAGCATCATCCTGCCCAATTTGAAAAATTTCACTATCCCGAAGGGATCGTAGGGAAGCAGGGAAAATCCTTCATCTGTAAGCAAGAATCAGTATTCCCTGTATCCTGGGATTCACAGCTATCTAGGAATAAATGCCCTTCAACAAACACAGGAAGACAACAGAGTAAGACACCAATTGAAAAATCAGTTGTTTTGATATATGTTTTCCACTGAATTTCTAGATTTCTGTGAATACCTTATTCTTATAAGACATTTAGGGGGACATTGTGTCCACTTCTGTAATCCTCAACATAAGAAGGATATGGAGCTGTTAGAATGAGTGCAGAGGAGGGCTACAAGGATGATCAGAGGGCTGAAGCACCTCCCATACAAGGACAGGCTGAGACAGTTGGGCTTGTTCAGCCTGGAGAAGAGAAAGCTCCAAGGAGTCCATATAGCAACCTACCAGTACCTGAAGGGGCTACAAGAAAGCCTGGGAGGGACTTTTTACAAAAGCTTGTGGTGATACGATGAGGGGGAATGGGTATAAACTGGAGAGGGGCAGATTTAGACTAGACATAAGGAGGAATTTCTTCACCATGAGAGTGGTGAGGCACTGGTACAGACTGCCCAGCAAATCTGTGGCTGCCTCATCCCTGGAGGTGGTTAAGGCCAGGTAGGATGGGGCCTTGGGCAGCCTGGTCTAGCGGGAAGTGTCCCTGCCCATGGCAGGGGAGTTGGAACTAGATGATCTTTAAGGTCCCTTCCAACACAAAATATTCTAAGATTCTATGATTTACTTCTCAAAACTTAGGTATCAATTCTCCCACTTTTCTTTTACCCTGTGTTTCATAATAGAGTACTACAATTAACTATCTTCAAATATTCACTTTTAAAAGTGCGTCATAAATTCTAAGACTTAACAGCATGAACTTGTCCTTGCTAATGTGACAAATGCCCCACTTCCGACTTTCTGTCAAGAAAACAGGGTTAAGTTTGAAGGCAATTATATAGCCCACCTAGGTATTCTGCTCCACAGTCTGGAATCTTCTCCTTATTTTTTTTTTTCCACTATCTACAGCACACAGGCATTCCCTTTTCTAATCTTTCTTTTGCACCACAGGAAACCAAACTATTGAATATTCTCTAGATAGCTGACCTTTGTAACAGGATCTTTAACCAATGAATGTTCAATATTTTAACTTTCATTCCCAGCAATGCTATTTAAGGAGCCATCTGAGGCCTCTGCTGCTCCCAAAGTTCCTGCCTGCAATGCAAAGAGAAATGTACGGGTTTTTTAAATGCCAGTTGCCTAGCAACCAGCCTAAGCTTTTGCAAGGAAACCAACAGAAGGAACAATCTAAATCATAAAATTTGTCTGTGTTGCTGCAGAATTATGTATCAAATATATTTATAACTTTCCTTCTAACCTTCTGGAAAGCTGTATGTTGGCAGTACGGGCATGGCTGAGTCAAACTTGGAAGCTCCTCGAAGCTGTTAGAGACATCTGCTTTTGCTGCACTGTTTAAATAAGGGGAAGTATTCCTTTCTTTGGTTGCAACACATATACAAGCAGCTCAGACATTAGCTTGTCGTTATTTGGCTATGGCCAGTATGTATCAGCAACTTCAAGTGTTCCAAAATCAGAGTTCATGTCTGCGTAAGACTGGTTGCAAAACTGTAAAAATGCTGCCAGCACAAGCTCTCTGCAGAGCTGCAGCATTTCCATTGGCTAAGCTGCAAAGGGGAGAACACTGACACTGCAAGACTGGCTCTAGAAGGAGCTGGAGCCTATTCCCTGCAAAGAACAGCTGAATGACACATGCCAAGGAGGATGTGATGATTTTCCTTTGAATAACAGGCACCTTTTGAAGTGTTATGTTCTTAAGAAAACCACTCAGGTAGACAAACATGACTATCCCTCTTTGCCTTAAAGATGAATAAAGACAAGAAGAATAAGGACAGAAAGGCGCATTTTGCATAATTAAAAGCAGCTTATATGCCAAGTCTTGCAAGTTGCCATGCTTGGTGCTTAAATCTTCCTACCGTGTCCTCAGTACAGGCCAACAGGGGCAGAGGAGGAGAAGCAATGATGCAGTTATTTCTAAACTCATGTAGTTACTGTCTAAAGGCAAATGCTGAGCTGATGGCATTTTGTCAGTGCTGGATGAGAAGGGCTGGATAACCTTGTGCCAGACACCCTCTGAACACATAACCACCATCAGTAATCCCAGCAAAAAGCCTTCGCCTCTGGATAACTGGTTCCAGCTCCACTGGGTTCTCACAGAGGTTCCTTTCCACAGACCTCATGAACTGCTTCTAAACTCTTTTCACACATTTTGCTGCACTTCATTTCCTAAACGAAAATAAGGGGTGAGGGAAAAGAGCAGATTATCCTCTCCTAATGCATGCTCTAGACTTCCCTCAGCTCACCTGTGATTGTATCATTCTCTACCCCTCCTCTCAAAAGCTTTTACATAACCTAAAGCTTTTAATTCACTAACCAAGTTGTGTTGTGGGGTTTTCTTAGGGCAGAAGCACCAAATATGAGCATGAAAATGGTTTTATGCACTGCACACGCTAGTAGTAATAATAAAAAACATCCAATTAACATGAGAGATCAGTGTAAGACTGCTACAAGCTCAATGGCTCTATCAGGGTGCCCAGCACTTTTAGGCAAAGTAGACTCAGTGTTCACAGAGTAATTTCACAACTACCCCTGAAGAATATTCCCCTACTACCTGCAGGAAAATGGCACATCATTGTCACTAAATACAAATCTTGTCTCCCTGGTTGGTAGCTGGAAAGAGAGGCATTATTGTTGCCTCACATTGTTCAACACACGTATTTTATCAGTTTATTTTTCCCTTAAACAGTATGACAGGTGAAAAAGACACTCACGATGCAGATCCAGAAAACCTTCTGAAGTACTGTCAATTTAAGCCTGAGCCAAATCCCACAATGCATGGCTGTGTCTCTACTCCCACAGAGCTCTAGTGACGCTTTGGGACACATAGGCTTGGTCCTGTGTGAGGCTAGTAAGTGTACAAGGGGATCTAGATCTGAACAAGAGAACATCTAACTGATTCAACTGATTCAAGGCCAGGGAAATGCTTGCAAACATAGGGACAATCTATTTCACATCCTTTGTGCTTGTATAATACATCGTCTAGACACTATTACAATCTTGCCTCCAGTTTCAGATACATCAGTAGATCTACCCTAGTCTGTGAGGATGCTGTGTGCTGGTAATCTCCATGACTGCTAGTGAAAACTGTTTTGCTGAAATTCAGCAGCAGAAAACAAGTCTACCCCAAACAGCTTGTCTGCCTCTTTACTACAGTAAAGACTACAAAGTCTGCTCTACTCTGTAAATAAAAGTTTGGTCCTTCCTTCCCAGGCCTGCTTTGCTGAATACAGGTCACTATTTTTTCAAAATCTTGAGACAAGCAGATGCAACCTACTGTACTCATTTTCCTCTGGCAGCAGGACAGTGGCTCATCTCATTGCCCAAGGACTCTGCCAGATGGCATCCGGCTATCATACCACTCGCCACTCAGACTCCAGCCTGTCTATGCACAGAAGCAGAGCCAGGGAGCTGCTAAGCCCACTCATCCTCTGGCTGTCATATTACCAGACTGTGAAGGTTATTACCAGCAGAAGCAGTTGTGAAGAGTTCACCAGTCTGTTTTCCAGCACCACCCCAGAAGAACAGGGGTGCTGCACTGAACTAGTTTAAACCTTTCTCTTGCCTTTCCAAAACCACAATTGGTGACACAGGATACACCCCACTACTCTCTTTCTACAGCAGGCACATCTTTGCCATTGTCCAGGCTATCCCAGAATTTAATTTAAAATCATCTACAAAGGTATTTTGAATTTCATGGTGGATGCTAATCATTTAAATGAACACACTCCTTTTGTTCAGAAAATATACAGCTTAGTACACATGCTTCCCCAAGAATGGGTTAAAAACCAACCAGACCACACTATCTTTCTCATTATGCAAGTTGTTGAGAAGCAGAAAATTAAATAGCTGTCATTCCATTATTTCCACTGCTTAAGTGGATAGAAGACAGACAGAAAGGTGATGCTTCTTTGAGTTTTTTCATTCACTATTTCATGAAGCCTTAAGGCCTCACTTGCTCTGTAAAAACTTACTGAAGTAATGTGCCTATTTTTGTTAAGAGACATGCTTTTTAAATTAATGTGTAAACTCAAGCATGCATACAGTAACTAGCCTAAATGGCTGGCTTAACATTCAGATTGATCACTTGTGAAAAATGACAGTCACAATTTGGCAATTTTTTTTTTCACTGGCAGAGGAAGAAAATAGTTCCAAGTTCAGCTCAACTGACTTAACCTGAAGAAGATAAGTACAAAAATAGAAGTAACACTAATCAAATGCACCACAGAACAGAGGGCAAGGCGGGATTTTACAGCACTTAAGAAAGTCAGGTTTAGCAAATCCTAAAAAAATGTTTTAAAAAAGAGAGATCAAAGTTCCCAGCATTTACAAGTTGCTAACACTGTTCCTGTCATACAAGGATTTACAAGCATGATTTGCTGTACTGCAGAACAAGTAACACTGCAGGATGTGAGATTTCATTACCAAGAAACAAGATCAGGAATTGGCTGTGACTGAGACAGGTGAAAACACATCTTTTACCTATAAAAGCTCAAGTCTGCTCTGCATTCTGCAGTCTAGACAGACCACACTGTTTTCTCATCAGTTCTTTCTGCTACACTGGAGCACTTACTTTTAAATGAACTCTGTCCTGCTATCAAGCCGCGAAACAGTATAAAAAATGTATGCCACATCTCCCATTAGCAAGATGACGCATTGCAGAGTATACGACAGGAATCCTCAGGGAATACTTTGGGATTAGAAGTGAAATACTGCACAGATGGGACTGTTGGGTAAGGGAATTCCCTCTGCCCCACATAGGGCTCAACACATTTAGGGCTTTTACATCAACAGAAAAAATCAAGTAATTTTATCTTGCAAATATTTGAAGTACAAGCAAAAAGACATGATGCACTTGAAAATTTGAAAAGATAGGACAATTATAAAGATACAGATATTTGTGTTGCTCTTTTTCCTCCCAATATTCAGTCACTACAAAGGGAAGCTGAAGAGGCTTGCAAATGTATAGGGAGGACAGAATTCTCATACAAATTATTAGAAGCTAAAGATCAGGCCCCATTTGTCTCCTCCATACAAACCTAAGACTGAACCACAATTACTCTCTGGATACACTCACTCTCTCAGCAATCAGCAGTTAAAATCTAAATTTGCTCACCTGCAGATTAGTAGAGCTTCACTCACAATATTGTCTGCAGTGAAGAAATAGGTTACCCAACCTGTAAAGCCAATCAAGCTCCCAGAAAAGCATTGTGAGTGCTTACAGGAAAATATTGTGCCTTTCCATCACAGTCTATCTAGTCATTGTTGTCTTCAGTATCAAGAGATCAGGTATCTGGAGGATTTGTAAAGGCAGAGAGCGCAGCAACACGCTAACTCCAGCTGAATGCCAAGGGGAGCTGGACCTGACTTGCAAACCCCGGACCTGACATAGGCCAGTGCAAGGTATTAGCACCATGACACCAAGCTCATTGTTCAAGTATTCTACCAGTAGCTTTGGGTTCCTCTATACAACATCATCGAGTCTAGTCATCGCTTTCATACTTGGAACTGGATTTTAAAATGCTTGTAGAGAACTTGTATTATGTTCGCGAGCCTCCTTCTCATTAAAAATCTCCCTTCAGCTCCCTGTTCATCTAATACGCTTTGCCTTAACATCTCCTTTTGATTGTAACAGATGTAGCCAATTTCTGAGACAACTGTGGAGTCCCAAAACAGTCAGAGTTTGCAAGGCCTCACCAAGTCCATCCCTGGTGCCTCACAGTGGAGTCACTGCGGACCAACATTTGCTAGGGCGTTTCACAGATTCCCCAGTGACACAGGCTCCACACAACCTTCACAGACAATATTTTTTCCAGTGTACTACTACCCTTATGGTTTTTTTTGCCTCTTAATAGGAAATATGAACTTGTCTTGCTGCAAGTGGAAGCCATTGAACCTTGTCCTATCCACCACAGACAAGATTAACTCCTTCTTTTAAGAGCTCTTGAAGACTTGTTTATCTCTTGGACTTTTTCCACCCCTTTATGGTAAAAAACCCCAATTATTTCAATCATTCTACAGTTCAGCTTACTACACCCTTAGCCACCCTTGAAGCTCTTTATTAGACTGCGTTGTTGTCCTACTGTTTTCTTGAAGAATAGTGCATAAGTCTTCTACAATAAGCTTTTTATGCTCCCTGAAGTGAAGAAAACCCTTCAGACATCATCTAAGCTTTGCTGCCACTTGCACATCATAACTTCTTTGCAAAAGCATGCCACTTCATCTCCAATTTCCACTCCAAAGCGACTGTTTCCAATTCAGCTTACAGCCATAAGTGACCAGTGTAAGTTATTGTTTTGCCAGACAACTGATAGTTGGTACTCTTCATCCAGTCCCATGTGGATACCCCTACTCTCACTGGGCACAGAATACGTTACGTGGTCTACTACTGCACAGCATTAATTTGATTACAGGTCCTAAGAGCATAGGTGGGAACCCCCAGAATGAACAGGTTAAATTTTGTACCAACCTTGTTTCCTGCAGGAAGTCTACTCTTTTAAGGCTAATAAAGAAAAGCTCATGTTGCCTATTGCTTACCTTTTGCAACCAGACTTCAGTCATCTCAGTGGTTAACTTGTAATTTTCACTACTAGTATACTAATTTTAAAAAAACTTAGCCTAAAACACATACTCGTGCAAACATTCAAACATAATTTCTTTTTCTACAGCACCTTTTGCACCAAGCATTTAAAAAATATTAACCCTCACAAGCTCTTTATGAAAAAATATTAGCACTTCCCTTGATTAGATGGAGAAACCACAGCTTAAAGAGAGGTTGTCAACTGCCCAAAGACAGAGTGAGTTGATGACAGATTTAGACATCAGTATCTTCCTTATGCTAGCATGGTTATGTTTAACCTACAGAAAATGGACAGCTGTATAATGCTTTTCAATCTACAGTTATGCACAAAATGTGGTTTTTTTCTTGATAAGGAGAACCAAACACTAGACAGAAAGGACAGTACTCAATGCCAAAAGCACACATATGATCACAAAGTGCAGTCGGACTAAAAGGAGAGCACTGTCCTTCCACGTGCTGTGTGATGGCACCTACCCCCACAAAATACATGGCTGTGCACATTCAAACAAGTAAGCTCTTGTCACTCTGCCAGAGGAAAATATGCCTTTTCAAAGTACTTTGGTTTGAACCTTACCTTACCACAAGCCACCATGGACAGGGCAAGCTGGTACCAGAGGTGAAATTCATCAAATGCAAACTTCATGGCTCTCTCCAAGCACTGAGAAACAAATGTTGGGAGAAATGTCAGACTCTTATTTTAATATACATCTTTTTGTCAAGATCACTGCTTGGCTCAGTAATCATATCAGAGGAAACAACCTGTTGTGGCCCAGGTGATTTTTATTGGTTTTTTATTACATTATTTATCACTTCTCAGTTAATGGGGCTTGCTAGCATACACCATCCTCTCAAATGATGACAACTTTGTTCAAAAGCCTACATATAAATTATTCTAATGCCTTAAACAGTTCTGTTTACATTTCTGGCCTGTGCTGCCACAGGTCCGTAACTGCTTCTACTAATTGTCAACTAGTGTGCTTCATTTCCACCCTCCCAGACAAGTTACTGCAAAGACAGGTTTTGCTTGCAGGGTTCAAGTGGCAGTTTCAGCAGCAGCCAGGAGATACCTCTGAAAGCATGACATACTGCCCTCTTCTGCCCAACGTGATACTAAGGAGGTCGTAGACTGCAGAAGCATCTCTGAGGCTGACAGCTCGGTCATCCTGCTGGTCCGGGGCTCGGCTGATCACTGCATCCCGGTTTGCCTGCACACAGACGTAAACGGAGTGTCAGACCACAAAGGAGCCAGAGAAAATCAACTCCTTCACAGGAAATTCCACCCATCATCCGTGACATTTTGTTTAAAATCATCTCAAGAGGTTTTTTTTTCATTTGATCCCAACATAAGGAAGGTGTTTCCATAGCTACATTTTATCCACATGAAGCAAACTCAGGAAGATAGAAGATAGCTAAACATACAGAAAGGAACTAAGAGAAATTCCTCAACCGGATTTGTTCCACAGAATTAAAGCATTAGGAAACAGACCCATCAGATCCCATTTCCTCAATAATTAGAAATTCAAAGCCATGCTCACATCAAATTCCTTTATTACTTCAATTGCTTGCAACTGTGATAACCGCTTCCATGGTTGATAATTCTAATATCTTATGTGCCTGCACCTGGATTTCTTCCCAATAGCACATGGGTTTGCTCTACTTTTCTGCTATTCACTTTTTATTTTTTAATTTGAACATCTCGTCTTAGTAATCAGATTTGCCTGTCATCCATTTAATGCAATTAGAGGTCTAGGCAACACAATACCAAATGATATGAAAAAAACCCCAAACTTAAGTGATAATTTTGCATAACCCAGTAGTGCATTGCTCAGCCTAGGTGAAAAAGAAACATCTTTTTTGACAGAAAATGATCAGTCCAGCAATTTGCAAGGACCTCCCAAAACACCATATGCCACAAACTCATCCCAGCCTCACAGTTTTCTGAGCACAAAGAGGGAGAATTCAATCCCAGAGTAAATGGAATAGTTCCTCTGATTTCTGGACACAGACGACTTCACCCAGACCAACTAACCTTGGAGAGAGGTAGTGCTGGATGCCTTTGAGTGCTAGCACTGACTGAGAGCACAGATGCGCTGCCCTGGGCACCTCAGCTGAAAGGGGGGCAATATCAGACATTCAAGTCTAGACATCTAAAAGATCAGAAAAATTAGAAGATTGCCAGCAGTTTCACCTGGGGCAAAGGCAAACAAAATGTTCTCTCCTTGAAGCAAAGAGGTTATGAGATTTATTTTGTAATTCTTACCACTCCACTCTTACATTGATTTCTTTCTAATTGCAGGGAGATGTTTTTTTTTACCTAAAAAGGTTAAACACGAGAATGAAATGTAATAAAAATTTCCAGAATATGCAGCCCTTAAAGCCCACGCATATTTCATTATGATTAAGCTGCAGCTGTTTCATCATGATATTATCTGTGTAATGCCCCAGTTCCAAGCACCCTTCATCACAGCCTCCAGCCGAGACAGCAAATACAATTACTGACAACTAACAAAATCGCAACCAAAAGCTAAATGGCGACTTCAGTTAAAAGCAAACTGACAGGTCAGACTCAGTCTAGTGTTTGCACAAATGAACTGTTACTGCAAAAGATGTAATTTGTGATTTTAAAAAAATAGTTTAGAATAGATTGCATGAGAAAATGAAACCAACCTCAAAGAGAAAAATCCTACAACCAGAGCATGGAAGCTCATCTACGTTTATTAGTGGAACCAACCAAACAAAAACATGTAGATGTTTAAGCTCTATTTGGATTTAACCCAAAACTGCTATTTTAAAAGTAAAAAAAGAAAAATACAGGCATATACAGAACAATTCCGAGATTGCTACTGCAGAGAGTTAAAAGACATGCATACAGAGAACGATCCTTATTGCCAAGTGAATCCTCCTACATATATACAATAGCATCAACATTTTTTTCTGCACTGGTTCCATTGTTATGACAACTGTTTGTAGAAAATAGCTACTGAGAGAGCACCCCCATGCTCTGCAGTCTCATCATCAACCTCCCATTAGAGTCAACTATAGCCTGATGCTTTTTTGGATATCTACCTAGTACCAAACTGATTTTTAGGTTGATGCATTAGCACAGATAGAAAATTAATCAAAATTGGTGAGTATCTATTAACATCTGCTAACAGATAAGCAGGAAGATGAGACATATTAAAAGGATGCAACATTCTAAAATTGCAGGCATACTGAACATATTGTACATATCGTACTTTACCTAAGCAGACAGCAGTTAAAACATATGCATAGGCATGAGTAATATTCTTTCTAAGGTCATAAAACTGTTTATTTTGTTCAAGCTTTCAAATCTCAAAGCCATAAAAGGTCTCTGAAAGCTATCACACTCTATACTTGGATGCATAAAAGTTGCCACTAAGCAAATTCATCACCACTTCTCACCAACAATTTTTTTTAATACTGAACTTATTTGCAATTGCAATTATAACTCCATCTGCTCAAAAAAAAAAAAAAAGAGAAAGAAAAAGAAAAAAAAGAAAATCAAGGAGTTCCTACATTATTACAGAGTTATATAAAAAAAAGACAAAAAATCTCATACAAAACCGACTCAACAGTAGCAAAAACACAGAATCCATCTAACACAATAATGTAAATCATGGACTCATAGATTTCTTTTGATTTGAAGGGACCTTAAAGATCACCTAGTCCAACCCCCACCCTGCAGTGCGCAGGAACATCCTTCACTAGATCAGGTTGCTCAGAGCCCCATCCAACCTGACACTGAATGTGGATTATCTGCTACCTCTCTGGGCAACCTGTGCCAGTGTTTCACTACCCTCAGCATGAAAAATTTCTTCCTAATATCCAGTCTAAATTTCTGCTCTTTTAGTTTAAAAACATTACCCCTTGTCCTATTGCTACAGGCTCTGCTAAGAAGTTTTTCCTGATCTTTCCTATAAGTTCATTTTAAGTATTGAAAGGCTGCAATAAGATCTCCTCAGAGTCTTTTCTTCTCTAAGCTGAACAAGCCCAACTCTGTCAGCCTTTCTTTATAGAAAAGGTGTTCCAGTGGCCCTCCTCTGGATCCATTCCAACAGGTCCATGTCTTTCCTGTGCTGAAGGCTCCAAAGCTGGACACAGTATTCCAGGTGTGGTTTCACCAGAGAAGAGAGGTAGAATCACTTCTCCTGGCCTGTTGGCAATGCTTCTTTTGATGTAGCACAGGATATGATTTGCCTTCTGGGCTACAACTGCATGTTCCTGGCTCTTGTCCAGCCTCCCATCCACCTGAATCCCCAAGTATTTTTCTGCAGGGCTGCTTCTCAATTTCTTCATCCCTTGGCCTGTATCAGTAATGTGGGTTGCATCAACCCAGGTGCAGGACTTTGCATCTTGCCTTGTTGAACTTCATGAAGTTTTCACAAGCCTACTTCTCCAGCCTGCCAAGGAACCCCATACTTCAGGGGTGTCAGCCTCACCACTCAGCTTGATGTCATCCACAAACTTGCTGAGGGTGCACTTGATCCCATCACCTATGACACTGATGAAGACATTAAATGACATCAGTCCCAGAACAGACCCCTGAGGGACACTGCTCGTCACTGATCTCCATCTGGACATTGAGCCATTGACCACTACCTTCTGGGTGCAACCATCCAATCAATTTCTTATCCACCAAACAGTCCATCTATCAAATCCATATCTCACCAATCTAGAGAGAAGGATGTTGTGGGGGACCATGTCAAAGGCCTTAGAGAAGTCCAGATAGATCACATCCATGAGTCTGCCCTTGTCCACTGATGTAAAAACTAAGGCTCAAGGTACCACTTAACTATTGCTGTGTTACATACAGGAAGGTGGAGAAGGGAATGAGAATCACCGGTTCTTGAAATCCATTCAGGGTAACTGGCATGTTTGTTGGCTGCCTCTCACAGACACAAGGGTGTGATAACCCAGACCACCATTAGGCAACTTTTGGTCTTTACATTTGTTTGTATTTTTGTAAACTGCAGTTTAGCTGTGAGAAATCCTGAAAGTCACTGGTACAGGTGCACAATAGTTGTAGAGTTACTGCAACACAGTATGCACAGATTCTGTCAGATAGTGAATTTTACTTACTGAAACATATATATACAGAAATTTCATTTTGCATTTGAGAACGAATAAGTTCTAAGACATTCATGCCAACATTTTTTCAATACCTGTGTTTCTGTCCAGACTGCTAATTTTCCTGAACAGAAATGGAAAAAGCATTATTTGAACACTGATCTCTAAACAGTGTACCAACAAAATAAGCAGCAATTCCTACTTTGTCCCACTGCATTACTTGCTCCTCCTCCATTTAAAGCAGTGGTAAAACATAGCTACAAATACATTTTCAACGTCCCCCAGCATGACTCTTCCCTTTAAGCTGTTCCTACTGTCACACAGACATGCCCCACAGCACACAAGCAGATTGGAGAAAGATGGCGAGTCACACCATTAAAAGAAGTGAATCTTTTTTCAAGGCTGTTATGTGGGATGCAGAAGGTCACCAATGCTACCGCAGCAGTTTCAAAATTGAAAGTTACTGTAACTTGCATTATACAGTCAATGCCCCTTTACTGAGGTACTCCTTGGTAATGTAGCAATCTGGAGATGTATCACATTTGCATATTTTGGGATGCATTAGACACAATTAGCTGTGCATGCAGGTGGCTCAGACGTGACACCACTCGTAATTGGGGAGACTTAAGGCACATTCTGTGGTCAGCCCAGCCCGAGCAGCACACAGGATGGCAAACACCTTCAGCCCTTCCTTTTCTCAGCCCAGGGACAAAGCAGACCATGAACGTCAAAAGGCTGGTACCCCTGAGCCAACCCAGTGCTCAGCTATGCTGATGTGTCTGTATCATGCTTCAAGTCCCACTCAGGTGTTCAACCTGATCAGGCACAGAAACAGCTGAGGTACAGCAGGGCTTTTAGGTCTGGCTCCAAATCACAGCAATACGACAGTATGGGTCTCTCGGACCCATGCTGGCTCTGACATTTCTGGGGATACGCAATTTAACAAACAACCCTGCTGAGCTACAGACAGCTTGTGCCCTTCTATCCACACATACAATATACTTACCCACTGTCCCGGTTTCAGCTGGGATGAAGTTAATTTTTTTTTTCCCCAGTAGCTGCTGTGTTTTGGATTTAGTATGAGAATAATGTTGATAATACACTGATAGTTTAAGTTGTTGCTAAGAAATTAAGGACTTTCTCAGTTTTCCATGTTTTGCAAGTATACAAGTGCACAAAAAAGTTGGGAGGAGCATAGCCAGGCAGCTGACCCAAGCTGGCCAAAGAGATATTCAGTACCATGTAACATTTTGCTTAGTATATAAATGAGAAGTTGGTCAGAGATGAGAGCTCTCTGCTCAGCAATCACTGCTCAGGACGGGATAGGTTGTTGTGTCACTGGGTGCTGAGCAATTGCACTGAATTGTACAATCATGGAATGTCCCGAGTTAGTATATTCATTATTATCATCATCATCATCTCTTCCTTTGTTGTCCTATTAAAGTGTCGTTACCCCAACGCATGAGTTTTCTCACTTTTACCCTTCCAATTCTCCCCCCATCCCACTGGGGAGTGGGGAGCGAGTGAGCAGCTGTGGTTGGGGTTTAACATTTGCAAACCAGATAAGCCACCTACACGCAGAGGATTTGCTGTACATCAATGATCCTGACAATTACAGATTACTTATGGCATGTTTATTACATGTAGAAGGGAAGAGCCACAGCAAATCCAAACAGCCATTACTTCGGCAGTTATTATGCACGTAGTTACCCTACAGAAAATTAAATTTTACCACAGTACGAAGATGTGCTTCTTAATAAAACATCGAGTAATCATATGAATTACAATGGAGCATATTCCACGTAGCAGCCCCTTCTCACAGCAATTAGCTATGAAGTATCCTTTAATTGCTCACTTTGAAAAAAAGCAGGGGAAGTCATGTTTCAAAAAAGAAAAAGAAAGCAATTAAAATCTTTAATGAGTGCCTGCTGCCTGCCCCCTAATTCATGGGCATTCTAATGTTCAACTTGTGTCTTTTCATAATAGACATAATTGCCAGATTCACTGCAACCCATCTATACAGATCGGCAGCATGTTTTACATAGTGTACTGTAATAATGTAATTGGTGTGATTCAATACTAGCATTAAGCAAGAAAAACAAATGTTATGTGTGCAAGATTGACAACAAGCCTTTGAAATCATGCAATTGATGCCTCTACTGCTAAGAGCTGGGAAATATTTAGCCCATATCCTTTGGATCTCCATTGTGACTGTTTTGCCTACACTGCCAACAAAATGCACAAATTCTTCACAATGACGAAGACCCATTCACATGAAGAGGCTACTGACTTATCACCTAAGCTACTGATTACCTCTACACAGCAGCTGAAGGTTCCCCTTACTAACATACACAAAGAAAATATTCAGAGTTGACTGCAAAGCTGCTATGAGAATAGAAAGCAGGTGGAGCAGGGAGAAAATACCATACTCCAGCCACTTCCAAAACTGCTCTTAGAGAGATACCACAACTTGCTCCATTTTAGACCAGAAGTGCAGTGAATGAAAACTTACTGCCTTGTGAACTGTGTGGCATCTGTCTCATTTCTGTTAGGCAACAGATCACAAGCGACTGGAAGCCCATTCAGATACCTCAGCAAAACAGTCCTTTATTACTGGTTATCAAATATGACAATATAGATATATCTTATCTCTCATCAGGTATATTTTAACATCTTGTACTGTCACAGAACTAATTCTGGAAACATCACTGGAAAGAATGACAGATATCCACACACCCCCAACCCTAAACAGCCCAAGCACCATAGCCAAAAGGAAAAGAGAGAGAGAGAGAGAGAGAAAGAGAGAAAATAATGAAGTTTCTTTATGGACACTGTTTTGGAAACAAAGTTATACATTTGTCATAGGTAATTTGCATTTAGAAAGCTGTCTTCCAAGGATTTGCATCTTCCTTGCAAGTTTGGAAACAAGGCTTTCTAGTGCAAATCAGAATAAAAAAGTTCTCTATCCTATCTCTAGTAACTCACATTAGAACTACTTTTTCAAGTGGTAGTTAGCAGAGGTGGTTTATTTCTCACTAGAAACATCATGCAGTTCACCTTTACTGGTCCCAAACAATTATCTATGCCTTGCAGATCAGTTAAGGAGACAGTCAGGCTTGCTATTGTAAATGCACAGCTGTGATTTGGTAGAAACTAACAGAGCAGACCATCCTGTACGCCAGTTGCCTCTTTCAGCTGCCACACTTTGCCACACTTAGCCCTCAAGAAAATACTCATTAAGGTCATCTAGCTATTCTACCATCACTGGGCTTCATGTCATTCAAAAGATTAAAAAAAAATCTACAAAAAGCAAGAATAAAATCTTTTTTGCCAACTCATTTGTTGGACAGTGTTATTTTACAAAGACAAGAGTTAACAGATTTTAAATATTTCTGTTCTTAAAAAGACATGGTCTTAAATCTTACTCTGTTAAAAGCATGCTCACAGCCATGAGTGTGCTTTCACCAGTAAAAAGAAGAGGACAAGTTCCAATATCTTACTTCTCCCCTCACCATCTGTTCTGTGCTCTCAGGATCTCCAAGGTCAAATCGCCTTTAGGGATTCAAATTGGAGATAAGATGGGGATGACATTTCTAATCTTTGTTACACAGGCACAGAATTTATTAGATTTGGATACAAAGAGCTTCATTTTTGGTATGAGTGAAGTGAACACAGAGTGAACAAAAATAATCCATGACACCTGGTATGTTTGAAGAACTGCATCAGATGAACAGAATCCCCAGCTGTAAAAGCCAACATTGCCAAGGGCTGAAAACAGGTATTTTAGACCATATGTTGGACCTCAGATTTACGCAGGCAAGATCTCCAAGTGCAAATAAAGAACTTTCTTTTTTTTCCTTTTTTTCTTTTTTTTTTTTTTACCTCAAAAGTAAACATGAGAAGTAATAGAAAGTCTTCCATTCCTGTCTCTGAGAAACTTCTGGATGTCTTCAAGGGGTAATAGAGTCAACTCAGAATACTTTCAAGAATAGTTATTAAAATAAACAAAGCTGGAGCTAAGGGTTACTCCTGCCAAATCTCTCTTGCTTAAGCCCCACAGCACAAAGTGGCTGAGTCCCTAATGGCAGAACCAGTGTTGTTCCCACTGGCAAGGGTGATGCAGATAAACCACACCACAGCAAGCCACAATATGTGGTCTGTTCTTCCCACAAACATAGCATCATTGGTTTTGATGGGTTAAATGCAGTAATAAAAGCAACTAGTGGTCTAAAAATAGGCCAGTCTATTTTTCCATCATGTGATAGAAACACATCATTATGCCACAGCCTGAGCTTGTAAAGGCTGTCACCAGCTGGTCTTCTCTTTGGTCTGAAGGAGAACATTTTCCTCCTCTCATAAATGCAGCCCATCCATGAGAATTTAGCCAGGAGGCCACAAACTGGCCCTAAAGAGAGTCCTGACTGCGATAATCATCAAGCTGCCAGATTTGTTTCACTAAATTCCTTCATGAGAACTCTATAGCCAGCCACCGTAACTAAATAACAGCTGGCAGAGAGGAGGAGCACTTGCCAAACTCAGCAATCAGGATGCTTTTCATTGTTTACCGAGATGCCTTAGTTTAAGAAAACAGGTTTCCATTTTCAACAGGGCAGAAAGAATACAGAGGGCAATTCAGGAAGAGTGCCATGAGGAAAGAGGCTCCAGTCTTACTGTAAGTAAAAGCATCTTCAGCGTTATTGAAGAGGCTACCATGTTATTTGGCCCTCTGAAAAAACTTTTACATAGTTAGGCTTAAAGGCAGAGTGAGTGAAATACTGAAGGAATCCTTGATTACCCCATTAGAAGATGTACTTATTTCATCCCACTAGAACACAAAAAGTGGCTCCCTTCCAATGCAAGGTAAAGGGATAAGAAGAAAACCTGGAGAAGAATCACAAGCCAGAATGCACCACTAAGAGACAGAGGCATGCTAGAATGTAGGGTCTGGCTCACAACACCTTAAAGCTACTCTCTTTTCCTACTTTGCCCCTTACAGGAATAGTTCTTTTAACCCCCCATATCTTCCAGGGAGTTGCACAGATCTGATGAAATAGACATCAGCTTCACCTTAGGAAGGTAAACAGAAAAACTGAATGAATTTCAGCAGCAAACTGATCTATTCCCTCCCTGTATGGCTCAAAGGTGTTTTTTTAAAAAAAAAAAAATAATGAAGTGACATATACTTCTTGAAAAAGTTACCATGTCTCTCTTTCATTACATTTATCACATATCTACTTAGAGGTTCTTTCATGATTTATGCTCCTCCCCAGTACACCTTTGCTCTGTGTCACCTCCCCAGGCTGACAATTCTTCTGTCCCTCTTCCCTCCCAGTTTTGTCCCTGTTGAGCTCATTTTGGTGTGGCAGAAGTCAGTAATAGGCATGTGGAGCAGCTGACTGGCTTCATGGGCCTGCAAACAAGTTGTAATGGCACGGTTGCTCTTTTGTCTCTTGAAAAATCAGACAGGAAAAGATTGCTCTGACAGAGTGATCAAAGTGTCAGAGAAGCTGGAGAGCTGCCAGCAACCCAACCTAATTGTATCCTTCTGTTTCATTTTAAGGGGTTCACAATGCAAATACTGAAAGAAAGCCTAACCCAGCCAAAACCCAGGAACACCAACTATGTCACTATGTCACTTCCCAGCCTACAAAAACATCATTATCATTTGCCACTGACACTCTCTCCAGGCTCTTTTATTCAGTTGTTCACATTATATCATTGGGGAGACCTCAAATGGAAATCTGCTTCTGGTTAACAGTTTCCATGAGCTTCAAGTTTTAAAAAACAAAACGAAAGCTGTCAAGCAACCAACAAACCTGTACATGTGAAAACTCACTAGCCTACAACAAAGCCGTCATGGAAAAGATGTCTCATGTCATAAATTAAACAAGTTTTCCCCTTCTTAGTACCATAACAGTAAAGCTACAGGAAAATATTTATAGATTGCAAACATATGTAAGAATCAGATTGCTTCCTCTGCTCCTTAACTTAAAAAGTACATTCCTGTGGTTCCCTAGTTGTGCTTCTATATATAGCCATATTTCTATACACTTGTCCTGTATTTTTGTTAAAATAATCAATTAGTGGCAAGCCTATTGCTAATGCAGCAGGAAGGCTCAGATGTTCCAGTTCCCAAAAACCAGAAAAACAGTTATGGTTCTTGCAGTGCTCTACTTCAGGATCTTTGATTATTTCAGTGCTTTATATGCAGCACATCAAAATGCCTTGTATCTACCTGCAGAAAGTTTCTATATATAAAAGACAGCAAACACAAGGTTATTTATTTAACCCTGAAGTCAGCAAAGCAGCCCAGTTCCTATAGATAGCATTTGCACACTGCTTCATCCATAATCAGTTTGCCACCTTATGGGCTACTGGATAAAGCAGGGGTAACTGTCATTCTCCTCAGAAAAGCAAGATTGTAGAGTTCAAGATCCCATAAGGCCTTTCTGACTGCAAGCCCAGTTCTGTTGCTCCTCCAGATTCCTGATCTTCCCCCAGCTTGGATCAGCCCTGACAAGCAACACTGACATGAGTTGCTTTGATTTTAATAGAAGTGCACATGGTGTTCTACAAGCCCTCACTCCTGGAATCTCCACTTCCAATTATAAAAAGTCCTTCTAACTGCAGAAAAGCCCTTAAAACCACAAAGCAGATACACTGTGGCAGCTTAATCTAGAAAATACTAAAAAGCACAAAGTATAGTAACACTCAGAGGTACACGACCTTTAGGTCAATTTAGTATTTTGGGGGTTTTTTGAAAGTGTTTTAATATTTTAAATATTTCCCCCAATTTTAAAAGCAAACAATATTAAATTGCCATATTCCAAACAGTTCTGCAGGAAAGGACGAGGACTTGAGTCAGAAGAATCAGACAAAAAAAACCCAAAACCCAAAGTTTCTACAGTACCTCTTCTCAATTTTTTTGAAAGCTGCCTAAAAATTCCTAAGAGTGTAATTGATGTTCCCAGGCTTTCAAATCTCATTTTGAGCTAAAGTGACCATCAGTATTTAAAGCAAAGTAACTTTCCTTACATGTCTTTAGAAAACATTCCTTACACACTGGCTGTATGTTTGCATCTTCTCAGAACATGAAAATGATCTAAAGCTACCATGCAGTCTTCCATGCAGTTGTTTTTCTCTACTTTTTTCCCCACTTTTCCTTAAAGGAATTTTTTTAAAGAAACTAATGTTATAAATAGAAGAAATCTAATTATTTCACTGTAGTTCATTACAAATGTTTCTGCATGTGACAAACTCCCTGTATCATCAGTATCAGAAACTGCCAAAGATCACTCAGGAATGAAACAACTAAAATATCCCTGTGGACTAAGGAACGTAAGCAGGATACTATATCCTGCAAATGCCAAACAATGGTACCACAGTCACATCTGGCTTTAGGCAAGGCTCCCTCCCTTTCATTCTTGGTCTACCAACAACATATCTGGATGTCAGAACCTGCATGTAGCTACAGTGAATGCAGTCACTGCCTCCTCTTGACAATTCCCCAAACCCTTCACTTATGTTACATTTAATAAAAGTGGTGTCACTAACAAAGAAATAAATAGCATTTCCTATTCAACACCTGAATCTCTGCTTCTATTTATCCAGGGAAGATTCTGTAAACAAAACAACCAGAAGACTTGAAATGAAAATGCTAAATATTCCTTTGTGCTACTAGTATTACAAACTCATTTTGGCTTACCATGGATTCACTGATTAAGAGGAGAAGAAGAGCTTCTTCTACGTTGTCTTGAGGGCAGTACGCACTGAAAGACAGAACACATTTTTTCTGAGGAAGGTCAGGAATTATCCCATCAGCCTCTTTCTCATTTCACAAGAGAAGCAGTAACTTGAAACATCTCATGCATAATTCATTTGCTAGGCAATACCTTTTTTTTCAGGTTCTCACAATTAAAAGCTCTTCAATATATCCTAGATGAGTTATACTGAACCATAGATTATTTCCATTTCATAGCAAAGACAGCTATTTGGTTGAATTTTCTTTGTTCTTGGGGGAAAAAAACCCACTCAAGTTTTAATGCTTTATTTTTTCCATCAGGTGTTCTGATAGGAAGTTAAGAACAAGAACACAACAAAACTACTACATGAATCAGTAACATAGCTACCAGTATCAAAGTGTGTTCAAACACCTTCCTCCCTCTTTCCAATAAACTGAATTAAAAAAGAATGCTTACTTCTCTTCTGTGTATAGCTCAGGCCTCCGGCAAAGACAATTGCTAACATAAGACTGATCTTCCTTGTTCATGAACTCAGGAAGCGGATCAGATAAAGGGCTCCAGTAACAGTCTTCGCTGAGGGAATGAAGAAGTATTTGGGCTAGCTGTTTGGCTGCAGTCTAGAAAGCAGTGAACAGTACAGAAAAAAAAGACATCAGTAAAGCCTTCTCCAAGACAAAAGACTCGCCTCTTCCCATGATCAGCCTTGGGATGAAGATGTACCAGCAACAGGACAGTACCACTTTTCAGAAAGCTAGAGTAGTAAAAAGCTGCTAAAAAGTCCACAGCAGCTAAAGCTTCTTCCCTTCTCTGAAGAGAACAGCCTTCTGCATTTACATGGTCTTGTTGCAATGCAGTAGGGAAAAAGTATCAAAAAGTCACAGAATCACAAGGTTGGAAAAGACCCACAGAATCATCAAGTCTGATCATTCCTATCAACCACTAAACCATGCCCCTCAGCACCTCATCCACCTTTAAACACCTCCAGGGATGGTGACTCAAACCTCCCTGGGCAGCCTGTTCACTTTGGTGATGGAAGACAAACAATTGTCACACTTTTTGCATCATGATCACTGAGACAATCTCACAAACATTACTGTATTAGAGTACAATTGTACTCCACTGTATTCTCAGCCTCAGAATTCTGTATGCATGTGTCATCCCAGAAGCTACTTTTGCATTAGGTTTAAGAGATTAACCTTTTATCTTTTAATATTGCCTTTCCTGCTGTCTTTTACAGTTCATCTTCTTTCTTTTTGTTGCAATAATGGAGGAATGAGAGAGAAGGGTTAGGAACATATTGAGACAGTAATATCACATGCATGTTTTTAACCATTAAGCACTCGAAGATCCTTAAATACTTGCTTTGCAGTTAATACACATAGCTGGCAAGCTGGGTCCAAAAAGAGGCAAGTTAACTTGACTTTGTAAAACTATCTTTGGCATTTGTTCTTGTTCCTCACTCAACAAATACCTATCTTTTTTACACTGTAAATAGATGAACATGCAAACAAGCACTGAGACATCAAAAAAGGTGGTATCCTCTGTGAATACTACAGCACTGTACAATGCTAAGTACAGAGCAGAGGCAGGCTCAAACTTCAGCCCTTCTGTCCTAATAGTTGTATTTTGGAACTTCTCTGACTATTGCATATGTATTTCAGATGCAATTTGTACTTTGAGATGGTTATGAGATCATCAGGAGTCATTTTCTTTTAAATATCAGGACAGGTATGATTGATAAACTGAAGCACTACTCCACTCCAGATATGTTATAAATATATATATAGCACCAAATAAGTCATTGTGAGGTTAAAGTTCCTGTTATCAGATTTAGAAAAATAACTTCTTTTGATGCAAGGTGCTTTATGTTCATCCACCTTACCGCATACTAATTCACTGAGTTAGTTTAAAATCAACCACAGTAGCATGCGATGTTTCTTAAACACCATAAAGCAAGGTTTCATAGAAATACCTAGTAAATGGCCTTTAACTAGGCCTTTCTATGTTTTTTATAGAAAGTAACCATGAGCAAAATGGCCTAGGGCTCTACTACATCAGTCAGTATCATTTTATCGTCTCACTATATATTATTTAGGCTGTTTTACCCTGAGCAGTCAACTCTCCTGTATATTTTTTCCTACAGTCTTAGAGGGTAGGGAAAAACATTAACAATAAGCCAGCAACAGAGAGATCTCTACTGGGTCACACAGAAGTAGGAGTACAGTTTGTAATAAGCCTTTCAAAAAGCAAGCACCAAATACTTTTAATGTCTTTAACATACAGCACAGTAGCTGTGTAAATTAGCTCTACTCATGTTTTGAATAAGACCAAACAAACCAAAACACGCCAAGACTCTGATTTATGTTATTACTGCCTTTGGCTAAACAAAGCATCATTATGCTTGAAGAACACTGTAATCCCATAAATTAGGAAAAAAAAAATACTCATGTGTTTCACTTTCATGCTTGAAAAACTTGTTTAATTAAGCACATTCTTCCCTTTGCCCTCTTGTCAGTTCTTTAAAAAAATAAGTAAGAAAATGAAAATGCAATTTTCAGCAACATGGAAACCTCAGGAGAAACTACTGGATGAAGACCTTCAGATTTTCTCTTAGGGATAAATCCCCTGGGGTGTTCTACAGCTCTCCCCAGTTGTACCAGGACAGGAGCATTTGAGTGCCGTGTTCTGTAATGGTATAGGAACAGCAGATGGTTAGACTTACTTCAGCAAAATGATAAAACCAACAAGCAGGAAAAATTCCCAAAACACTGATCTCATTCTGGAAAAGGATGCAGCCATTTGAGTGTAACAATTATTTAAGTCACCTCTTCTAATTACCTGTACAACTTCCATATGTATCTATATTCTCAATTAGGCACATAAGGTGATCCCAAGGCAATGAGAAGATTAATTTCTGGACTGGAAGTTCCTAAATACACAGATGTGAAGAACTTGGGCAAAAAAACCTCCCGGGATACCCCTTCTGCTCACACTTTCATTTTAGCTCTACATTTGCACATGAACTAGACACACAGCCAGTCCAAACACTGGAACCTGGTACTTCCAATTTGCAAAATGCTACACAACCCCATGACCACTTCCCTTGCTGAACTTCTGGAGAATTACACAAAAAACAAAGCTGAACCCAGCAGAAAGACAAGTTTAGTTGCATTAACGTCATTGTTTTTAGGACTGCAAAGTTTTCATTCATATTCCCAAGACTGCTACTCTCCATCCTGTTGCCCTTGTCACCTCCTGAATATCTTCAGGGCGAGATCTCTTAAAAGCAGAGACAGGGAAGAACCAGTTAAACAGGCACATAAAGAGTTTTCTCCGTCATTTCTTTACCAGAGACACTCAGGATAACAGGATTCAGAATGTCAACATCAACAAAAATTAAAGAATTAAAAATCAGTCTGTACTGCACTGTATTGAAGAGAGGTTTTACAGGGAGAATAATGAAGCACTGGAGTCTAAAAATATCATCGTTTGTTGCAAGAGCCAGAAGTACTTAAAGCTTCTACATGCAAATGTAAAAAGGTGTGCATGCAAACACTGAAAAGCAAGAAAGATCTGAGGACAGGGATGCATATAATTTTATAGTGCTATTTCTACCAGCGTTAGAAAACACACTAAAACAAACCTAAAAGCAATTCAGATTCCTAGGTCTGAAGACTCAGAGGTTTCAACTGCAGAGGTTTTTTGAATTAAGTGCATTACTTGACATATCACTTCCAAAAGTGAAAAAAAAAACCCAAACCACAACAGCAAAAAAAAAGAAAGAAATTTTAAAGAAAAGGGCAGCAATTAATCAAATGAGGACAAATACACTTTTGTCCTGCTGCACTGGTTAATACACAGAGAGAGTTAGAGAATTCTTGTATAGCAGATTACCCCATCATCCCATCTCCCATTCCCCTTACCATTCTGAAGGTCTGAGTAGCTTTTGTTTCCACAGTCCGCAGTATTTCTCGCAGTCTCCTCATTCCTTTCACAATATTTCTATGGGGAAGGCAGAAAAAAAGAAAAATCATTTAAAAAAAAAAATCAAAACCAGCACACTGAATACGATATTTTTATGATGCACCAAAGCTTGGCAACAAACTTGACATTCAAACAACCCATGAAACAATCACCAACAGCGAGCGTGCAGTAGTGAGGCAAGTCGCTCTGAGGCACAGACAGGACAATGGCACCAAGCAAGGCAGCAACCGTAGCATGCCTACTCCAGATGGCTTCCTAGGAGAAGATCGCATTCACATTTGATGAACAGAGGGGACATTTGGAAGCCTTTCATAGCTCATATTTATAAAGCAGATGCTTCTTCTTAAAAGCATCCACATCTCTTCACACACAGATTGCACTTGTTTGAATTATATTGAGCTTACATGTATATTGAGCTTACATGATGCTTTTAAATGATGATACCTCTTAGGTGGTGCTTATACGCCTTGTGTCTGATGGTACAGACACATGATGGAATTGAAGTGTTTTAAAGAGTTTATTATCAGATAGCTAAGTTGCAGTAACTGTCTGGAAGCACAGTTTAACCTGCAATAAAAGAAGGTAAGCCTTAAAAAAATAAATAAAAAAAAATCACATTACTCTGCACAGGCCATAAGCAATTAAAGCAGACTAGTTGCCAAATGATATCTTAATCCTATGTTTGAGGAGTAAGAGAGATGCAGAGAGGAAATATAGGAAATATCAAACACTAGACATTAGTTAACACGCTTGCAGCCTCTATAATTTCTCCAAGGCTAAGAACACATCCGTATCACCACAGTAACTACAAAATAGTTCAGCTCTCTTTCATTGCAGTATGGAAGCTAACCACAGAAATAGAAGGTACTAGAAAAAAAGAAATGGTGTACTGAAATAGAGAACCAGATAAGCAGTTGTACTGGTACATTAACTGCCACTTCAGCTTATTCCAGAAGAACTTTCTGTGCAGACGAAGTTTAGAATTCATAAAAATAAGCCATATATCGTAACAACCTGTTCTGTCAATCTCATTAAATTTTGAAGGTGAGCAGTACAGACTGTACTTGTGCCCACGTGCATGCACTGCACTCCAGAATCAATAGCAAACATGTTAAGAAATAGAAAACAATTTTTTTTTTTTTTGGGGGGGGGGGAAGGTGGAATAAGATGTGATCATGTTTACTATAACTACCGACTACATAAGATGCCACCAAAAAGCTTATGGTCACCAAATCACAGAATGCAAATATATGTGGTCTCATTTCAAAACAATTCTCATCTAAGATTTAAACTTTGAGGTAATCTGTAGATTACCTAGTTGTGCCAACCTACAGAAAAGCAACAAAGGCAAGAGGAAATACACTGGATCACTTCCCCTCTGGAATAAGTCAGATGCTGTCTTTCTTTTTTAGCCCCCTTTCACTTTCTCCTAAATAAAAGATGTGCTTTGAATTTATCAAGGGAAAAAAGCTCAATAAAGTTTTTGAAAATCGGACTTCAGTGCTTAAGCAATTACAGGGTCAAGACATCTGGTGCTTTTTGTGAGTCTAGAGAAGACCATACCCACAAAGATGCAGTTCTGGACCTTTAACTGTAGAAAGCAATAAAGCACATGATGATATTTATGCACAAGTAGTCACACCAAACCCAATAGAATTCTTCATGCTATTTATTACCAGGTAGTCAAAATCAATAAATTCCCCTGTCTAAACAAAATGCACCCGCTAAACTGCTCTCCTCAATTACTAAAAACTGCTGGTATTTCCTGTGCTCCCTTGGGTTCCCCAAGAGGTGGGACAGAAGAGTCATGGTGTTTAACAGTTCCTCAACATTTAAAAAAATGTATATATTTGGATTTCTTGTCAGGATAATAGCATTTGTCTAAATAAAGAGTCAATGAATTCTGTCAACTAGTATCATAAAGAAAATTAGTGATCACTTGCAAAACAATCAATTCTACATTTGGCACATACTTGAGAGATGAAAAACCTAGAGAATGTTCTAAAAAGAGGCAGTTTTGTTCCCAGAGAATTGGAACACCACTTTGGTTCCAATTTTTAGACAAGGCCATAAACTAAATTAAGCCTCACAGCAGAAACACCTTGCTTTGGGAGGAGTGGGAAAGGAAAAGGAAGGAATACTGACACACTAAAGTGAATGAAAGAATAAACAGCAAACTGCTGCCCATCTGCAAGTAGTCAGGGTTGAAACCATAAACCACCTGACAAATGCCTAGTAACACCTTCAACAGAAGGTAAGACTGCAAAATAGGCAGTGGGGAAGAGCACTCAGCACTCACCATCTCCGAGACAGGCGCTTGTGTGATCAGACCCTCAGAGAGCATCTGCACCCCACTCCAAGCTCTCAACTCTGAAACATGCAAAGCATCTGACAACATCACTAGTTCTGCTCAACTGAGGATTTGGTTTGGCAGTTTTTATATTTTGAACTTTATTCAGCATTATTGAGCCACACAAGGAGAGAGAGCACACCTGCCAGCAGTCTGCAAAATACCTCACTAGAGGAGTTGGTCTTTCCACTCTACTGTTCCAAGTCAGGAGACCAGCTGAACACACATTTCATTTTAAACATATGAATTGCTTGACTCGTAATGATGAGGAACTTACTGTTCCACTAAGAAATGTCCTTCGTATGCTAAACATGCACTTGATATTTTTTACATGATGACCTGATGAAGTCGACAAAAAGAAAAGCATGCATGTGAACAGAAATATATGTACATAGATAAGTGGATGAGGATGCAAACATAAAGCCTTTGGCAATCCATGGTGAATCCATCTGATCTTGGCTAGATAAGAAACTACACAATCTTGAGCCCCGACAGGACTTGGATGAAGACTATCTGGAAGTCTCAGGTACTGTCACCTCAAGCCATGGCATCAGAAATGAACATTAAATGATTAATTGAGTGGGAAAGAGACCATAGGCCCCTATTGCACTGCTAAGATGCCAGAAAAGGAAATAAGGGAGAACAGGAAGAGAAAAGCACATGACCAGTAAACTGCCTTTATTTCAGCCACAAAAGTGATATGAAAAGGATTTAAAGAAAGAAAGAAAAAAAAAGTTGAAATACAGTTTAGGATTCAATTATAGCTAAGCTAATAAAAAGGAACAGAGAAAATCACAGGCATGAGCTGTGATAAAGGGCACCTCGAGTCCAGTCAGTCCAATTTGGCATGAAAATCTGTGTTGTTTGTATAAACACTCTGTTAATACAGGGTAACTAACTACCAGTCCCAGAATCAAAACAGTCATACCACACTTTTGTCATATAATTTGGTAACACTAAACAAAATTTTAACATTCAAGAAAATAAAGAAATCCACTGTTTTCTATGTAAATTCCTGGGAAAAAATATTGATAACAAACCAGACTGGACCATGGGTGCACAGGTCTGCAAAGATACTCCCTCACCCACAATGGCACCAGATGATCATGTTCTTAACCCTACTCTTAAACTGTTCAAAATTAGTCGCTAACAGATGGAAGAGACCTTGAGATGATTACACGGCAGTTTGCAGAGCCACCCTTCCAGGGGAAAGCAAAATCCGAAGCACTCAAACAGCAGCAATTCCATTGCCTCTGCCAAGTTCCTTTTCCATCTTTGCTTCTTATCCAGGTTTCTAAAACTTCCTAGACTCTCCTTAGACAGCTGTTCATGCACAGGCACAAAAAGCACCTGCAGAAGTAAGCCTCAGATCGTCAGATTCCTATGAATGAAGATAGAAGACAAGGCAAGTAACTATAACAAAGCACATCAGAGGTTCCTAATGGCAGCCTACCTAGCAGAAGCGGGGTCCTCAAAAAGAGAAAAAACAAACAAAACAGAAGCTTAGCACTTAACTAGATCTATCCAGCAGGTAGTAAGGCTCACTCCCAAATTACCAGTTGCAGTGTCCATATAGCCTGGATAAGGTGCTAAAGGACTGAAGAGGTGATAAATCAGCAGATGATGCCCAGCCACTTCCCAGAAAGCAGGACTTCAGTCTACAAAAGAAATGTCAAGGCCAGTGGCCACCCCAAACAGAACAAGCAAGAGTCTTGAAGAGTCAAGCTCTGCCAGGGTTGATTCAGGCTCAACGTAAGGACAGATACGGTGGGGTACAAACTCTTCAGGTGGGATGGGAAGGGAAGGAGAGGATGTGGAGTAGCCGTCTTTATAAGGGAGGACCCAGACACTGTTGAGATGGATTGTGGCAATGAGGAGATTGAGTGCCTGTGGGTTAAAATCAGAGGAGCCCATAAGAAGTTAGATTTTGTGATGGGAGTAGAGATTGGTGGGAATGGTTGGACTCGGTGATCTGGTGGGTCTCTTCCAACGTGGTGATTCTATGATTCTATGAAATGACAAAATAGCCCACATAAATTCCTCAGAAGAGATGAACAGACTGGCAGAAACTGTCCTGACTGTCTTTGCAACCCTAGATTCTATCGTAAAACAGACATACATGAAGTTACTATTTCAAAGTACTCTTGAAACAGTAGCCTATAGAACTTCTAAAAGGAAACTGAGCACTCTAGAAAACTGACAGAAGGGGAGAGAGAGAATTGTGCAAGCCTTTCCTAACAGGCATTTTCATCAGGGTTTTCCAAAGTAATTTAGGTCCAAACCTAGATCATAAGAAAATCTGATTTCTCATAACTGCTTAATATTTAGTCTTCAGAACTTAATTTTCTTCAAAAGTGCCCTATCTAGAGCTTCCAAAACCAACTATGTCCCATAGAAAACTGACTTCGCCTTGCCTGTGAAACTTCACACATACTTCAAGTGCCATTAAGACAATGGCATGCATATATCCATTATTACACACAGGTAAAGCCTGTCTGCCCTAAGGAAATATGAAGACCATCTGGACCAAAGTCCCTGTAAGGGTATAAAATATTAATACCCTAATTTTCACACATCCACATCAGAAAAAAAACACCTCAAAACCAATTGCAGATGCTAACATGAAAGACATCTGCCTGCCTATATTCTGTATCCCCAGCATCAACATTACTCACTCAAGAATAAAAGAAAGCTTCCTTAGGAAGCAGCAGGGCAAACAACTGCAGTGAACATGTCTTCAGCAACACAGTATTTTTAAGCAAACATCTTATTAAAAGCACCTAGGCCTTTCACAGCTGTAAAACTTGGTGGTCCTTACAACTCACAGCTCAACATTTGAAAGGGAGTCTGGACTTTTTTTTTATACTGGTGCCTTTCCTCCATTGCACACTGCAAGAGAAAAGGGCATCCCCAACCACACTCTGAAAAGAGCATGCCTGTTCCTGCCAGCATGAACAAAACTGTGACAACAGCACTCGTGCCCCTCAGCTTTTCTGCCTTGCAAGATGAGAATAAAGTGCTTGCAATTTCTTTTGTGCACATGTGTTGCTGGAGAAGGACATCTCAATAGGACTACCTCCTGCCAGCTAGAGCATTCATCATCCAAGCCTTATTTCCTATCTGAACACACCAGAAGCAATAAGGCAAACAAAAGTGTTTCTTTGAGCTGTTCTATATCAGGTGGAGACATTTACTATACACATGAAACATCCTAAAAAACTTCCTGCTTCCTTCTTCTTTCCTTAATGTACCTCAATGCTGATTATGCCCTCTTGTGGCAGAAACCACACATTAATATCAACTTTAGGAGGGGGGGGGGGGGGGGGGGTGGCATCCCATGAGACCCCTTTCCCCAGTATGGACCTTTCATTTCCTGGTTGGTGTTTCTCACTTGCACTGGAGGAGGTGAGTAGCACATGGGGCTTCACTGAAGGAGCTCCATCACACTAACTGGGATGTTCTTTCATTAAGAGACAGCTACAGGCAACATTTTGCTGCTATTGCAGCAATTCAGCTTATTATTAAAGTGCTGCTTCATTCACATATGTCGTTTGATTCCAAAGTCTTTTCCTGTAGGGGTTTTTTTTTGTGGGTTGTTGGGGCAAATTTTTTTGTTGTGGGCTTTTTGTTGGTTTTTTGTTGGGTTTTGCAGGGATTTTTAGACTATCATTAAAACAATGTGGGAAGGGAGCAGACAGGGCCCACAGTAACATCTAAAACTCAACGGATATATTCAACTGACGAAGACAGCATTTAAAACATTACTGAGTAAAATGAACATGAGTGAGCTTGATATTCAAAAAGTGCCCAGAGGACATCAGTGCCATATGTTCTGAATGAGGTTTTATTTTATTACAGAGCTAATGAGCTTACTAGCAAGACTTGAGCATTTTGTTCGCCATGAGAACAGTAAAAAGGCTAGGAAAGCACACACCGTGCCATAGCTGGTCAACCATCAACTCACCTGTGAAAACCACATACCTGTCCCCTACTACCAAGCTGATACTGAGACTACACCTTGTACCTGCAAGTCCATACTTTCTTTACAAATAAATTTATTGTCTCCTGACTAAGTCATTTCACAACATTCAGGCTTTGTGTATTTGTACACCTTTGAGTTCAACAAAGTTCACCTGAAGGCACCTCTAATGGATATGCTTGCAAGTACAGCTTCACTGTAAATGTAGGCTACTAATGAAAGAACCAGAAAACAGAGGCTATTCACAGTCCCATACAAAGTCATTCTTGGAGGATAATAAAATAATAAACAAAGCCCTAAACAAGAAGCAACACAGCCGCAAACAGAGTCAAAAAACTGAACTGATTTTCTATAGAAGAATTTAAACTGATCTTTGCTGGAATATTTTTTTCTCGTTTTCTTCCTTTCAGTCTCCCCTCATTTTTTGTTCTCCAATTTACTCAGCAGGAAAAGGGGGAGAAGTGAAGAAAATGAGAGAAAATATCTTCGACCAGGGTAAAGGTAAAAAAACAGCCAAAATTAAATACCGCCAAAGATAGCTTGCTTAAAAAAGCTTATAAAACTTCAACTAGAAATATCACACAGAGCAGTGAGAAATTCAGTATCTGATTCCTTTGAAACAAACGGGATAATATGGTGCAAGAACAGGAGTAGGGAAGTATGGATTCTTACAAGTACTGTTTACACATGTTGAAGAGATAACTCTACCTAATTAGCAATCTCTATGTCAGCTGAATAGAGTTGACTATGTTTTGGAGAGACAGCCTGGTTTATGGAGTTGTGTGGCCTTTGGAAGTGGGAATTCACTATGTCTTTTTTTTATTGTCCTTGAGAACGTTTTCCTCCAGTGAAATTCACTCTAGGCTTGTAGATTCCAACTCCCCCTACCCTTCCAAGGTTTAGTGGGAAAAGTAAATGTCAGAGGCATACATACCCTGGAGCAGGACTGTTCCCATGTGTGTTCTCTCTAGCAAAACCGCACAGACTTGGAGTACTAATCAATACATTGAAGATCTTAAACAACCAGTTAAATAAATGAAACAAACTACCCTTAAGAATTCACTGAGCTCTAAACCAGGCCCTGTGGCTGAACATTCTAAAAGCACACAGCAGTATAAATACCACACTCTTTACAGTCAAACTCCCCTCATCTCCACAGGGAACAGAGCTGAGTCAAGATAGCAAAATCATTCTACTCCACCCAACTCAAGAATCTCAAAAAATGAGGATTAGGACTCTTAAGACAGACATAAAGAGACAAACAGGAGGGAGGAAAGGACACTGAGAGGACTTGAAGTGAGCCAGCAGCAAAAGAAGTCACAACAGAATGCACACAAAGAAAGCCTCCATCTGTTCTGAGATAAAACATGCAACATCCTCTATTTTTATTAACATATGCATCCACCTACCCGTTCTTTAAATGAGTCACGTAGGCACTCTGGAGAGCTGCTTCCAGGAAGTAGGAAAGTTCAAACTCTGGATAAGTCACGTTACTGCCCTTGATACTCCTTGAATGTGTGTTTAAGGTCTGTGACAGGAGAAAAGAAATATCCAGGATTAAAGACAACTATTTGAACTAGCTTCTTTCTCACAAGACAAAGTTGCAACAATAAAATGTTAGCTTCTGCCACCAGATTTCTTCTCATACTACTTGAAAATCTACTTGCATTTGCTACTCAAAAAAAGATTTCAAAGTGAACTTTAATATAAATTGCACAATGACTTCCACAAAATATTCTGCACGCAGTATGAGTTTTGAAATAACATCCCTTATTACTTTCCAACTGTTACTAAAGTAAATATTAAAGTTACATGCTAATAGCAAAGGCTTCAGTAGCGCTACTCACAGAATCACAGAATGGTAGGGGCTGAAAGGGACCTCTGGAGGTCACCTAGTCCAATCTCCTACTAAGACAGGTTCACCTAGAGCAGGTTACAAAGGATCACGTCAAGGTAGGTTTGAATATCTCCAGAACAAGATTCCACCACCACTCTGAGCACCCTCAACCACACAGATCCTGCATCTTGCACAGAAATATTAATGCCATGTTTGAGTAGGCATGTCTAGCTTAATATAATAAATATTTTTGTTAAGAGTTAGTATGCTATCAGGAGTCAAGATCAGAGAATTTTGGTCTTTCCTCTGTTTCTCCTTTTAAACCTTTCTTGCTTTTGCTTCTATACTGGTAAGAAACAGCTTTCATTGCTGAAAATTGCCCTGTGTGGACTCCCCAAAATAGTTTTTTACATCCAAGAATGGAGAAGGCCTATGGACTTGTAGTAAATCTACAAGGAATCCTGCATCCTTGCTTTGGTGGCTGGAAGATCAAGGAATTATTAGGACCTCAACAATAATATTGTGACCTGGGACAAGTGCTGTTAAATATTTTCATTGATGTTAAAGACAATGAGATCAAGTACACTCCAGCAAGTCTGCAGATGAGACAAAGCTGAGTGGTGCAGTTGTCACATTAGAAGGACAGGATTTCATCCAGAGGGACCTAGACAAGCTGGAGAACTGAGCCTGTAAGAACCTCATGAGGCTAAGTGCAAGGTCCTACACCTGGGTCGGGTCAATCTGTGGTTTCAATACAGGATAGGGAACAGTGTGATTGAGAGCACCCCTGAAGAGAAGGACTTGGGGGTGCTGATTGATGAGAAGCTTGACATGAGCTGGCAACGTGTGCTCACAGCCCAGAAGGCCAACCGTGTCCTTGGCTGCATTAAAAGAAGCATGGCCAGCAGGTCAAGCAAGGCGCTTCAGCCCCTCTATTCCTCTCTTGTGAGACCTCATCTGCAGTATTGTGCAAGCTCTAGAATCCTCAACATAAGAAGCATATGGAGCTGTGGGGATGGGTGCAGAGGAGGGCTGCAAGGATGATCAGAGGGCTCGAGCACCTTCCATATGAGGGCAGGCTGAGAGAGTTGGGGTTGTTCAGCCTGGAGAAATCTGCAATAAGGCTCCAAGGAGATGCTATAAAGCTGCTTTGCAGCACCTGAAGGGGGCATACAAGAAAGATGGGGAAGGACTTTTTGCAAGGCTATGTAGTGATGGGACAAGAATGAATGGCTTTAAAGGAAGGGGGAAGACAATGATCAGACGTGCAGGTTGCCCAGAGAAGCTGTGGCTGCCCCATCCCTGGAAATGTTCAAGGCCAGGTTGGACAGGGCCTTGGGCAGCCTGGTCCAGTGGGAGGTGTCCCTGCTCATGGCAGAGGCGTTGGAACGGGATGATCTTTAAGGTCCCTTCCAACCTAAGCCATTCTATGATTCTATGATGCTGTTCAAACTACTTCCCTTTTTCAAAGACACAAGCTGTCAATGAAAACGTTTACAGAGCCCAGTACTGGCAGGAATTTGTCCTTTGACAAAGGAAGGACAAAACTTTAAAGCTAATAAAAAAGACATTCAGCTCTTTCCTACAAAGAAACAGAACAGATAACTTGTTATCTGGCTTTTAAAATGAATTTTTATATATGCACTAAGCTCATTTCTTCTTGTTTTAATGGAACTGAAAACAAATCCTGGAGCAGACGTACACTTTTGCTGCTAAGAAGAGCAGAAATACCTGATCAGAAGGCCAAAGGCTGTTAAGTTACAGAAGAAGAGATAACATGCATGGCCACCAGTGCTAGTGGTGTCAAGCATAACATGTGGCAAAGGAAGGGCATGGAACCACACGTTAAACTCTGTTAAACTCAGTTAGGCAGAGTTACAGAGACCACCAAGGATGTGCCCAGCAAATCAGTAGCACACATTAGAGCTCAGTGGAGGCCTGAGAGCTTAGTGGACACTCATCTTACTCAGCATACTAGCCACCAACTGACTAAGCATTTATCTGGACTGATGATCTATGTACCTCCAGTTTCACTTGGAGAGGGTGACGCATTAGCAGTTAAACTGTTACGGCTGACCCAAAAGGGTCAATTTCAGTTCAGCAGGGATCTCAATATACAATACTGTGTACCATTTACATGGTAGATATGGAAAACGTCTTGGGTTCCTTCATGCTGGCACTTGCTACATGAAGTTTGTAGTCCCTGTTTAGTAGGAGATAAATTTGAGATATGACCTGAGCATATCTGAAGTATTCAGTGCTTTACCACTAGCAAAATTGGTTTCCAGACCTCATCCTCAGAGGAAATATGAAGGTGGTGTAGGACATGGAGGTGATTAATGGCAGCTAGTGTGGCTTCACCAGGGGCAAATCCCGTATGACCAACTTAGTGACTTTCTATGATGGGGTAACCGCAGCAGTTGACACAGGTAATCCAACAGATGTGATCTATCTGGACTTCTGTAAAGTCTTTGATGTGGTGCCCCACAACATCCTCCTCCCAAAACTAGAGAGATATGGATTTGATGGGTGGACAGTATGGTGGATAAAAGCTGGTTGGAGGGTCATATTCAGAGAGTAGCAGTCAATGGCTCAAAGTCCAGATGGAGATCCATGACAGGTGGCATTCCTTAGGGGTCCATACGGGGATCAGTGCTGTTTAATACCTTCATCAATGTTATTGACAGTGAGATTGAGTACACCTTCAGCAAGTTTGCAGATGACATCAAGCAGAGTGGTGTAGTTGCCACACCAGAAGTATGGGATGTCATCCAGAGGGACCTGGACAGGCTGGAGAACTGAGTCTGTGAGAACTTCATGAGGTTCAACAGGGTCAAGTGTAAGGTCCTACACTACACCTGAGTTGGGGCAATCTCCACTTTCAGTACAGTATAGGGGATGATATGATTGACAGCAGCCCTGTGGAGAAGGACTTGGTGATGCTGGTCGATGAGAAGGTCAACATGAGCCAACAGTGTGCACTCACACACCAGAAGGCCAATCGTACCCTGGGTTGCATTCAAAGAAGTGTGGGTAGCAGGTCGAGGGAAGTGATTCTGCCTTTATATTCCTCTCTTGTGAAACCTCATCTGGAGTACTGTGTCCAGTTCTGGAATCCTCAGTGTAAGAACGATGTGGAACTGCTGGAATGGGTCCAGAGTAGGGCTACAAAGATGATCTGAGGGCTGGAGCACCTCCCATATGAGGACAGGCTGAGAGGGCTGGGGTTGTTCAGCCAGGAGAATAGAAGGCTCCAAGGAGATATCACAGCAACCTTACAGTACCTGAAAGGAGCCTAGTGAAAGCTGGAGGGGGACTATACATAAAGCCTTGTGGTGACAGGACAAGGGCGAATGGGTGTAAACTGGAGAAGGGCAGATTTAGACTAGACATTAGGGAGAATTTCTTCACCATTACAGTGGTAAGACAATGGCTCAAGTTGCCAAGGGAAGCTGTGGGTGCCCCATCCCTGAAGTGCTTAAGGCCAGGGTGGATAGGGCCTTGGGTAACCTGATCTAATATGATGTCCCTGCCCATGGCAGGGAGATCGGAACCGGATGATCTTTAAGGACCCTTCCAACCCTAACTTTTCTATGATTCTATGAAACGGACAGAGACCAGATAAACTGCTGGTTTGCAACTGCTTATACTAACAACACCTCACCTGTTCCAACTTGTCCTCATACTCCTTATTGCCTATGATTACTTGGCATTTCCCCACCATTTTTGCAGTCAAAACCCTGGAAATTCCACCCATTAACACCCTGAGCACATTCCTTCTTACCTTTTCAAGCTCCTGCAGGTACACCTGGGCAATGACACACGCTGTCTCAAAACAAGCCATGACTTCCTCCTCCCTTTCACACAGTCGAGCACGTGAGGCAATTGAGTTGGTTGAACGCTCCAGTGACAGACCTGCAAAATGCCAACACCTTCTTTAACTGGAGCCCACCAACACCAGTATGGACACGCTATTACTTTATTTATCAGCTAACAGGGAAGTTTTTCCACAGGTGAGTTTTCCCCCTTGTTTCAGTGACTTTCAGGGAAAGACCTCCAGGAAAATGCAATTTGTACACATGCAAGGCATTTTTGTCATGCTCCTCTAAAACACAGTGCCACTGCACACTTCTATAGTGCTTAACAAACACTTTATGAAGAAAGGACATACAATCCCTCTGGTAGTGATTAGCAAGCAGAGAAATTAAGGCCTATACTTTTTACAAGACAGCTATACATTCTGGGCGCTTCACTGCAAGTGCTCTTTCAAAAACACCATGGCACAGGAATTGAGCATTTCTAAATATCCACTATTCAAAGTGAAGTTTTCACTAAGCAGCAGCTTTGAGGGGAAAAAAAACACCAGGAAATTATACCAAATCAAAATCGGAAAATCTGAGGCCTCCCTTGGAAAATCTGAGCACAGGCATATGGATACAGAGCTCTTGGCAAGGCACAGGAGAGCCTTAACCACAAGATCATCCTCTTTTGCAAAGAGATGGGAAAAAACCCCAAAAAACAAAACCCCAACCAGTTATGCACTACTAAAACCCTTTCTTGTATCATCATCCAACCCCACTTACAACAACTGCATTAAATGAACACCCACAGTTATTCTTGCCATATGAAAATCTTTTATCAGATCATTGTCTGGCATCACGCTTTGACACCCTTTACATCTCTAAATCAATTTGGAGAGGTTACACATCCATGTACTGATTTTAATCCCATCCATGCAGGCTTTTATGCCACACTGGATCTCTATAATATGCCACTACTTGGAAACTCAGGTCTTCTGCAACAAACAAATGGAACCAGTAGCCCAACACAGGTTGTAAAAGTTGAGCACATGCTACCCAATAACTTTTATATAAAACAACACTCCCTATAACAATGGAAAATATGGAAGATGTAACACAAAATCCTAGTGTTCCTGACAGCTCCACAAAGGTGACAAAAGCAGGGAAGAGTTTGGCTGTCTGGACAGCCTCTCCAAGGAAGTGATTTAAACTGCTGCAGCATATAGCAAAGGATTCTGCTCCACATGAGAAGACACCATGTGCACAAAGAGCCATGCTTTCCTGGATTTCTGCAATCCTGGGAAGCATGGCACCTCAGCACAGCTCATCTCAGGAGCCTAATAACAAATCACCGTGAGGTAGCAGCGGGCAGCTATGTTTCCCCATGATGAACAATGCAATACAACCACTTATGCTGGAAGAGCCTAGGGTTCTTAGGCAGCATTAGCTTTGTTTACTTGTCAACTTCAATGTTTCTCTTTTGTCTCCTTGGTTACTCTGTTAGGAGTTTCCTTATTTCATGTCTTACATTTGAGCCAGACGCAAGCAGTTGATTCAGTGGTTTGAGAAGATGTCCCACTGTAAGCTCGGAAGGTGGGGTCCTTCCACTCTCTCCCAAGTCAGAAATGCATAGCATGTTCCCTCAAGTCCCTGTATCTTGGAGGAACATATTAATACCTTTCACTTTTGAAAATCCTGACTAGAGTAGAGCAAGGGGAGTGGATCTACCACAAACAGACAGCAAGCAGGGGACAGGGATGATGATCATTTTGCTGCTTTTAACTAAGGCCCATTCCATGTTGTCTTTCTACTGACATATACCCTGTACAGCACCCAATATACAACAGATTTTGTCTTCTCATCCCTCTATGAAGTCTCTGGCTTTATATCATGGGTTGGTTTCCTATTATTTCAAAGCTTCTATTTCCTAACCATGTTGCTATGTAACGAAGTGGAAAAGAGGATGTTAACTCTCCACACAGAAAAAGAAACCATCTAGTGCTTAAGCTAGAACAATCAGCCTACAGATATTCTTCTTGGGTCTCTCAGTTTTATCTACCTCTGAATTTCTAGTGATTCCTCTTAAATGAAAATAAATTTTAAGCAGTGTTACACTTCAGAGCTACCATCCCCTTAACTGCAAAGCTGGGCTGAGGGCATCAAAAGAAATCCAGTACAATCCACTGACACTCATACACATGCAGCATTTAATCAAACTGCAAGAGCCAGCACAGCACAGTCTGCATGGGGGTGGTTCTTGTGGGAGATGTCACACAGAAAGAATGGGCTGATAAAAAGCCATTTATGTACATGCTACAGTCCACTGCAAGAACTACAATCTCTAAGCTATGGCATGAGGGAGGAAAGCAAGCAGCCTTTGCCAGCATCAAGTACTGGCAACAAATGTACCCATCCATGCAGTCATGGGGCTGACCAGAGACAGGGGAATGAATATCTCCAAAGATGTTTCTTGCCACAGAAAGCACAGAACAAAATACAGGGTATTAAAACAGACAGTATGCTACAATGCACATATTTTTCTACTTGTGAAGGACAAGAGGGAAAACATGACCCAAGTGATATGACATTAGTTATGGTTCTTTCTGTTAATACCATATGCACTGACCTGATGCCATCAGAGTACAAAATCTTCTACAGAATCCAAACAGGGCTAGTCTTCCCTACCACAGAAATGCAATGAAAAGAAAAATTAGAACAAACAGACTGCAAATCCAGTAGACAAAAGTGAAGAACCGAATAACAACAACAAAAGTTCCTTACTCTTGCAGCCATCAATTCAGTCCTCTCAGTGCAAAGCCCGACAATTACAAAATTGCTCAAGGTACAGTTGGACAAGACTGTTCACAAGCTCTCCAGTGCCGAGAGAACGAATTCCACTAACACTTCTCCATCCTCCAGTTATTAGCACAGGGAAAACTTTGCATCAAAACATACATTTTAAATTCAATTCGGCTCCCAAAAAGCGTCAGAAAGCCACAAAAGTGCATGCTACTTCCATGCTGGATTTCACAAGAAAAGTGTAGCTCTTGCTAAGACAGAATTAGCTTCTGAGTAAAGCATAAAGCCATATGCTTTCTTGGCAGATGGTTAAGGTAAAGGGACTTGGGTATTTTTCACAACCAGTTACAGTGAGATAATACCAACTTATAAAACTTATCAATGCTGAGATTTTTCACATATGAATTGCGTGCCTAAATTTAAATACATACGTATATACCACACATATACATAAGAACATTTTATATAGTGGCAATATGGATTCCTAAGAGTATGGCCCAAGCTCAAGATTTAGAGAGAAACATGCTTCCAGATGATCCTTTTTATAAAAACAACCTCTTCAGAGGCAGTAACCTTCTACGTATAGAAACACTGTTTTTCTTTCCTGCATACAGATAAGGCTTCAATTCTGAAGGCTTCAATCTATGACTTTTGATCGCTCTATAAACCTTGTCTCTTCTTCTCCGTTTCTAAAGCTTATCTGCATTTATGTCAGAAGAAACCAAACCCTTAAGTTTTATAAGAGGTGTCCCTGAACCAATTTCTTCATAGAGCTGATATACATTGCTCTCATTCATGGAAACCTGAAAGGGGAGATTTTATGAAGTCTTATTTCCACTATCATCTCACTCAGTTCTTGCCAAAGGAAGACAACAGATCATGTAACTCCAACAATTTGAGGTGATTTTGTTACCAGAACTGGAACATACATGTGCACATGGGCATGCGGTACCAGTTTCTCAGCAACATAAATGATACAAAAAATCATGCTGGAAGGGATCCCAAGAGGCCTATGGTCCAAATTTCTGCTTAAGGCAGGGCCAGCTCAGCACATTACCCAGCCTGGTCTTGAAAGCCTCAGCACAAAGATGGAGACTGCACAACTGCTAGAGAGAAGAGGCTAAGGGGGTTTGCTTCTTTCCATCCAGTTCATAAACTAGTTCACCAAATAGCAGCATTCCTCTGAACAGGAGGAATATATCAATCCACTAATTTTCTTTTCATTTTCCTTTTTACACAGACTTCCAGCCTCCTGTATTTGTACAAATTGACACAACTGGGGAATGGCAGGTTCCTAGGTGCAAGAACTCAGGGTTAGCAGCAGCACACACTACTTTCACCAACAGTGTTAGCCTGCAGCCACTAAAACCCCATAACCCATGAGCATCAGAACTACCTGGCAATCTAAGGAAGAAATCAAAGAACAACAACAGCACACAAAGCATGAAGCCTACCTCTTGTGTCCTGGTGCTACACTCAAGTTCAACACAGCTATGGAAATCTCAAGTGAAAAGACAGCTTAAGATGGGACACAGTCCTGTCAACAGCATCAACCCCAGTCTGCAGAGCAAGGCTACAGCACCTATCCTCTTGTGCCATAGACAGGTCATCTGGGCAGAAGCCTGTGTGCTGCTAGCTAAGCACATGCAAGAGGTTTACTCCAGCTACGGGAAGATAAGAAATCTGTCTTGAAGTAAGCCAGGTGCTAATGCATTGCATGGCAACTGCTGCAAGGAAACTGGTAGCATACACATTTTCATTGTGTGGCAAATGCCAGGTTACTTTGGGTAGCTGTTCCCAAGGGCAGGGCACACTTCATTTCTTGTACACAGCCTTCAGCCTAGTTCAAAGCTATGGCTCTCGAAAATCAATTAGCATCAAAAAAACCTATTTTTAAGACTAGCTCTTCAAACACACACACACTGACTAATCAAAGTCTAGCACACTCGTCAAAGACAAAATTCAAAAGCACAACCAAACCATTTTAGAGATTGTGTTACGCCCAGACTGCTCCACTGGCTAAGGTCTGAACTTAAGAGCACAGCCCTCAATCAACCTATTATATTACAGCACCTTTGAAAGCAAAATCGCCTGGACCTCAACCAGCAAAGCAGCAGTCAGGATTAGGCTGACAAAGGCAAGACCCAGCACTGTGCATTATTTCTGCCACAATTCACAGTAGTTTAAATAATTCACATTGTGAGTCTTAATGTAATCCAAGGGGGGGCTAAAAGAATAACTCAGAATATATTTTGTGCCTTGCTTATCTTCTAGGGTAGCAGAATAGAAAAGAGTATATTCTGTGCCTTGTTAGTCATCTAGGGTTTTTTTGTAACATCTGATTAGGACACCCTGACATCTCCAGATGTCTGTTAGAGGAGGCAGTCTTGAGAAAGTGATAAACTTAGTAGTCCATCAACTCACAGCTGAGAACCTGTGTCTCCTCAAGGAAAGGAGTGTCAGATAGGATGAATCTGTGGTGATTCAGAGATATTATATATATAGAGAGATATAATATATTATATTTTGAGGAATGCATTTTTGTTATTTGCTATAATATCTTCCCTGTATTAAATTCAGACATTCTGCCATGGCAGGAAGAATAAGTGTTTCCCCAACGGTATGTGGTTTTTCATCTTTAGGTCTCACCTAAGAAACCTCAAGAAAGGCTTCTAAAAAAATTTCATCAAAGTTCATGATAATTTTTAAGTACTGAATTGAGTATCACTGGACTTTAAATATTGTTGTTCAGATCTGATCAGACTGTCATTGCTTTTACCTCATAATGTGGCTGATGAAGAGCTCATTCTAGGAATAGTGTCAGCTTTGCGACTGTCTTATCCTTCACTTGTGCTTGTGTTATAGTATTACCTGTAATCCACAGTTTCTTTGATGGAATCTTTAAGCTACTTGTTTTGAGGACTAGTTTAGTTAAAACTACATAATATAATACATAACTCTACTAAACCAGACACACACATGAACTGCAATACACTGAATGTGAACAAAGAAATAAGGGTGCCTCTACGAGGCTCTCCACACTGTGGAACACCCACATTTCTGCAAGACACTTCTTAGAATCACCAGGTTGGAAGAGACATGGCATGGGACCCTCTGACATTCAGACTGAGTGAGGGCACAACTGCCAAGCTTAATTGTAATTTTTTTTTTAAAGAAAAAATAAATATAAATAGAAGCCCCAATATTTTTCTTCTGCAACCTTGGGGCACACACGCCCCACTTTAGGAACCACTGTTAGAACATAATTAACAGTCCTGGCACAAGCAGCCACCTCCATCCCATGACATATTTGATAGCAATTAAGGAGATACCTCCTCTGAAGCAATGCTATGGGGCACAGCAAACACAGGGAGGAGCAGCAGTCTTGTATAGCCCCACATCTGAAAGGTTTTGGCAACACCATCCAGGTCCATAAAGTTTCACAGCATGCTGCAAAAACTATACCTTTTTCCTGGTATAAGTACAACAGGTAGAAGCAGAAGAGAACAAATGAGAAGTGGATGGGGCGCAAGGCAAAGGGATGATGCTAATCATCAAGTACTGGGATTTATTCCGCTTGAGCTCATCTGGACCACTGCAAGGCATCACCAGCAGTGAGAAAGTTATCTTCTAGCTGCAGTCACCGTCACTCAACCAGCCCACCCCACCCTACATGTGCACTGAGAGCAGGAAGAAGAAGAGATGAGGACAATCCGAATTTTACTGTGCTGAGTTGTATCAAGCACTCAAGTCAATTCTACTTAGATTTTTTTACAATAGTCACAGTCTATGAGGGCTTGCTCCTCCATAACTTAAAAGATGGTCAAAGACATCTGGAGCTTACTCCAAGGTAAATCAGCACGTGGAAATCTTCCCACAGCCACTGGACACACATTACACAACACAGCCCCAGCATGGGGACAGCATCATAGCCAGCTAAAAGTTACCTCTAGGCCTTAGGCCATCTGCAAGTACATTTGTATTTGTTTTCTCCCAGTGAAAGAAAGAATGTAGCATGTTGTCTCATATTACCACACAATATTGTGGGTTCCTTGTTCTGTTTTCACAGAAAAACATGTAGAACTATTTTTGTATCTCCTGATGTTGCTGATCCCACAGCTTTAGAGAACTAAATCGTAGTGCAGGAAGCGAAGGTTTGGTGCATGTGTGCAACCAGCACCTGCAATTGTGGAGAAGGGAATGGAAACGTTACGATCACTGAAACCAAATCACATTAACAGAAGGAACAAGAAGTTATTTTCTTTTTCTACTTCCCAAGGTTCAGTTAGCTGCAGGCCACTAAATGCAAATAACTCTCCTCAGAAGTCTAAAATCACACCCATGCTGCATTTGTACACAGCAGACTATGCTACAGGGAAAAAAAAAACCAACAACAACAAAAAAAACCAACCAAAAAACCCCATGTAAATTACCCTATCCAACAGCTGGAAAAAAGGGATCATAGAGCCAGCAGTGAAAAATACTTCCCTGGCTGCCACAGGAAGCCGAAGTGCACCAAGAATGCCAAGGGTAGGCCTACCAGTTCTTCCACATCCAAGCTGGAAAGCAACAGCATCAAGGCAAACAATCCACCAAAATGCAACAGCATTGAGGTCATCACTGTCACAACATAAGCACTGAGGTCATCACTGTCACAATATATGAGCAACTCCAAAATCTTAACTTCCTATTCTGAAAATCCAAGTAAGACATACTAATTGTAGGCCCTTTTATCAAGGCATTAGCATCTACAAGTTGGGCTTTTGCCTATAAGACAGACACCCGGATGCCAACACAAATAAACAGCATGTTTCCTGTCTAGCTGGCAGCACAATGAACACTAACACTTTGAAGTGTATACCAGTACTAGTACAAAGTATCTCTCTCTGATGTGATTTAACATTTAAAAAATGCAGGTTTTGTCAAGCAAAAGTGAAAACAAGTTCTGCTAACAAAATGCCCTAGCCTCCATTATTTGGCTTTTAATGTCATATTGTGTCATACATCCTTGTGGCTGGGACTCAATTTTCCTAATGGTCAGACAAGAAAACCAGTTTCATTATTTAGGCACTATCTAAAGGAACCCATCTCCCCATAGATCTCAATGCTCAGAGATGTAAGTCTTACTCGGTTTTAGTCACTGAAGGCAGCTTCCAACATAAAGGAATCTGTGTCCTGCCCCTGGATGGAAACTGTTAAAAAAAAATTAAAAAGAAAATAGCAACCAATTTTTCTTTCACTGCAGCACAGTGAAAAGTCACAGCAGCAGCTGAAAGCACTGGCAAAACAGCCTCAATGAGTAGCTACCTGTAAAACAAATAGTAGTTAAGGAATAGGAGGAGACTACTGCAAGCCAGTACATCATCTCAAAAGCAACATCTAGGTTAACACAGCTCCCTACTGCCAAGTGTCAGTCATCCTCACGAAGCCCACTACCACTCAACACCAAAAGATTCATTTGAAAAAAGTGCAACAAAGGCTTTAGATAACTTTCCCCACAGCTTTCACACAAACTGATGCTTTTCGCTTATAAACTTTGTGCCAAATATAATCCCGGCTCATGACAATCAACAAACTTTCCTAAAGACTACAAGGAATGCTGGTTTGTCTTTAGGAAAGTCTTAGCTACACTCCTGAATGCCACAGGAAATTCAAGCTAGCATTGTTACTTCCCAGGTGAAGAGGTTCCAGAGGGTAATGAATTGAAGCCCCAGCAAGGTTGGCAGACTTCAAAGTAACAACTCTCCTGGCCTAAATAGGATGATTAGCACAGAGAAGATTTAGACTTTCAAGTAAAAGCATACATATATAAGCATGCCAAGATGTCAACAGTGCTTAAAGGACGTAGCTGACACTGAAGCCTACAGGGAAAGGTAGAGAAAGAATTCAGGCTCTTAGCAGTTTTGCTGCCCCTTTCAACCTATTGCCCGTTTAGTAAATTGACCCCTGCCAGTCAGTACAAACAATGCAGGCAGTATGAGAACCAAGCTTTTCAGTGGGGGAGGAAGGGAGGTGTGGGTGGGTGCTGACAGGGGGGAGGAAGAGCTGAGATCCCTCTTTTTTTACCACTAGCAGATCCAAATATCTTCCTTGCAGTCATGTGGCTACTGAACAATAATAGAGAAATAGATCACCTTTATCTTGACACATGCAACTACAACATGCTTTTACTTTCCCCCATCAGTGCCTAGAGAGGACAAAGAAAATTAGTTATTTCAGCACAGAAAAAATGCTATCAATTTTCCACTAATCTATTTCCTACATTTGTTTCAGGTGACAAGACCAGGTATGTCCTTGCAGGGTAAGATCCATGTACACTATCTCTTTATCAGTATTATAGCAAACTTTTTCTTAGAGAACTTCAGGAACTCATAAAAACCAACCTATGAAAAAGATACCAGGCGCAAGAGTATGTGTAACCACAGGGAGGTTTATTTGGCATCCAAGAAACTTCTAGAATAGTATTCCAAAAGCTCATCTGGAAAAAAGAAGAATGTACCCCGTGAAATGTTATGACCCCTGCAATGTGGAGCAGATTCAGAGAGCACACCCGTATCGTGTTAGCAGGTTTGTAAAATGTAACCTGAATTAAAAATGCTTCCTGTAAAACAAAGTTAGAAGTGTAAATTCATTTTTAGATGAAGATCATGAAATAAATTACAACCCTGCAAAGCCACCTAAAGTTTCCAAACTCAGTGTATCTGTACTTCAAATTCCTCGAACTACTGGCACTCAAAATCATTCCACACAGTCTGTATTCCAGTATGCTCAATAGTTTCGGTATTGCCATCTCATTCATCAAACACTAAATGGACAAAAAGTTCATCCCAGAGAATCCGACCAGAAATTCCATTTTCATAAGGACTCTATTTAAAAGTAAGGCTGGTTAACTTAAGGTATAACAGACAATAAGCCATTAATATTGTTTAAATTGAATATATCCTTGCACTATGGGACCGGTGGCATTTAGTATTACTAAATAAAAGAAAAAAAAGAACTACAGAAGTTACTGGCTTAGGATCCGGAACAGAAGAGTAATGAAGTACTGAAATGAGTCTTCAAAAATAGAATGCTTTAGGTTGGAAGGGACCTTAAAGATCATGTAGTTCCAACCCTACTGGCATGGGCAGGGACACCTGCAACTAGATCAGGATGACCAAGGCCCCATGCAACCTGGCCTTGAACAACTCCAGCGACAGGGCAGCCACAGCTTCCCTGGGCAACCTGTGCCAGTGCCTCATCACCCTCAACTTGAAGACTTCTTATTGTCTAGACCAAATCTTCCCCCTTTCAATTTAAAGCCACCCCCCACCACTACATGACCTTGTCAAAAGTCCCTCCCCAGCTTTCCTTTGGCCCCTTCAGGTATTGCAATGATGCTATAAGACCTCAGAGCCTTCCCTCCTCCAGGCTGAACACCAACTCTCTCAGCCTGTCCTCACATGGAAGGTGCTCCAGCCCTCTGACCATCTTTGTAGCCTTCCTCTGGACCTGCTCCAACAGTTCCATATTGAGGAATACAGAACTGCACACAAATACTCCAGGTGTGGTTTCACAAGTCAGGACTAGACAGGGAGAGTCACCTCCCTCGACCTGCTGGCCACGCTTCTTTCAATGCAGCCCAGGATATGGTCGGCCTTCTGGGCTGTGAGCGCTCATTGCCAGCTCACATGGAGCTTCTCATCAACCAGCACCCCCAAGTCCTTCTCTGCAGGGCAGCTCTCAATCACGTCATCCCCCATCGTGTACTGAAAATGGGGACTGCCCTGACCCAGGTGTAGGACTTTGCACTTGGCCTTGTTGAACCTCATGAGGTTCTCACAGGCCCACTTCTCCAGATCCCTCTGGATATCATCCCATCCTTCCAGCATGACAACTACACTACTCAGTTTAATGTCATCTGCAAACTTGCTGAGGGTGCACTCAATCTCACTCACTATATCATCGATGACGGTATTAAACAGCACTGGTCCCAGTACAAACCCTGAGGGACACCACTTGTCACAGATCTCCATCTGGACATTAAGTCTTTGACCACTGCACTCTGAATAGAACCATCCAACCATTCCTTATCAACCAGTCTACCCAACAAATCCATATCTCTCCAGAGAGGCATGCTCTTCAAGGGAGGACAAAATCCAAGTAAAACACTTATGTTTCTTTCTCCCTTTCAGCTCTCTCTGTTAATTTAGTTCAACTATTAGCTTCACAAAGTTGATGAACCAACAAAGCTATGACTAAATAAAACCAAACAGGGGAGCTTATTTTTCCCATTTTAATCTATAAAGTTAAAAAATGCACACAACACTTAGCAGTTTTAACACTTATCAGAAACCCTGAGTTCAAACACTGTCTGTAGCAAGTGAAATTCATTTAACTGAAAAAATTTTTCTTAATCAAATACTTTAAAGAGAGGAGGAAAAAGTAAATTTATCAGAACTTAGCTCTTCAATAAATCTACCTCTAACTGTATATTTTAGTCTAATTTCCAAACAAATGCAGCTGAATACAAATCTCACCTAGGAGATTTAAGAGAAAATCATATTAGAAAATCAATGACACATAAGCAAATGTCAAAATTAAAGACTCCTATGAAGCATACAAACGGTTGATATAGCATCTGATTAGCTAGTGAGCAATTTTCATACCAGACTTATGTTTACTTATTACAAACATATAAATATGTAACATGTGTATGTTACATATAAACATTCTATTACTTATGTATTAAAAATTTGTTTTTAATAGTTTGCAAATCAAAAAACAAGAAATTAAATGGCATGTAAAGGTAGTTTAAAACAAGTATTCAAATTTCAAGGCTTCAGTTGGTCAATTTCAAACCATGACCAAAGTCAAGCAGGTAGTTTTCAAACCAACTGAGTAAAAGGTCAGTTTTCTCTGTTTATCACCTCTGTGTTACATCACCATTTTCAATTAAGGATACAATCATAACCTCCAACCCATCACTTCCAGTGTTACAAACCCAAGACAAAGATTTCAAATGGGGAGAAAGCAGAACAATATACTTCCAAGCAATACTGACCCCCTTATCACTGGAGTTTTAAAGATACCATAGGAAAGTGGTGAAAGGGTGATGAATCACCCCAGAACTCCCAACTTCTGACTGTGCAGAGAACTCAGACTGGATCTGCACAAATTAAACCCATCCTGAGCTGAAAATGGCCAATAGCAAAATAAAAATTACTGCAGGATGGATTGGGAGAAAAGGAGAAAAAGAGGCTGTGGGCCTTTTAAAGTGTTAACTCAGTAGAAAAACAGCTATTTGCAATTCTTTGTCATCACCACATAGATTTAGGCAGCTACCTATCCCCAGGATACACACTGCCAGGTGAACTAAGTCCAATGCCTGGCCTGATAGCTGTCTGGCGGACACAGGGAGCTCCTCCACATGGAACTGACTCACCTTGCGGCAGCTCTGATGCCACACAATCTGACTGCAAGAACTGCAGCAAGCCAAAGGTGCTCTCAGTCCTAACAAAAACAGGACCCAGATGCCACATCAGCCCTGCTTGAGCCTTCATCGCTGAGGCAAGGAACAGTTTCCTTCAGTTAACAGGGGTTTCTGGTGCTTCCATGCAGCACAGGAAGAAAGGTTGTGCAAAAAACACTGCAACAACATAGGAGTCTTTCTAAAAATAAAACTTGCAATATAGGTGTGCTGAAGCCCCGGCTAGAGCTATGCTTTGCTTTGTAAAGGGTTAGGATGTGACCCCCCCTTACTACTTGGAAGATTTATCCACTGCGAGCAGAGATCTCCACAGGCTTTCAGGAGCAATCACAGTTGGAAGGAAATCAAAGGGGTCTAACAGTTACACATGTTGTTATGAAGTCTTTTTTGCTTCTTGTTTTGAATGGACAATGCCAGGTAACAGCCATAACACATCCCGAGTGTATCAGAAGCAACAAGACAGCAAGTTTGCTTACTCAGTAATGTTTTAGGCAACCTACAGAACTGCTTGCATCAGAGATTACCTGTAGCGTACTATGCACTTAGCAGAGCTTTTAAGGAGGAATTAACTTCATGGAGGATGGGGAGGAAGTAAACAAGTACAGAACCACCACCTGTTAACTAATCATAAAAGGTTAAAATTAGTCATTATGAAAAATGAAATTATTGTCAGAGCTCTGTTGAATAGTGCTCACAGAACTCTCTGCACAACACAGGGATTTAGAAACAGGACAAGCTGAAGCAGTCAACTGAGAAACAGGAAGAGTCTTGCCCTCTCTGCCATTTCTCCTGTTACTCATCAACTGCTCAGGTTCCCGCATTTATAAACTTCAACATTTTCTGCCTAATACTCACCTTGGGTGGAAGCCTACTGAGCAAGTTAAGTAAAAATTCTTGCCTGTTCAGCTTCTGCAGTTCTGCCATAAGCGCACAAATCCATATTGCTTCTAATGATAATATTAACCTTCTACACACTACAGACCCCAGGGATTTAGCTCAATGTCCAACCTTCCATCTTGCAGAGCTCAAAAGGAGCTCTTAAAAAAAAAAAAAGGAAGCTAGGTTCTGCCAGTTCAACAATTCATTTCCACCACAGGCTTAGTGTATGCAGTTCCTCTTACTGCGTCCCATATTTTTTCATTACATTTTTGTTTGTTTCCAACAGTAAAAGGATAAGCGTGAGAGCCTTTCATTTGCCTTTTCTTCCTCTCATGACTTTTCCAGCACAATCTTGAGTGTTTGAGTACCTGCACTGCCATTCCACCTACAGTGAACCCAGCAGTACTAGCTACACAAAACCAAGGTGGTAGCAGATTCATACTAAGAAAAGATACAAAGATCTGGTGTTTAACCAGAAGGATGAGCAAGGATATTCTATTAAAACATCTGCTTTCTCCCATTACTGAAAAACTGAATAAGAGATTAAGTGGGAAACCTAAGTTGTGCTCTGAAATAGACAGGACTGTGGCTTTTCTGGATTGCTGCATGCAAGACCCCTGCAAATACTTTACTACCAGCAATGTTGAAGACCATTTTTAAAAAAGGCTTCAGCTTGTACAAGCCAACAGTAGTGCTATCAAAGGTAATAATATGGTATGGATCAACAGAATTTCTGAAGAGCCACCAAATGAAAAAGAAGAATAAGAAAAATATTTAGCATAAGATAGAAATCAATTTTAAGTAATTCAACTCTGTGCTACTATTTGCCCTGCTGAGGCAGCCTGGACAGACATGTTCTGAAATGAAAATTTAAATCCACAGAGCTATTGCCACAGTTACCTGTACAAGTTTCTAACATTTAAAACCTTATTTCTCCAAGCATGAAAGGTTGAGTAGATGGCATGGCAGATCAGTGACCCTAGCAGTGAGTGCCTTCTCCAAACTCAGCCAAATAAAATTCACTCTGCTGGACTTCTCTCCGTCAGAAACTCTGGTAGAATACTGAATGACTTATTGTACCCTTTCTACCGTCACTACTATGAAAATCATCATCATGGAGGATAAAAACTGTGAAACAGTAATAGTACAGAGGTTGCTCTGCAATCGCAGGGCTCCTTAGGGTTTACACAAACAGAGGCAACACAGTACCTACATCCCATGTTAAACCACATGTTAAAAATAATTATGGCTGGATCCTCTGGGGCAAACAACTCCACCCCCAGTATCTTCATATGCAAGCGAGGTAGTCAATACCATACAAGAGGCCTTACAGGAACAGTGTTAGTCCATCAACATTCATGCACATCCTGTTATTCCATCTATACCTCACCAATTAGGTCTTATCCACTTCCCAGGGAGGATAGTGCATCTCCTTTAGACTCAAAAGCACACCAACAGTTGCTGTCAAATACACTGTTATGAATGCACTGGTGGTTACTCACTCCTCTGTGCCATGCAAGCATTAGTGTGCCTTATAAGTAAATTAGTCCAGCTCCACAAAAGCTCAATAATGAAGCAGATTCAATCAGTGTCACAGAAAACAAAATCAAAGCAAGCAAAGCAGCACAAACAGGTTTTCAAAAAAGCAGAATGACTGTGTGAGATCATGAAACACCCAAATTATTATCAGTTAAACAGTAGTTTGGGTTGATTTAGTTTCACTCTTTTACATACCAGTTGAAGGTATCTGATCATCAGAGTTCTCATTCACCTAATTAGCTGGTGGACATGCTGAAAAGAGTAGAAAGCAGTAGATAGGTAGCAGTACTTGAGCAACATTTATAAAGGAACTGAAAGCAAATGAAGGAGAAGATCACTAATCTTTTTTCCCCCAAAGTCAAAAACTGACTAGGGTTTTTCTTTCCCCCACTTGAAAAGGAAATGCAATTTCACTACCCATAGAGGCAGTTTTTATTAGGAGCTCTCAAACAGTGCAATGCCTGTATATTTACACAGCAGAAGAGAGATTCCTGTTTGTACACAAAATCTGAAACTGTGAGACATGCATTGCAAAAATATACTACCTACTTTGAAAGCATATATTCAGTTAGTCCAGAGTTTAAAACTTGGAAACATCATACTTGCTTAATTCACAGAAATTTACAAGTAGATGAACTCTTTTGAAGAGAAAGTACAGGCCCCAGTTCAGCTAAGTGCTTGATTTAGATTTTCACCAAAAAGGATTTACAAGCTCATGTGTGTCACTTACAGCCAACAGTAACCACAAGATTTCTAATTTCAAGCTTTTCTTTATGAGCCAGCCAAGCTTAAAAACCATGGACTAAGACTCCATAACGCATTTAAGTTTAAACTACACAGACCATACACAGTAGGATTTTCTAAAGCACACAATGCTGCCCTAACTCTTCTCCAATCAAATCACTTGAAGAAAGACCTACAACTTCAACCGAAACATAGCAGACTTCAAATACACACACATGTTCTGTTACCTTTAATAACAAAGGCTTCAGTTACCAAACGCAGCATATACAGATGTTCATCTTTTGTTGAGAGGTCATCAATTCCAGCTCGCGCATACATGCTGATGGCATCTCTGTAGGATCCCTCCACATAATGAAGCTTTCCTAGGATCAGCATAGCTTCTGTCATATATTTTGGCTGAAACAAGGAAGGAGAGGAAAAAAGTGATTACATGGTAAAGTATCAGACAGCAAGAATGAGGTACTGTAGAACATCACTTCAGAGAAGTTGAGGAGTCAACATTCCTGAAGGTGTTCAAAAAACATGCAGATGTAGCACTTCAGGACATGGTCTAGTAGGCATGTAGGTATTGTGTTTACGGTTGGACTTGATGATCTTAAGAGATCTTTTCTAAACTTAATGATTCTATGAACAAATTAAGCAGATTCATAAGGCCTTCCTCTCAATATTGCTAGCTCCACAGGCCAGAGTAAGAAGCAATTAAGTGTCTAAAAGTCCTTAGCGCTTCACTCATGAAAGCAGCACGCAGCAAAGGTCAGGCAACTACTTCAGAGCTCAGTTTGGAAATACACAGCTTAAAAGTCACCTCTTTGGTTTCAGATGACCTACTCTATCAATTCACCAGCCACAGATAGCACATAAAAGCCTGTCGCTGTCAGAACTACCTTCCAAAACACAAAGAAAACCCTCTGCTTTTAAACTAGGTAGAAAGCACCAGTTTTTAGTCAAGTGTTCCCCTCATCTCTGTACATTTAAAGAGCAAGAAAGATCCTAAATTTTCTTAGGTTTTCTAAGAATTTTCAGGCAGCAGTAGAAAAACAGAAGGCATGTCTGCTATTCTTAAGATACGTTTGGTTTCTAAAGGATTGAAAAGATACTTAAAAATCTGTGTAACAAAAAAATCTCAGTAAAATACAACCGTTCATACCCTGTTATGCATGAATAGGTTCCTAAGCCTTCATACTCCTTTTTAATACATGCAGTTAGCGCAGGGTCAATGCTGCATGAGTAGACAAGTTGCTACTGACAAAGAAATAGAAATGGCAATTGATGAAACTGAAACTGACACCAAGACGTTGGAGAATTCAGTGCTTCTGCCTGTTACTGGGGCTAAAGTATAAACAAAGAGGGTTGGATGGACCCCTTCTTTCTCCCTTCCTTTTTGCTTTTTAAATATGCTGATTTTCAAGAAGTTATGAACAGCTCCCCCAGAGAAGCTGCTGCACGCTCACTCCATGGAAAGTAACATGATAAAAGTGTAACATACACTGCCAAGCTGACTAGCCTGTAAGTTTCAGGCCCAAAAGTAATACAAGCCTAGAGTAGACTATTGTAATTCACCATCTTTAAAGCCAGTTATGCCACTGTGCATCCAAGAACACCAACTTAGCAGCAGTCATCTAGGCCAAGTCTTAAAACACTCCTAAAGCTCTGCAGTGGAGCTGACAAGCTACCAACCATGCACTCAGCACGCAAAATCAAATACAAGCACAACTCTGCATAACTTCTCTGGCAGAGACCGAAAACAGGGCAAGGCTGTAATCCTGGACTCACACCACAACCTTAAGTATCTAACAGCAGCTTGGAGCACACTTTACCTCTGTTCTGGAGGTGACCAAGTGTACACAATTCCCTTGGACCAGGAGCAGCAGCAGGTCACTCAGCTGTGCTGACCTGACACCAGCATCATGTGGCCATGCCCCACCACCCCACAGAATTCCTAAGTATTTATCCTGGTTCCTTCTATTAAAAAAACCAAATAGGATATATACTAGTACCACACCATTTCTTTGCATATGAAAAGCAAGCCACACAATAAAAGACGCTGCAAAGGGGTATTGAACCACCAGTTCATTGGTAATACCTACAATACAGCACTGTACAAACAGGGACATGAGCAGGCAACACCAACACCTTGTGTCAGACCAACAAAGACATGAAAGAAGCATACAGTTGGCAGGAATTAGGACAGATCCCACTTACTCGTAGTTTTCCTCTGCTTAAGATATCAGTCAGATACTGTTTAGCTTCACTGAGTTTTGGCTCATTCTTCTCTGTCAGTGGAATGGAGTCCTTCAGTTTGGCAAAGTTTTCCTTCAAACATTCTTCCAGTAGAGCCTCTGCAAGCAGCATACTCCTGTAGTCCTCTGAAAGCATATACCAACCAAGAAGATCGCTTAGTGCCATGCTGCTGACAAACAGTATTACAAAAATAAAAACTTTGAGACACACAAACAGTAACTTGAACAGGGTATAAGGAAGAACTACCACAGAAAAAAATTCTATTAACTTCCAGCTACTGGAAATGGTATGTTTCCTATGAAAAACAAGAAATGACATTTCCTTTTCACCAGGTTTCCCCTACTGAATTCTCCAGTTTTGACAGCACAGTTCATTCTTACATTGTTTCTAACACAGCAGTTAAGAATTATCATCACTAAACTCACTTTCTAAAGCATAATACCCATCTTTGCAAATACTTAAGTGCATGCTTTAGATTTACAAGCGTACAAGCAAATGCAGGCTTCAGATTACAGGTAAGCTATGAATTTCACTGCTGAACAGTAACCACATCAGAAACATAAAATTTTCCTTAAAGTTCAAAGGAAAGAAAACCACCTAAAACTACAGAAATCAGACACATTCTACACATTCATTACTAAAGGCACACAAGCCTTGGTGCAGTGACATAACTAACACCCCACTAAATTCTTTCCCAATTAAAATCCATTCCTGTTCACAGTTCCATGAAAAGAAATTCAAGCACAGGTGGTACCACTGGATACAGCATGAAGCATCATGCAATGCTGCTATCATGCATTATTAAAAAAAAAGTTTTATCTGCCAGTGTACTTGGAGTTCTTGAATGGTGGGTCCAGTTCTGCAGATCATTTATGCACAGAATACCTCAAACAGCTGACTAATGGGTCAAACAGGGTAAGAAAATCTTTGTAAATCGAAAAGCCAGGCCCTACATTTCATATATACTTCACATTTCAAAGAATGTGAATGATTTCAGAATACAGAAAACACAATAGTGTATCTACTTCTACAATTTTAGTCCATGGGACAACTTATCCCCACTTACTACCTATACACTACATAAAGCATTAATAAGCAAATGGGAGGGGGTTCGTTTTCATTTTTTTTGTTGTCGTGGTTCCATATAAAATTATTGCCATACCTCTTCCTGCTCAACTGCAGGTCTACAACTAACTTGTATGAACAAAGTATATGCTCATAAATAAGAAGGTGTAAATGCTCAAGTGCATTCCCTCTCATGATCTCAAGTGTAATTACTTCTACATAACACTGAAGATCTTTCTGGGAGTCACTAATCTCCTCACCAAATTTAAGGAATTACATTAGATCATATAAAATTCAGAAATAAATATACAAAATCTCTCAAAGCAAATACTACTACTAAAAAAATCCCATCCACACACACTATTATTTCTATAAATACAAAACTGTAGCTTGTCCCTTGCTGGAAGAAAAGCTCTGTAGCAATAACAAAGCATTACCCTTTCATAACTAGCAAGTTATGATGACATAGCAGCAAATTAACAAGTAATGTTTTTACAGCAATCACACTTAAGCCTCTTAATTACAAGGGAACAAACAAATATGAACTCTTCAACTATTAATGCCCCCAAACTGCACCTCTGCACCTGAGAGGCGCTGCTGAAACATGACTAAAGTTCAAAGGTTGGCCACGTGGCTTCCAACACAGGGATCAATCTGCATTACGTATACACTTGGAAAGCCCTGTAAATAAATACCTGTTAAGCTACCAAAATCTCCTCCTACCATGTTTTCCCACCGCGAAGCTTACTGCACTCCAGCAAGCTTCAATTAACTCTAGGGCCACATCCTAGGAACTTTCCTCTGAAGAAGTGGGTTTATTCACATAAACAGCTTCTCTAACAGGTAGAACCTCCTGAATCTGTGTGGCGGCCAGGATCAGGTGTTCTTCACAACTTACTGCTTTTGACTGCAGACACAGATTTTTATGTTTCTAAGTTAGGCTGCCACACTTCTTAAAAGCCATTTCATTTGAGAAGAAGCAAAGTAGTGTGTTGTAACAGGGAAAAAAGACAAGAATATTTGCTGTTTATGAAACCTGTCTTGCATGTGGAAGGATAGATGGATGAGCCTTTAAATAAAGCAGTCCCCTTTAGAAAGGGAGAGGGATATAAAAGAGGGTATGCGGCACAGAGTGGGGAGGGGGCAGGAGGGATACAGCATCACACAGGTAGACAAGTTGAGGAGAAGCATTTCTAAGCACGGAAGGTGTACAGCTTGTTAAATTAAATGACAGGCACCGAATGCAGCAGCTTCCCCCTGTGTCCCGGCGGTGATCGAGGCGAGGGCTGCATCCTGCATCCCGCCACCCTATTCCCCTCTGATGACAGCATCCCACGCCGAGAGCTACATCCTTCCATTCCCCCCTCCTCGAGGGCTGCATCCCCCTATTCCCCCCGAGGGGAGCATCTCCCCATTCTCCCCCTCGAGGGCTGCATTCCCCCATTTCCGCCGAGGGGAGCACCCCCCGTTCTCCCAGAGGGGAGCACCCCCCATTCTCCCAGAGGGGCGCAGCGCCCTCCCCTCGCCGCCCGACGGGCTCGGAGCCTCCGACCCGGAGAGGAAGCGCAGCGTTACCCTCCCGAACACCGCCTGCCGGGCTCCCCCCGCGGGACAAGGGCGCCTCCCAGTCCCCCCGGTGCCGCTGCCGCTCACCCGCGTCCTGCACGTCCCTCGCCTTGCGCGGCGGCGGCAGCAGCTGCTGCGCCAGGAGCCGGAGCTGCGCCCAGAGCCCCTCGGCTCGGCAGCGCTCCAGCTCCCCTTCCAGCTTCACGTGCGAGTGCGAGCCCTTGGACGCCATCTTCGGCGGCGGCTCCGCCCCGCGGGGGAAGCGCCGGGGCCGCCGCTCCCGGGGCAGCAGCCGCCGCCAACCGGGGAGCTGGGGGGGAGAGGCAGCCTAGAGGAGACACCTCAGCCGCCCTCTACACCTGCCTGGAGAGAGGCTGTGGAGAGGCGGGGTTTGGTCTTCTCACCAAAGCGACAGGCGATAGCATGAGGGGGAATGGCTTATCGTTTGGGTTGGAAGGGACTTTAAAGATCATCTAGTTCCAACACCCACCCCGCCAACCCTCCCCCCCGCCAGAGAAATTCCTCCTTATGTCAGGTCTAAATTTTCTCCTCTGCAATTTACAGCCATTCCCCCTCATCCTATCACTACAAGCCTTTGTAAACAAAGTCCATCCCCAGCTTTCTTGCAGGCCCCCATCACGTAATTGGTATTCAAGAAGCTTTTGGACAAAGTCCTCAGTTTGTAAACGTTGAGGTTAGAATCATAGAACAACGAGGTTGGAAGAGACTCAACGGATCGAGTCCAACCATTCCTATCAAACACTAAACCATGCCCTTTAGCACCTCGTCCACCCGTGTCTTAAACACCTCCAGGGAAGTAAATCAACCACCTCTCTGGGAGCCTGTTCCAGTATCCAATGACCCTTTCCGTGATTTTTTTTTCCTAACGTCTAGCCTAAATCTCCCCTGGTGGAGCTAGAGGCCATTCCCTCTTGTCCTGTCCCCTGTCACTTGGGAGAAGAGGCCATTACCCTATGTTGTCCTATGCAGGCACAGAAGCTGGACTCCTGGGGAGTCCCCTTCAACTCAGTAAGTACATTGGAGACCTTACTGCAGCCTTTCAACACTTGAAAGGGCCTTATAGGAAAGCTGAGGGAACACTTTTTGCAGGGGCTGCAGCAATAGGACAAGTGGTAATAGTTTTACACTAAAATATGAGAAGTTTAGATTAGGTATTAGGAAGAAATTTTTCACACTGAGGATGGCAAAACACTGGAACAAGCTTCCAGGAGAGGTGGTATATCTCCCATCCCTGGAAACATCCAAGGTCAAGTGGCACAGGGTTCTGAGCAACCTGATCTGGTTGAAGTTCATAGAATCATAGAATGGTTTGGTTGGAAGGGACCTTAAAGATCATCCAGTTCCAACCCCCCTGCCATGGGCAGGGGCACCTCCCAGCAGCCCAGGCTGCTCAAAGCCTCTTCTAACCTGGCCTGGAACACCTCCAGGGATGGGTCGTGACCGGGGCTGGGGGCAGAGGTAAGAAGGTGCGAAGAGCAGTAACAGTTTATCCACTACACCGGGTGACCAAGGGCTGCCCGCAGCCCCCGCCCCGCGGCGGGCGGAGCGCCCCGCCTGCCCCTCGGCGCGGGCTCCACGTGGAGCGGCGGCGGCGGTGACGCGGGCGCGGGGCGGGGCCGGAGGTGAGCGCGGGGGGCGGCAGCGCAGCTGGAGCCGGGAGTGGGGGGAGCGCGTCCCGAGACCGCTGTCGGGCTTGGAGCTGCTGGAGGTGGGAGGAAAAGCGGGAGGATGAGAAAAAAGGGGAGGGGGGTGGGGGGGTGGAGGGTGTTTCGCTTGCCTGGGCGGTGAGCGCTGCAAGTGCGTTTTTAGGGTGGCGTGTGGCTTAGGGTGCGCCGACTGGATAGGTCAGCTGATTGACAATCTCCGTTTCAGTACGGGATGGGGAGAGGTGGGGTGGTGGTGTGTGCTTGAGAGCGGCCCTGCGGAGAAGGATTTGGGGGTGCTGATGGATGAGAAGCTCGACGTGAGCCGGCAGCGCGCGCTCAGAGCCCAGAAGGCCGACCGGGTCCTGGGCTGCGTCAAAAGAAGCGTGGCCAGCAGGTCGAGGGAGGTAGGTGGTTCTGCCCCTCTCTTCCTCTATTATGAGACCCCACCTGGAGTACTGTGTCCAGTTCTGGAATCCTCAACGTAAGAAGGATATGGAGCTGTTGTAACGGGTCCAGAGAAGGGTGATCAGAGGGCTGGAGCACCTCTGCTATGAGAACAGGTTGAGAGGGTTGGATTTGTGCAGCCTGGAGAAGAGAAGGCTCTGAGGACACCTTAGAGCGACCTTCTGGTACCTGAAGGGGCTACAAGAAAGTGGGAGAGGGACTGTTCACAAAGGCTTGTAGTGATAGGACTAGGGGGAATGGGTGTAAAACAGAGAGGGGCAGATTTAGACTGGACGCAAGGAGGAATTTCTTCACCAAGAGTGGTGAGGCACTGACACAGGTTGCCCAGTGATTTGTGGATGCCCCATCCCTGGACGTGGTTACAGCCAGGTTGGATGGGGCCTTGAACACCTGATCCAGTAGGACATGTCCCTGCCCATGGCAGGGGGGGTTGGAACTGGATGATCTTTAAGGTCCCCTCCAACCCAAATTATTCTATGATTCTAATAGACATAGCCCCTTTGGCACTGTAAGTGACCTTTGCTCCCATGGCAGTAGGATAGGTCTGTGACTCCTCAGCACTTTCCTCTTCCAATAAAATAGGAGCAAATCAACAGAAATGGGGTGACCCAACCATAAGGGTAAGACCTGCCCTGCTCTCCATGCTGGACTGAGGTGAAATTAACTCACTTTGGCTGCAAATGGCATTGATAAGCTGGACACATTCTGTTCAGGGCCCTTCACTACAAGAAAGACATTGAAGTGCTGGAGCATGTCCAGAGAAGGCCAACGAAGGTGGTGAAGGGTCTGGAGAACAAGTCTTGTGAGGAACGGCCAAGGCAGCTGGGATGGTTTAGTCTGGAAAAAAGGAGGTTGAGAGGGGATGATACTGGTCTCTACAGCTACCTGAAAGGAGGTTGTAGTGAGGTGAGTCTTGGTGTCTTAATGGAAGTTACAAGCAGTAGGACAAGAAACAGCTTCAAGTTATGCCAGGGGAGGTTTAGATTGGATATTAGGAAAAATTACTTCACCAAAAGGGTTCTCATGCACGGGAAGAGGCTGCCCGCGGAAGTGGTGGAGTCACCTTCCCTGGAGGTATTTAGGGACATGGTTCAATGGTGGACTTCACAGAGTCAGAGTTGTGGTTGTACTTGGTTATCTTAAAGGTCTTTTCCAACCTAAATGATTCTGTGAAGCCGGTGTAGTACAATGTCCTTAAGCTGTATGGAGACCCAAACATGGCTAAAATGTGAAAATATGAAAATAAACCTGTTCTCTGAAAATCACTGCATACTTCCCTGAAATAAGCACCATAAAAATATTAATTAAGTAATAATTAACTAATATTTTTTAAACTATTAATTTATCTGCTTTTCTACTTGCTAAGTGCTTGAAATGAAGTAAGTTTATCTATTCTAAAACTTAGGTTGTTTAAGCACTCTAAATCTCCTGGAAGATTGTGTTTTCATCTGGTTTTGGGGTGGGATGTTTTCCTTTTTGTAGGTGACCATGATGTCCATGAGGATTTTTAGGATACTTCTGCTGTTCTGCTTTCTGGCTGCGTTCTTCATCTTTGTCCTAGCTGAGGAACATGTAGGAGAGAGTCAACAGTCAAATATTCGGCTCGATAAGAACTTGGTACAAGATAAAGAGTATGTATTCAGCATTCTAAAAATGTAAACTTTACTTCTTAGTGATTTGCTTATCTCTTAAGTTTTGTTATGTGAGTTGGACTTAAGCCCAGAGCACCTATCCTTGCTCAGGATGTTGTATGACTAGCTGGAGGCTGGTATGAGATGTGCTTGTTTGGTAAGTTTCTAGATACACTAGACCTAGAGATGTCTCTGTGGACCCTTTAGCCCTACTCATACTGTAAGGAATTATGCTTACCTAGATCAGCATGCTCTAGACAAAACCATATTCTGAACAAATTGCATGAGAGTTTTTTCTCATTTGCTTCTTCATGGAGACAAAACAGTGGAAGCAGCAAATAAAACTTCCTGGAATACTTCATGTTTGACCGGGAAAGATCATCTTCTGGTTCCTGTGCTTTGGAAGATGGCCAAAAACCAGATTTTTGGCACTGCTTCAGTTCTTTTGATAAGCTGCTAAGTAGGACAGAAGATAAACAGAAGATATAACATATTAGAGGCCACAGCAGCACCTGTAACAAACAACCTTTGTACTCCCTTGATTTTGGTATAAAGCTGAAACTTTCTGTTGTCCAAGGTGCTTTTAGAGATACAGTATTTCCTGTGTACTTGACTGTCTGATCAAAGAGTAAATTTGATGTAAACAGAACATTAAATATTAACTGGCAGATATGTTTTGAGTTTGTTGGTTTGGTTTTTTTTCTTAGCCACATCATGGAACATTTGGAAGGTGTTATTGAGAAACCAGAAGCTGAGATGTCTCCACAAGAGTTGCAGCTTCATTACTTCAAAATGCATGATTACGATGGCAATAATTTGCTAGATGGGTTAGAACTTGCTACTGCTATATCTCATGTCCACAAAGAGGTAACTGGAATTTTGTAATAGTATGTGTTTCTGAAAACGGTTGTGAGTCTCTAGAAGGAGCTTACAGTGGAACAGAACAGGTACAGCACATCTTCAGTGCAGTTACAGTTTTGCCTGAAAATGAGATTATTTTGGTTTGATTTCTAAATGTACTAGTTTTAACACGGCTTTTCATGTCACATTGCACTTTTCAGGAAGTCTTCATTGTAGTCTAAACTTTAGAATGAGGAAGGACTGTAGTGTGAAAAATATTTGACAGGAGAGATACTTCAGTAGGCAGAGACAATGAGAAAGGGAAATTATCCAAAATGGGATAATGTTCATGAGGGTTTGTAGAAACCGTGTGATACAGTGATGTTTGAGGTTCTAAGACTGCTCATTTCAACTCCAAATGTTACTGTTGTGGACACACAAACTGTAAGAGGCTCTTGCATGTAGTTGGCATTAAAGGAACTAGTCAGGGTCTGCATTTTTCTAAACACAAATTCTCTTTTCAGCTAGGAACATTTAAGGAGAAAGTAAGAAGATACAATCCTTAGGAAGATAGTAACAGCACATTAACTCATGCTGACCTGGAAGCTGCAATTCAGAGTAGCATACATTCCTGCATACACTTATGGCAAAAAATACCTAGCTGAGAACAAAAAAGACTTGCTGTTTCTTATGCAAAGGCGTGTCTTTGTGTTCCACTTTGCTTGTAAAAGGGTGTTTTTTTTGACTACTCCACTGCTGTTAGGCTCTGCATTTTTGGCAAGTTCCGACACATGGGAAACTGTACTGTACTGTATGGAAACTATAGTGTCTATAATACATCAAGATCCAAATTAAGAATACATCTGTTGGACTGTGCTATTCAGCTTTTAGAACTTTTGGTTAAGAGTATTAACTGCATACAGTCACTTGTTCTGACATTCAGAGACTTCGTAGCTTGCACCTGGTAGAAGTTCATTGCATTGATATAAATGATAGTGCCAAATTAGGCACCAGACATAAACAGCTGAGCAAAAAATTAGTTGTCAGTAATCTGTCACTGTGCCATTAGATGGGATGCACTGCTAAACTGTTCAATGTGGTTTTGTTTTTGTAGGAAGGTGGTGAGCATACCCAGGCAATGAAGGAAGAAGAGCTGATTAGTCTGATAGATGATGTCTTAAGAGATGATGATAAGAACAATGATGGATACATTGACTATGCAGAATTTGCAAAATCACTTGAATAAGTTTTGCACGGGGCTTGGTTCTCCTATCTACATGGAAATGTGAACCGGTATAATGTGATTCATTACTGTCTCATATCAACCTCTGTGCTGTGAGAAGGAGAGGCGTACCAGTTCCAGCTGAATGTATTTGATAGTTGTAGGTGTTGAGAGGCTGTCTGACTCAGGGCAAGAGCCTTGTTTGTCTAGACAAAACCACACAGTTGAATCTTGAAGCATCGAAGTGTCAACATTGCTCACATAGGGCCCAACTGGCAAACTCTCTAGTGTCTGTTTATGAATACTAAATAGATTATTGTACAATATAAATTTCAGGGTTTCTGTCACTGGGTTATATAGTACTTGTTTGCTTACATCTTCTACTTAAACTTATAAAATACCTTGAAAGCAAGAAAAAATTACTGCGTATAGTTGTATTCAAAGGATATATGTCCTTACCTTCCCACTAATTTCAAAGGAAACTTCCATGTAAGTACAGGTGCTGGAAACAGCAGTTGTAGAGGAAGAATGTTTGAATGTGTTTTTTTCTTGAGGTCCACATGATGCCATATGAACTTCAAAACAATCTTTGAAGAAATTGAGTATTTTTAAATGTATATACTTCCTAGCATGCCCTTATATTTTACACAGAAATATATACATGTGTTTTTCAGTTTCTTCTTGTCCTTTAAAGATGTACTTTTTATATCTTAATTTACTGATTTTTTTTTTCACTACCTGCCATGATACTTTCTTAAGAAATAGAAAGTATTTTTATTTCATTTCTATGTTGTATTAATGCTGTATACCATTTACTGGAGTAGCTTCTGCTATCTCATTTTGAAGGTCACATTAATAGTAAACTAGTCTAATAATAAAAGCTTCTGTTCAGTTTGGTTTTTACAGTATTAGGCAGCAGGATAATCTTAGTGAGCAAATATTGCTGCCTTCATAAGGTTTAAGTTCATATTCCCTGACACTTAAATTACGGTATTACTTTCAGGAAGTATTTCATAACTAACAGTTTCAAGATACTTGAGCATGTGCAAATTGCCATGGTTCCAGGAACATTTTCACTGTCTTGACTCAACAGCTGGTAAGTCAAGCAGTTTTAAGGATGTTAGAGAAGTGAGATAGTGCTGTTCTATTGATATTTGCCAACTCTAAATTGTAACTGAAATCTCAAATGGCATCAAATCATTGTCCATTAATAGAAAAATCTAAATGTTAGCATATTTCTGTAAATTGTTAAAGAGCTATTTTCTGTACAAAATTATTCTTATAGAAGACAAAAATGTTTGTAAAAGAAATTATTTCTTACGTTTAAATGTTTGTGTAATGAATACTGAGTGTCGGACTTTTTCTTGTACTGATTATTTGTTTTGTTATCTTTGTGTCCAGGGTTGTGCTGGTTGTACAAGCAATAAAAATCAGTTGGGGTTTGTGCACTCTGGAGCTTGCGGCTAGGAGGGGAGAAGAGGTTAAGCTCATTAGCTTTGAGCACTTGAAGCAGGTTGCACATAGACTTACCAACTCTGGTATGCTTATTGCGCAAGGTTCCAAGTTTTGGATTTATTTGGGATGAAAGAGCAAGACCAAGGAACTGACTTTTAAGCACTGCTCTTAAAAATAATGATTTTCTTATCAAGTGCAGCCTGGAAACCTAGTACTGCAAGCACCTTTGGAATACATTTATGTATGTATGTTGTGTATATATACATATTTATTAACTGCTCTTCTATGTAGCAAAATACATGCATGGTAGAAACTTGATATCAGGAATAATGATAAATACAGGTAACGTGAACATTGTTTACCAAGTATTTTAAACTTGTTTAAGGGTTCACGGGTATTTATAAATAGAAAAACTATTATTGCACATGCAGGAGAACCGGGTGATCAGGCCCAGTCAACACAGATTCATGAAAGGTAGGTATTGCCAAACTAACTTGGTTGCCTTCTATGACAGTGATGTGCCTACTGGATGAGGGAAAGGCTGTGGATGTGGTCTTCCTGGAGTTCACTAAAGCCTTTGTCACAGTTTCTCATAGCATTCTGCTTCGGAAACTGTCAGCCTGGACAAGAGCACACTCTCCTGGGTGGAAAACTGGTTGGGTGGCTGGGCCCAGAGAGTGGTGGTAAATGGTGTTAAATCCAGCTGGAGGCCAGTGACAAGTGGGGTTCCCCAGGGCTCAGTGCTGGGTCCAGCCCTGTTCAGTGTCTTTATCAATGACCTGGATAAAGGCATTGAGTGCACCCTTAGCAAGTTTGCAGGTGACTCTAAGCTGGGTGGAAGTGTCAATCTCCTGGAGGGTAAGGGGAGGCTCTGCAAAGGGATCTGAACAGGCTGGACTTCTGGGCAGAGTCCAGTGGCATGAGGTTTAACAAGGCCAAATGCCAGG
>WAAB01008184.1:129911-155229 GCA_013389865.1 Piaya cayana
TTAAAAGATGGGTGGATGAGGTGCTGAGTGGCATAATTTAGGAATTGATAGGAATGTTTGGGCTCAGTGATCCTGTGGGTCTTTTCTGACATAGTGATTCTGTGATTTACTGGAAAGGGAAAATGGAATTGGTACCTTTGATTTCATGATGCATGAAGAAAGATCAAAACAAGATTTCTGCCTTCCTAGAAAGAGCAATTCAAGAAATCCTACCGAGGATGAAGCCTGTATCACCGTGTCTTTACTCAGCCTCCTAAAACAAATGCACTTAATTATATATGGGTATTTAAGGATAAATGGTTTAACAGCAATCTTGGGAGCTTTCTTAGTTGTTAGTAAGAAAAGTGAAAAATGGCTGAGAGCAATGGTTAGTCGAGCTTTTTTTTTAAATGCAACTCATGTATGTGCTCATTGTAGCTCAGATAGTCCCCTAAATATGCTGGCATGGGTCATATGTTATATAGTATTTTCTATATATAATATAGAATATATGGCCTTTGCCACAGAAGTACTCATCAACTATGAAGCTATTTTAGCTTCCATAGAACAGTGCTATCTCCATTTCACAAGTAAGATAAGTAACAAAGCAGGAGTACATGATTTACTGCAGGTCAGTCATTCCTGACAGGAAAAAAAGAAAAACACAATAATGCTGTTGTGTGTGATCTTCATCTCTTCTTAGTCTATGGTCAATGGATGGGGGTTAGTTTTCCCCATTAGAGGAGAGCACATGTGGCTTTGCATTGCTGTATACTATGCGCCCTGGTTAAAGTAGATTGTTTGCTTTTGCCTCATAAAATACTGTGTAATTTAGCAGCTAAAGAAAATATTTAAATTTGTTCTTGAAGCATTCCTAAATTGACCTGCTTTTGTGTTAGTCTATCTAGAACATAATGTGTATGAGAGAGCTAAATTGCTCATCCATTGTCTGCCATAATGCCATCAATGACAAGAATGACTGCCTAGACCTCACATAAGTTTTGTCTGCACATTCACACAGATTTAGCTACCTTTTTTTTTTTTTTACTATTGCTTATTGCCTATAACCTCAAAATGTCTTGGATACATTAAGGAGTGATGACAGACTTACAAATCCTGCTTTCATCTAACATATGTTTTAATACTACAATTCACAAGTGGAAGAACAGTAATTCAGGAAAATGTCATAATTGATGCGGCCACTAGATAGCGTATTGACACTGCGCATTGGTTCCCTATGGTTTGTGTTATTACTTTGATTGAACAACCTAGATTTCTCTAAACCATCATCACTGCTCTGGTTATAGGTGAGGCCTATTACCTCTGTCTTCTATCACCACATTGCCACTATGATACCCGCATTTTTAGTCATAAAAAGTTAGCATAGCTGGGACTAGTTACTGGTAGTTAATTTTCATTGCTTAGAGAGGACAAACAGACTTCAGTTGATACTAAAGAAAACTTGCATTGCACTATTGTCAGTAAAAATAATTCTGTAACAGGAAGGCTTTCTAACATAAGCTACAGGCTTGTCCTGACATCTTGACTATGTGTAGTTGACTTACAAGGGGGTCTGCAAGGTGTCTACATTGATCTCAACTGACGTTAAAGAACCTTTGAGGGTTTTAATAGGACCTGAATCCTTACTGCTTTTGCACTAGATGTCAGTAAGAGCTTCTGATACTGTTCTTAGAAGGCGTAGGTCCAGGGTGGTCTGATCAGTCATTTTTGCTTAAGGTGAAGCTTATTGCTTTTTTTCTTCCTCTCCCCCATTACAGTCTCAATGCCCCATGCACCATGAAATAGCTACAGAGTGGTTTAAGATCTTAGTAAACAGGTTAGAGCAAGGATCATTGCATATCTTAGTCTGGATTATCTATTATCCCAAAAAAAATGTGTTCTAAATGTTTCATTAGCACAGATCCTCTGTTGACGTTGAATAAGATCCATTGTAAGGGCAGTTATTAATCCCTTACAGAAGGTTCATCTGAAGTTACATTTTTCTTCCCATTCTTCTTGCTAAATTCTGAACAGCATCATAAATCCTAACGGCTAACATTCTGTAATAATTCCTACTTTCCTCAGCTGAATAGCAGTTTTACGGTTTTAACGTCCTGACATGACTGGTGAGTGAGCCAACTAGGGAAGGGACCCCTGCTGGACCTGTTGTTTGTGAACTGAGGAGGCCTTGTGGGAGATGTGACAGCTGGAGGACACCCGAGGCAAAGTGATCATGAGATAATAGAATTCTCAATTCTGGGAGAAGCAAGGAGTGGGGTCAGCAGAATGGCTACCTTGGACTTTCAGAGGGCAGACTTTGGACAGTTCAGAAGACTGGTAGATAAAGTTACTTGAAAGACAGTCCTTAAGGCCAAAGGAGCCCAAGAGGGCTGGATGCTCTTTAAGAAGGAGATCCTGGCAGTGCAAGAGCAGGCTGTTCCCGTGTTCCGGTAAATGAGTCAGCGGAGGAGAAAACAAGCTTGACTGAGCAGAACGAGCTGTGTGGATCTCAGGAAAAAGAAACTCTATGAGCTTTGGAAGAAGAGGGCAGGCATCTTGGGAGGACTACAGGGATGAAGTGAGATCCTGTAGAGAGAAAATCAGAAGGGCTAAAGCCCAACTAGAGCTTAGATTGGCCAATTCTGTAAAAAATACTTTAAAAATCTTTCTATGAACATATCAACAACAAAAGGAGAGCCAAGGAGAATCACCATTCTTTACTGGGCACAGGGGAGATGTTAGTGACAAAGGATGAGGATAAGGCTGAGGAACTTAATGCCTTTTTGGCTCAGTCTTTAATAGTACGGTAAAATGTTCTCTGGGTACTCAGCCATATCAGCCAGAAGATAGGGCAGAAGAGGAGAACAAAGCTCCCATGAGGAAATGGTTAAAGACCTGCTTGGCCAATTAGACATTCACAAGTCTATGGAGTTGAATGGGATCTACCCAAAGGTTTTGAGGGAACTAGCAGAAATACTTGCCAAATCCCTTTCCATCATCTACCAGCAGTCCTGGCTGACGGGGGAAGTTCCATTGGACTGGAGGCTGGCAGATGTTACACCTATTTACAAGAAGGGCTGGAGGGAGGATCCAGGGAAATACAGGTCTGTCAGTCTGACCTCAGTGCTGGAGAAGGTAATCTTGAATGCTATTACACAGCATGTGCTAGACAACTGGATGGTCAGGCCTAGTCAGCATGGGTTTACGAAAGGCAGGTCCTACCAAACTGACCTAATCACCTTCTATGACAAAGGGACCCTCTTAAAGGATGAGGGAAAGGCTGTAGATGTAGTCTTCTTGGACTTCAATAAAGCTTTTGATATCGTTCCTCACAATGTTTTGCTTGAGAAACTGGCTGCCTCTGGCCTGGACAGGTGCACTCTCTGTTGGATAAAAAAAATGGCTTGAGAGTTGTTATAAATGGAGCTAGATCCAGCTGGAGGCTGGTCATAAGTGGTGTTCCCCAGGGCTTGGTGCTAGGTCCAGTCCTGTTCAATGTCATTATCAATGACCTGGATGAAGGGATTGAATGTACTCTTAGTAAATTCACAGATAACACTAATCTGGGTGGAAGCGTCAGTCTGCTGGAGGCTAGGGAAGCTGTTCACAGCGATCTGAACAGGCTGTATCAATGGGCAATGACCAATGCGATGGAGTCCAACGCCAAGTGCAGAGTCTTGCACTTGGGGCACAGCAGCCCTGTGCAGTGCCACAGGCTTGGGGAAGAGTCACTAGAAAGCTGCCTGGAGGAGAAGGACCTGGGGAGGTTGGTCGACAGCAACTGAAAATGAACCAGCAGTGTGCCCAGGTGGCCAAAAAGCCCAATGGCATCTTGGCTTGTATCAGAAACAGCGTGGCCAGCAGGACCAGGTAAGTGATTCTGCCCTTGCACTCAGCACTGGTGAGACTGCATCTCAAATACTGTGTTCAGTTCTGGGCCTCTCACCACAAGAGAGACATTGAGGTGCTGGAGTGTGTCCAGAGGAGCTGGTGAAGGGGCTGGAGAACAAGTCTTCAGAGGAATGGCTGAGGGAGCTGGGGTTGTCCAGCCTAGAGAAGAGGAGGCTGAGGGGAGACCTTGCCACTATCTACAACTACCTAAAAGGAATGTTGGTCTCTTCTCCCTTCTGATAGGATGAGAGGGAATGGCCTTAAGCTCTGCCAGGGGACATTCAGATTAGACATTAGGAAAAATGAAAGAGATATCAAGCACTGGAAGGGGGTGCCCAGAGAGGTGATTGAGTCACCATCCCTGGAGATATTTAAAAGACTGGTAGATGAAGTCCTTAGGGATTTGATTTTGTAGAGGACAGGTACAGTTGGACTTGATGATCTCAAAGGTCTTTTTCAACCTAGGGATTCTATGATTCTATGTAGGTAGAGGGCAGTGTAACATATGACTCAAAGTCTACTGCCAGATATGACATTTTACAAGAAATCATTACTGCAGTGAACGTAGTGTCAACTTCTGCCACTTGATCCAACTGAGTGACTGACAGCACTAGATCTCAAAAAGGCAGATGTCAATAAATTCAGAGAATGGATAGGGAAGATCTCATAAGAGGCAAATCTAAGGGAAAAACAAATTATGGAGAGCTGTCAGTTTGTTCAAGAAATGCTAATAAGAAACCAAGTGCAGCCTGTGCCAGTTTAGAGGAAAGTAAAGAAATCCAGGAGAAATCAGCTAATTCAGAACCTTTAATTGACTGCATGCATAAGAGAGATATATCTGTGAAGGAGAAACTAGGTCAGCTGGTTGAGAATCTAGCACAATACTCCATTCATGGGGGAAACTAAGGGGTGTGTAGAGTTAGAGAAAAACAAAGGGAAGTTTGGACCATTACTTAGAGATGGGAGGGGTGCTATCAGCAGAGGGTGTCAAAGAAACCAGAGAATTTAATGTCCTTTTTTTCCTCTCTTTTTCATCAATCTTTACTAAAAAGGTCAGCAGCAAGGAGACTGTGCAATTATTACCAGGAAAAAGGGGTGGAATTCAGCCTAAATTATGCAAAACCTGCAGGGTAAAGTAATGGCCACAGATATTTATTTATTTTGTTTTATTTTATTTTATTTGCAAGGCCTTTAGCAGTACTTCCTGTAACATCCTCATGAACAGGCTAGTGAGCTGTGATCTAAATGAAACTGCTTTAGGAAGGGGCAGGAAGTCTAGTCTCGTTGGATAATTGTATCCAAGGGGTATTTGCATTATAACATATAAAAATAGATGTGTTTTGTGAGGAATTCTGTGGGCCTTGGTCCTATGTCAGATTTTATTTGATGTCTTCATTGAAGGCATAGAAGATGGAATATGAAATATAACTATTAAACTTATAGATGGAGCAAGGAAGGACTGTAGATGTTATAGATGATAAAGTTGAGAAATTAAAATTATCTTGATATATTTAGATTAGTAATGTAAAATAAATGGAATGCAATAATGCAGAACACCATGCGTACACAGAAATACTCACCTGAACTTGCTTAACTGCCTAAGTACCAGTTCACAAGAGAAAAATCCAGGAACTATGGTGGAACAAGGTGAACATGAATAGCAAAGCCATCACATTGGGTTGTCTAATGGGTCTTAAAGACTACTGAAAGACTCCATGTGAACTGATCCCCATTGTTAAAGAGTCACTTGGATGACCATGTCCTATTCAATGCACTGCGTGTGAACTATTTGGCAAAAGGCAAGAAGAGATCAACAGAAATGGACAAAGGTCCAGAAAATGTGAGGGGAGGTTGCAAGAAATGTGTGTGGTAGGGGGTTGCTGAAGAAGTAACAACTGAGAAGAAGGAAGGTTAATAGTCTTCCATTAAAAAGCTGTTGCAAAGACTAAGAAAGTAATATGTTCTTGGTGGAAAGACCAGGAAAAATAAAGCATAAAGATATATAACCATACAGCTTGATTAGACATTGGACAAAACTTTGGTATCAACAACAAGATAATGTAGGTTGGGGTGGTAACTCAGTCTTGGGACAGAAAGATGGAGTTAGTGACATCTCCAGATCCCCTCTGGTGAAAGTTGTTCTCTCAGTGAGTCTACAACTGTCAACATCTGTGTGAACTTGTATCAGGAGAAGCTCCATACATGAGGTTCCACAGCCAAGAGGCCAACACAGAAAGAAAACACAGGATGCATTTGGTCAGCTCCATGTCTCAGAGAAGTCTTCTCCAAGATCACAGGCCATTCTTCTCTCTCCCTGCTTAAGCCTTTCCTCTTCTCATCATCTCTGCAGACTCCTATTGAGCCAGCCATATTCCAGTTTGCCCCTAATCCATCTAGATGTCAGTTTTACATTTCATCTTCTTACTATCATTACACATTTTCCCACTTGAAAACCCCTGAAAACTTGTTCATCACTTTTGCCTTCCAGTCAGGCAGTTCTTCAGTCCTGGAGGACAACAGCCATTTGGATAGTCCTGCTGCACTCCATTCTTGTGCTGTGTGGCAGAGCAGTCTGCAACCAGCACATGCTGCTCAGTCCTGTCAGGATATATTCGCTCTCAACAGCATCTAAGTGCAAAACTCTACTAGGTTTCTACTGAGCATGTTCAAAATGGGATTGTCAGGAGCCAGAAGTGAACACTGTGAACCAGAACAGGGGTAAAAAGCGTACCTCTGATGCCAAGATAACACTTCACGTGTCCTTGACCTTAAAATAATGAACTGAATTTCTAGCCCTCATTTTAGCTAATAGTCAACTATTTTTGTTGACACTGAGAATATATAATAGTGTAAGAGCATTCACACTAAGTCAAACAAAGGCCTATCTAGCCCAACAGGTTGCTTCAAATAGTGGCCAAGAACAGGTGCTGATGGAATAATAAACAGAAAGCATAGTGTCATACTTCTCCCAGAACCACACACATAGGCTACAGCAATTTGTAGGTAATCAGGTCCAACTTCAACAACAACAGAACTGACTAAAGTCAGGAGCTCAGAAAGTTCAAAGAGTCAGTGTTAGAGTCTGGCAACACTATTAACTAAAATCAAGGTCTCATGGAACAATGTGGGTGTCCCATGGCTGGTGGTACATGCTGGGCAGACTTTACAGTTGATGTTGCTACACCATAGCATTCAGTACAAACTAAGGGGATGGAGCAGTGTGTAAGTAATTATCCCAGGAGACGACATTAATGCAGTAGCACAGCTATACCCTTTCCAGATGTTACATTCTTATTTAAAGTGACCAATACTGAGAACTGTCTAATGAATCAGTTTGCCTCTGGTTTTGGTCACACTTCAAGAACTATCACACTTTTAAAAATGACCTGCTTATGAGAAACCCTAAGCACATATTTTGAAAGAAATCCCATTTAAGAATAGTAACACTATGCCTCAGATTATTTTGTCATAAAGCCAGAAATAAGCCACAAAATATATATGCTGAAAAGTAATATTGACCCAGTGTAAGTCTCATCATGTGTGGTGTGCGGTCATCAATGACTGAGGTATTGGCACAAATCATAGCAGGCATGAATTTTTTTTGAACCAGGAAAGAGCACTGGGATGAGTAGAAAGAGATCTGAATGCTGTTCCCTTTGGAAGAGGTCTCCAGAGACTGTGCAGAAGGAACTGTAAAGCCATGCTGTCAGCCTCAACATGGATAGCAGTGGGAGTCAGAAAACACAGTGGTGAGGATTTTAGACAGCAGACAATGTAGATAGGACTAGTCTCAGAGAAGCAACAGGCTTGTTTAGAATACATGCAGAGTTGCTTAGAAATATTACATATGCTACTATAAATTTATGAGCAAATTGGCACTGACCAGTTGAGTTAAGTTCTCCAAAGAACACATAAGACATACCTACACTCACTGAGGCAGGTTCCACTTTCAGTAGCCAAATAATTCTGTCACCAGACAGCCTAAAACTATTCAAAGGCACCATTTCTAGCCAAGATCAACAGATCTGAAATATTTTTTGAATCTCTAGGCAAATGAATTTTCAGGATATGACAAGCCAAAAAGTCTTCAGGAAACTCTCCAAGCAGATGATCTCATTTTTTTTAGCCATCATCTCTCTTAAACACCTTGACCAGTTTCCTTCAACTCTTCCAAAATATCTGTCCCAGAATAATACTATGCCTGTGAAGTTGTGGGTGTACAGAGCTAATTTTGGCAAAGTGAGGAACAGGAATAACACAAAGTTTATAATGGAAACGTAAGGACATCTGCAGTTTACTGAATACAGTACAGTGTGATCTGTATAACACATGATCTTTCCATTGTAACAAAAATATAAAGTGGTTTTATTATGACCAAGGGAAAAGACCACTTCCTCCAAATGAAGTCCAACCTATGAGACAAAAAGACCTGGCAAGTCATGCAAGTATTTTTGCTTCCCCCCACTGAGATGTTTATAGGATCCAGATTAATTCCCTAAGATCTGGCATGGGGATTTTTGCAGCATATTACCCCATGCTGGCAGTGCAGAATGACGACAATTTCTAACTGCAGATGTGTTTCTACCACAGGCCTTAATAAAATTGCAGCATGGCAATGATATACCCAACTAGCTTTAAATCAGCCAGCTAAAGTACTGCTAACACCATGGCAATGCCATGACAGGATACAGTACAACTGCAAAACCCACTATAAAAGCGGAGTACAGTAAATGATCAGCCATTTTTTTGCAGACCATCCTGAATACTCTATTCTTAGAGTAATGTTACTAAATAAATGGACCCAAGCTATCCAGTTGAATGGGAATTTAGGTTTATTGGAGCTCTAAATCATCTGAAGGTCCAGTAATGTAGGCAGTTAAATGGAAATATTCTAGGTGGTTATAAAGTCTGCTTGTAGACAGTTTCTAGCCAATAGCTCCTACAATTCACATTGATGCACAGTTTGGGAAAACAGCACACACAGAGCTTTTACTGAGATCCAGGAGTTTTCTAGGTTGAGCAATGGTTAAGCAAAAACTCCTCTAGGGACCTTACACAAGCCTTCTCAGATTCCTGTGGCAGTTAGAGGTCCTGTAGTGGCAGTTAGGGGCTTGTAAAGCTCACTGTAATAAAAATATTTCTGGGGAAAGGGTTATACAGGCTGCAGATCAGAGAGCGCTTTTTCACCCAATGTGAAATTGAGCTGTCATCTGCAGAGACTACTTCCGGAAATAGTGTATCATCTTCAAAAATACTTTGGGTCTGCTAAACCCCATCCCACTCCTGGCCCAGACCCATGCCACTTGTTTCGGGTCATCAAAGGCCTCCCAACACAACCACCTCACCTGGACACTACTCAAATCAGCCTGAAAGCTCTTGCTGTGGACGTCTCCAGTATTGTTTGGAAATGTGGATAAAAATATTAACTCAGTGGACCAAATCAAAGTCATTCTAAAACTGTCAAAATAACACCTCCAGAAACTGGCAACTTCAGCCCAGTGCTCAAACCAGCAAGGAGATTTGAAAAACTGGTCCTGATCCTATATGACAGGGAATGTCAGTCAGGAATAGGACAGTGGAGAAGATAAAGGGTGAACAGAGGAAAGTTATAAAGCCATTGTACATATCCAAACCCAAGGTACAGTCACACTTAAGCCATTATATGCCACCTTCCTGAATTGTGCTCTCTGGTAGAGTAATCTCAGTCTGCCTAGAACAGATTCTACCAACAATATGTGTTACAATATGGAACTAAGTATGTCAGTGGACCAAAGTACAGCTTCAAAAGACACTGGTCATTTTGGAAAAGGTTAAAATTGTCAAGAATGTTTACCAAGTTGAGAGCCTTGGACATGGAACTTCTTGCACTAATGCTGTTTATCTGTGACTGCAACTTCAGCCTGAGCACCAATGTCTGGGAAGCATCTAACACCAAATATTTTTCCTGCTCCCTGAAGAAAGGTTACAGTTACCCTCTGAAAATTTGGATTCAGTGATTTTTCAGTGGCATATGAGCTTGGAAATGCCATGACTATTTGTCTAGTTTCTGGTGACACATAGCATGGAAAATTCCAGCTCAAGCAGCTGAAGCCTTGCAAAATTATAAACAATCGGAAGCAAGGTCTTCTAATGGAAACTGTTAGACAGCAGTAGCTCTTGGGCCACTGTCATCTTTACCACCAGAAAGTGATTTAATCTGTCAGTTATGTGAGCACTAGGAGTAATGAATAGGTCTTTGTATTTATTCATAGCCAGTACGCACCCAGAATGACATACCATGTGGGTTGGATATTTTTCTGATAGTCCACTAGATCTCTAAGGAGGTGGGAATTTGTACAACACAGCTATCCAAAGCAGCACCACAAAAGATACCATCCATGTTCAGAAAGAGGGATTCCCAAGGTGGCTGACTAGTGTTCTTCCTCTCCTTTTAACTTGTCCATCGTTACCTATACAACATAAATCTCCCACGTCAACAAAGTTGCCTGTTTTTTCCCTCAGTTTTAGCTATTCCTGATGGCCACACTCATAATATAGGGTGGTGCAGGGCACAAATACAGCTTGTATATGGCTGCCAGCTCAAGGTAGCACTGTTACAGTGCTCCTCTGCAGAGCCATGCCACTTAGACCTGTTAGGTCCATGCTAACAGCCTGGAGGTTTCAGGTGAACCCACTCTCAGAGGTGCTCAGCTGTGCTGGCAACAAGGGCAGCAGAGCAGGGACACAGAGCTGCCCAAGCCAAGTGACTCTTTGTCGGAGTGACTTCTCCACACTTTATTGGAGAGTGCAGTTTTCTGACTCCTTTTGCTCCTGCAGTACCCAAGGACTGGAACAGGGACAGAAACTTATATGATGTTTTTACTTGGTGTAACTGAGAGCGGAGCATGCTCTATCATATGTTAAAAAAAAGCCTTTTAAAAAAGCTGGTTAGAGCTCTGCCAAGCAATGTGGTCCACATATGTATTTAATATAGTGATCCACTCTTCCTCAGCAGCTACCTAGGCTGAAAATTGGCTGAATGTAATCTCCTGTAGAAGAGTCACACGAAAACAGGAGTAAGGTTTGCTATCTGGTCAACGTCACTTATTAGCTTGACTTCTCTAATCCTTGGGAAGCCAGTGGAAATTAGTCCTAAGCTAAATTCCTTTTTCATTGCCATAGATAAAAAAGATAATGCACGCCAATGAGATGGCTGTAAGTCTTCCAAGAATATTTTGAAATGCCAGCCAAAAACTCTCTGAAAAGTCTCAGTTTGAGATAGATTACCACATGCCATACCTATGCCACCTCCTCCAGCTCAAGTACAGCTTCTGAACATATTTGTTTTGTAACTGGTGCAAAAAAATAAGTCTATCGCTGACCATTCTTCAACACATCCCATTTCATTTTGGCACCACTGCCAAAGATGATTTCTATTGTTCAGATGAATTTGGCCTCTTCATTTTTCTCTTATTCTGTGATCAGCTATTTCTTAGCACTTAATCCTAATGTAGACAAGGTGTTCAGTTGTTGTTAGGTCAGTCAGACCCTAAAAAACCATGAATTATTATTTTCTACTCTCTTTTTGCTTCCTGAGCTGCTCTTAAATATACATACTTTTGACTCCTAAAGGGGACCTTATCCTGGGGGGAGGCACAGCAGAAAAGAGATCCAGATGGGGATGATGGTATAGGATTTGGAAGGGATGGGGCAGAGCTGCCTCCACCAGATCTTTGTTAGGGAATTGAGATATTATGACAACAGCACAAAGGCTTGACTCCCTGCTGTGTTGCTGGTGTGTCCTGCTACGAGTGGGCCACAACCAGCAAACATGAGGGACTCTTTACCCACTCACATTTTCTTGCAGGTCAGACCTAGGTTTCTGGAAAGCACCTTTCTTTCCCCAACAATCTCTACTTTGGAGTATCATGAAAGGTTTTAATGTTGTTTTCCACCACTACCAGAAAGCAAACCGTTCTCCCAGGCACAGGACTATCAGGGGTGGCTCCTAACTTTTATCTTATCTGGCCACTGCAAAAGAATCTGTTTAAGTGCTGACAAGCCATGAACTACAAGTAGGCACTCAAATCTATCCCTATTCAATGAAATGACAGGAATGAGGTGCTTAGAACTAAGTATGTGCTTAAGTGCTTCACTGAAAGGCATAAATCTTGAACCTAGGAGGCTGTCAGAGAGTAGGAGATAAGGAGAGGAGAGAACATTCACCTACAGCCATTACTTCTGAAGGCAAAGGAGACATAGAATCATGGAATGAATCATAGAATGGTTTGAGTTGGAAGAGACATTAAAATCATCTAATTTCACCCCCAACCCCCTCGGCCATGGGCAGGGACACCTCCCACCAAACCAGGCTGCTGAAGGCCCCATCCAACCTGGCCTTGAACATCTCCAGGGATGGGGCATCCAAAACTTCCTTGGACAACCTGTGCCAGTGCCTCACCGCCCTCACTGTAAAGAATTTCCTCCTGATGTCTAGTCTAAATCTGCCCCTCTCCAGTTTATACCCATTCCCCCTGGTCTTATTACTACATGCATCTGTGGAAAGTCCCTCCCCAGTTTTCTTGTAGCCCCCTTCAAGTACTGGAAGGCTGCTATAAGGTCTCCTCTGAGCCTTCTCTTCCTGAGGTTGAGCAACCCCAATGCTCTCAGCCTGTCCTCATATGGAAGGTGCTTCAGCCCTTTGATCATCTTTATAGCCCTCCTCTTGACCCATTCCAACTGTTCCATATCCTTCTTATGTTGAGGATTCCATTATTGGACACACTACTCCAGGTGGGGTCTCACAAGAGAGGAACAGAGGGGCAGAATCATTCCCTCATCCTGCTGCCCACGCTTCTTTTGATGCAGCCCAGGATATAGTTGGCCTTCTAGGCTGTGAGTGCACATTGCCAGCTCATATTAAGCTTCCCATCAATAGTAGCATCTACTGTCTGATCTGTGTGAAGCCAGCTGCATTTGGGAACCATCACACCAGAGGTGAAGTTAGACTGGGACAGTACACAGGGGTAGCATTTGCTATTTAAACATTGCAGAGAGAGAGCATGCAGTACTGTAGCTGTGAAGATGCAAGTCACTTCAGGTGGCTAATAGGTTCGTTGAACAACCGTCAACCCAAATAATTAGAGAGACAGTACCAGCTTCTCAGTGTGTTCTCTTCTTTTGATAGATGGCTCCCAGAAGTCATGCATGATTTTCATAAGGCGAGATAACAAGTTGTCAGTTGTAGGAAATGTAGAGTGAACCACACAGAAAATCAACATGGTCTGAAAACAAGAAACATATCAAACTGCAAAACCAGTTTCTATTAAAATAAAATAAGAGACTGATTTGAACATGCAAGCTTTGGCTTACGAGACTGTGAGACATCAAGTTAGAGAGAACAAGGAAGGAGAAATGGAGATCACAGGACAGTGAGATTGGAAGAAATTGTAGAGGAACAAAATATAATACCTCTGTATGTTATATCCCATATGTCATATATATGTTTTGAGTTACTCATGCATTTACTTACAAAAGTGACAGGGAAGAATTAGATGGTCATTGAGTCTTGTTCAAGGATATCATCTCAAGCAGAAAATACATGAGAAAACTTGTGAAACACATGGTTATTGCCAGGGTGCCACATGGACTGTGGGAGGGGTGGGATGTGGACCTGCAAGTGGGCTTGGCTCAATAGGATCTATAGCTGGGTAGGGTCATGGAAAGCCAGAGCCCATTCCTGCTGTGGCATCACTGGGCAGGGACTGGACCTCCCCCACCGATCTTTTAAATAACTCCAGGGATGGTGACTCTACCACCTCCCTGGGCAGCCTGTTCCAATGACCAATGACCCCTACGTGAAATGTTTTTTCTGATGTCCAGCCTGAACCTCCCCTGGCACAGCCTAAGGTCATCACCTCTTGTCCTGTCCCCTGTCACTTGGGAGAAGAGACCAGCTCCCTCCTCTCTACAACCTCCCTTCAGGTAGTTGTAGAGAGCAATGACGTCTCCCCTCAGCCTTCTCTTCTCCTGGCTAAACAACNTTCTAGACAGATTTCTCCTAGTCTGTAGCTCTGCACAGGGTTGTTTTGACCCAAGTGCAGGACCCGGCATTTGGCCTTGTTAAAAGCCCAGCAGTCCAGCGTGTTCAGATCCCTTTGGAGCCTCCCTATCCTCAAGCAGATAGACACTTCCTCCCAGCTTAGTGTCATCCGCAGATTTTCTTAGGGTGCATTCAGTCCCCTCATACAGGACATTGATATGGATAGTGATCAGGGCTGGATCCAGCACAGATCCTTGGGGGACGGTGCTCTTATCCTCTCCTGTTCTGCTCTCATCTTTCTCTGGGACTGCCTCTGACAGTGCTTTCCAAGGTGGAAGAGGTAGAGGTTGGAAAACTGAGATCATCACTACCTTCTTGGCACTTTATTTGCCTTGAGGAGGACCAGACGCCTGGGTTTATTCAGGTGGAATAGTCACCATAAGGCCTTCATTAACTTTTTTTTTTTCAGCAGATAGAGTATAAAAATTGTCACCAACTTTGTGTTGTTGGGCTTTAGCGGTTTGTATTTTTCTCCCCTTGGCAGTTTGTGCCAACTGTTACTTCATGCATATGAAAACCACATCTTCCAGCCCTTCCGCACTGGTGTGAAGTAAGAGTTTGGCGTGTGTTGAAAACAACGAGCAGAAATTAACTTGGTCTCTCCCATCTTTAATGTCAATACTAGGCAGTAATTATTTGGGGAATTAAACATGTAGTCATCTTGCCATCACCTTAATTTTCCACATTAAAAAGGGATTACCTAACAAATTAACCTGATGTAGTATATCTTTCTGGGATTTACCCAGTAGTTTGCTCTTCTTTATTAAATTAGCAGCCAAAGAAGCATTTGGATTTCAGACAAGTTACAAAATCTTTCCCAAGTTGAGACCATCAGTTCTAGGAATTGCTGAAGTGCTTAACTGCTCTGGAACCACTTCCTTGTTATTTGCAGAGCCTGAACTCCAACTGATGGACCACACAGTGAAAAATGGTGAGTAGACACTCGTAATCTGATTTTCTGACACGTGCCTTCCAGTTTAGAAAAACCGATCCCTCAGTTCATTGGAGTCATAGAGTCTTTAGACTCTTTCCTGCACTCATTTAAATATAACCCAGGGTTCAGATCTGGGATATGTGACAATGAAACCTCTGCTAATTCTCTCTCTGGAGATGGCTTAGTGGGAAGAAGCAGTTGCAAAGCACAGTTACATGCCTTGCCACCAGTTGTGCAAGAACTCCTCCATTGCCTGCAGTGACGGGGATGTCTGCTGACCAGAAGGGTAAGTTGCAAAGACACAGAGCATCTTATTCCTCCTCAGCTGACTGTACACTGGAGAACTAATGCTTCTTTCATACAGAATTACACAGAATGAAGTCTGCTGACCACTAGTCATCCAAAGGCCTGATGCAATGCCCACTGAAGTCAAAGGCTGTTTTTCTTCTGTCTTTATAGGCTTTGGATCATTGCCTTATTCAAAACACTAAACCTTTGAGTATTTCAAGCTTTAAGGTCAAACCCCCTTACTTTCTCCATTCTTTGCTTTTAACTGTAACAAGTCCGTGTCACCACCACAATGCTAGATTTGATGTCAAGCAGGTATATGAGTTAGTACAGAAACAATCACATACTCCTCTTTTTTCTCTTTCCTTCATTCAACTTTTCCCTTTAGGTTACAAATTGAATTGCTCCAAATAGGCCTTTCTCAGACTCATTGGAATTGGAACTCCATGTTTTACTGTGCTAGAATGAGATACATATATTAACATGGCTGACAGATAATTTTTACCGAGACTTAGAAATATTAGATAATATTGCTTGATTTTAAGCAATAGATCCCAGGCCTCTTACTGGGGGAAAAAAAACCGCAAACCACCTAAACAAAATCTTATCTATTTTAAGGAAATATGCCTGATGAGAAAAAAAAGAAAATTATATTCTTATTTCAAAGACTAGACAGTAACCTCCTGTATACATGTTCTCATTAGTCTAAGTTGCATGCCTTTGCAGCTGATCTTGAATAGCTTGTGAAAGGTGTTGGCCTGAAATGTGGGGTAACTGAGCTCACTCATAGAATCATATAATAATAGAATCACAGAATCATTAAGCTTGGAAAAGATGTCTGAGATGATCAAGTCCGACAGTCATGTAACTGCATTACTTTTATTGCACAGGCAGGGAAAGGGTGCTTGTACTCACTGTGCTTGCAGCACTTACCTCAAGAATTCCTAGAAGACTGGTGATAACAGCTGAGTGCTGCCCACTATTAGAGTACATTGCAGACCTGCACTCATGGGTGTATTACTTGGCAGTTCAGGAAAAGGTGTCTGCACTCACCTAATGATCCACTCCTCATTCAGTAGACAAAACAGACTCTGAAGAAAGAAGAAAAAACAGTCTCTTGTTTTCAGAGCTTCTGATATTTATGACTACTGATTTTGAACAAATACAGGTTCTGATTAAATCTGGTCTATACTATGGTGAACATTTCTTGACTAGTGAGGTCTGGCGATTGCCACAGTGGCTCCAAGGAAATCCATCCTTCTTAGTTTGATTTCTGTCGTTCTCTGCTATATACCTTTTTTTTTGCCAGTGCAGTCAACCCATGTTGAGCTTTGAGAAAGCTCAGCTAAGGAAATTCAATATAAAGCTATATTTTCTTTCCAGTACCCTCATGCTCTGCCGAACACAGTCATAAAAGAATAGTGGTTTTCCAGCTGCACAAATGATCAGTAATGTTCAACTGACATTGACATAAAGACTTTAAAGCATCTTCATGAAGGGTCCTCTTTTTACAAGTTAAAATCTTATTCTGTCAGATGTCCAAATAGCCTCTGACTTAAGAACAGCTAAACATTCTCATGGGAGGTATATATTGTACCATGCCTTAATATTCATCAATGTAAGGAAAGTCACCAAAAAAGGAATTAATTTGTCTTAAAATTGCATACAATTATTGAATAATTATGTAATACTTCATCTGAAGTTGTCCATAGAAAGCAAAACCTATGTGCAAACATGCAATCTGAGATTGAAACACTATATACTTGCCTAAGGAGTGATGGCTTACAGCAGATAGGCTGGATAAAATAAAATTAAGAAAAAAAAACCTTCAAGTGACAAACCACGTGAGTAGCAACAGTGGTTCCTACTGCCCTTAGGGATCGTCGCAGCCAGAAATGGAAGAATTTGCAGAAATTGTGCTCCAATCATGCTACTACATGTAGCTTATTTCAAAAACCCTCCCCACAAAATCTAAAAGCCTCTATGCACTAAGAGCAGATATATAAAATAAAGAGGATGCCTTCCTGAAATGGACAGGGATAAAGGATCTATTCCCATATAAAGCATTTCTGCATATCAAAATAAGGACTCAATATTTTGATAATGTATTTTTTCCCCCAGTTTTACAATTTTTCAGGGTTTTACATTTACCTCCATTGGTACAATACCGATTTAAACATCTACAGTTCTGCAGACAGTTTTAATGTGATCCGTATGTAACATGTCCCACTGGTGGTGTGAACTACATGCACCACTGTGCCAATATGCACAGCTTTAGTTCAAAGATTGTACTTTTCCATCTAGTACTTCTGCTTTGGTCCCCAGAGTCAGGCAGTATTGTAACAGTGAAATGTAATATTGCAAATATTACATTTTATAGAACACGAGACATTTTTAATGTGCTAGTCCTGTAGAAGTGAAACCCTGTTGGAACCCTCGTAATTCCACAAGTAAGACAACCAGACACTAGCAGTTCCTGTAAGATATTTGTGACCTTCATTATTAGTCCAGCAGCACGGACAGGGCTGAATTGCATTGGCAAGCCCACACACTTGTTAGAAAAATTTCAGCCCCATCCCCCACTCCACCCCAACTTACAGCTACAAGAGATTCAAAACACCACAAACAACTTCTGACTTCTCTGAGCAGTGAGCACCCCCAAAAATGGCATTCTTCAAACTAAATAAACAAAGAAAACTAAAGAAAACTAGTTTTATGTAAAACAATAGACAAACCAAAAATGTTTCAAAGGAAGAGACTGAGCCAAACAGCTATGCATTAGTATATCTGCCACAGAGACATATTCCATAACAACTCAAAAAGCTCCCAAGCAAACCATGCTTTAATGATAATTTTGAATGTCTTTTCTGCAATGTTTTGCTTTACAAAAATAAAAGGAGATGAGTTGGATATGATAAAAAGGAAGAGTAAAATCCTCTCCTAAAGTGTTGAGGGGCATATTGCATAGATTACATAGGAATGAAAATAAAGAGAATGACATGTGGTTTTTAAGAGGAAGGAGAACACAAGGGCAGTGAAAAAAATATGGAAATTGGAAACCCCTTCAAAACTATAATGTGTTAAAAAAATCATACAGAATTGTCTCCTCCAAAGCAAAATATTCCTATTGCATCACTTCATTGACATTGTCATTTCCATAGGGTCTGGAATCTGATCTGGCACATGTAATTTCCAGAAGGTTATAAAATTTCTTTACTATAACATCACACAAATGATGATGTACTATGGATTGTACACGAATATTTTACGTTTCCACAGAAGTCAAAGTCATGCCAGCAGAAAACTTGGTTTTATGATAACATACAATATTCTGATCCAAAGAATAATAGAAACTCTAATCACACTGCATCATTTTATATTCTTACAAACCGCAAGTAATCTGTTCAGACTGAAAAGCCATACTAGTTTTTGACTGAAAGACATGTTATTAAATTTCTGAGTTGTTTACATGTAATGCAACATGGCAGAAATTTGTGTGGAGATGAGAGAAAATGAGCTATTTGAAATCCTATCTATGACTGTTTGCTGTCTGCAGTGGATTGGCATGGCTAATTTCAAGCATTCATGCAAGATTTTTGGGAGGATTTCTCATATTGGGTTGTTCTTTAAGGAATGCTTGGTGAAAACTCATTGTGCCTTTGGGTGTTCAGGTCTAGGGATCAAGGAAATCTGCATCAAAATCCTTGGTTTTCAGCAAGAGTAAATAATATATTTTAATATAGAAATATGTGAATCATACTAAGCAGAGCAGGTAAAACCACAATTCGTGTCTCATATGATAAGCATGACAATTACCTCCTCCAGTCCTTTCTGCAAAGGGATGCTGACACAAGAAATGGAGCCCCACAGAACAGCTGCGCAAGTAGCAGCAGCTGGGCAACACAGGGGCTCATGTGTAATCGCATGAGATGCTATTAAGAAATATGGAGGAGATCTGCACTGGGTCTTGGTATTACCTCAAGTCTCTACATCCAAGCTAAGTACAGGACCTAGGTTCTATGCTCAGGCCAGAGTTGTAGGTAGATACAACCTGTTTAAGGAAAGCTCCTTCAATTGTGTAATTTTTTTTAATCCTTTAGCCTACTTAGTTATTTAGGAAGAAAGTCAGGAAAGATAACTATTGAGAACCCCTAAATCACTAGGCATTTAAGAAACTCTTCATTGAAAACTATTGTGAACCCCTAAATCACCAGGCACTTAAAAAAATCTTCATTTAAAACCTTTTCTGTGTCAGAGAAGAACCTCTACATCATCTAGGAAAGTGTGTTTGATGACAGGAAGAGGAGAAAAATTCATTTAACAAATCAAGAAGGCAACTGGAAAAATGGAGTTCACTCTCAAAAAAAAAAAAGTATGCTCATGGAAAGCCAGCTGAAAGTTAGGGATTCAGATCATTTAGATCACTCAGATCTTCTTTTTGGAAGAAGAAATAATATTGCTGGTGTTAAAAATACAAGTCTTGAGACACACGTAATCACTCCTTCCACTGGCACAGATCTGGTGCTGAGCAGTGATGAGAGCAGTCATCTTTGGTGGGTACCACTTCCGTGGCAAGTTTTGTGGCTGCTGTCAGGCAAGGATGGTTGCTGTGGTGCCTCTGCCTCCCGCAGCATCCCAGCTAACTTTCATGTGGGTGCCGTGCTGACCCTCAAGCTGCTGGTGGCCTAAACCCAGTTACTTCACTGTGAGACTAGACCAGCCATTCACATGCTCAGGGATTTGCTCAAGACACAAACATTATCTGCCTTCACCTGAGAACCCTCCTGATGCAGGGGCATAAGGGTGACATGCTTTGCCTTATTTACCTCCATTGGTCGTTTTTAGAGAACTGGAGTTTCTTATAGATTTGCTTTTATTTACAACTATTGACATACAGCAGATACTGCTCATCATCCTCAGCAAATGCACTCCAAATCACACCGGTGCCTTTCAGTGGAGATGGATCCCCTTATACAGAAACAAACCCCAGAAATCTGAGAGGGAACCACAGAAAGAAACTCAAACCACAGAGCAAAAATCCTGTTCATCTGTATACTTGTCCCTCAGTTAGATAATTAGATCTGTAGGAGATTGAAAATGTCTCTGCAATGACAGTGAGAGAACTCTCTTCATGTCTCAGATAGAGAAGGAAGACAGGTTCAGTAAAGCCAGCAGAAAATTATTAATGAAGGAGGTGCCTTATGCAATACTCTTGTTTCTCTCTCTAGCTGATTCTTGATTTCGACTTATATGATTTACAGCAACTGGTTCTGCAAGTATAAAAATACTGTATCTGTCAGGCTTCCTTTGAAGCTTGAGTCCAGTAAGTGGAGACCAGTGAATTAATAAGGCATATTCAAGCTGGTCTGTAGAGACACGTTTATGAGACTCAACCTCTGGCAAACATCTGCGTCTATTCTATTTACTCAGAGAACACAAGAGAAGCCACACTGCTAAAACACATCTTAAATGAGTTACTAGATTAGGTCATTCAGCACCAGCATTAAGACTGGTAGTGATTATGTATTGGTTTATTTTATTAATGTAGGCAGTTACCTCTCTAATGGGATTCAGATGAGGATGTTCCTGCTGGTAATGGGAAAAATAATCATCTTTCCTAGCTCTTATTGTCTCCTCCCTTCTCACTATGTATTTTAAATGGCTGAAATCCAATGACTTCTGGAAATATAACCTTTGAGATAGTGCTTTCTTGAAACAAAACAAGAAAACATAAAAACCTAACCAACTAAAAAAACATGGACCATACACAATACTGTGAAAAGTCTTCTCTCTAAATGGTTCCTCTGGCAAATACAATAATGGAAGGAAACAGAGTACATTGAATGAAATCTATCCCATGTTAATTGTGTTGCCTTTTTTGCCTTGGATATATGACAGATAACAAACTGCTGAAAATTAAAATGTGCTGCAGAACTGGAATCTTGTTAGTCTGTACTTAATGCTTAGCCTTTCACTCACAAGCTGCAAAAGGACAGCAGTTCATGTAGGAAACACGATGTCTCTGTCAGGCTATGTATGACAGGAGTAATCAAGCAGTCTGCACACAGTGCACACACATGCACTCAGTCATCCCAAAGAAAGTGCTTGTAGGGCACAAATATACAAGCAGCTGCCCCAGTAATCTGAGGTACTGTTGTCAGCACCTCCAACCTCCATTTTATGCCATGCAAATGCAAAGGAAAACATACCTCCATGAAATTCTGCATTTTTAATATAACTGAAATATAGATTGTGTCAAAATTTAAGTACTTCTGTCCCTTTAACAGTGGCAGTTGTCCAGCTAGAAAGTGATAAATTCACTTCTTATTCTTCAGTTAAAAGCTGTTACAAGTACTTCATGTGGTTAACAAAACACAGATACAGCTAAGCTTAATACTAGAAGATGTCACTCTTGATTTTGAAATGCTGCATGATACCAGAGGGCCAGTCATATGAATTCTGCTCATCAGTGACCATGTTCCCACATAAAGCACATAAAATAACAGAGCTGTTCCTTGAATTTTTGCTTTCCAGTAGAGAATATTGGTGTAAACAGCAATCCATCACCTCATCCACTACAACCTAGAGCATTACTGTTGCAATGAAGAACAGACAGCTTTGTCCCCAGAGCATCCCTCAAGAGCAGGTTGCAGCCCAGGGCATTTGCTTTGATCCATCCAGCTGCCATTTTCTTGAGTCCTTTTCCCTGTAGATCAAGTTTCAGCTGGGGAACTGAAGGCTTTGGAAGTCTGAGTCAGAGCATGCATGGAAAAGGCATTTTTAAGGGAATTAATGTGCCCTGGCCTGAACTATCATGACAAGTTCAAAGGGATCAGCAGCCTGTGCTGGACTGGTTAAATACCAGTATTTATTAGTTATATGAGTCAGCAGATAACTTCTTGCCTTGCAGAGTCAAAAAAATTTGCAGCTGTCAGGCTCCCCATAAAATGTTACATAAAGTTATGAAAAACACTGAATTTATCAGTAACTCCAGCCTATCCATGAGTCAGACACCTGTGCTGCGCCATCCTCAAGCATGATAGTCAAGGTCCTTCCATTGCCAGCTATAGGATCTCCCTCAGAATCACAGAATAATTCAGACTGGAAGGAGCATCAGTAGGTTATTTGGGATGACCACTTGCCCAAAGTAGGGCCTGCTGTGGTCATGTTTGTTCAGGGCTTCATCCAGGCAAGATTTGGGTATCTTCAAGGCTAGAGATCCATTCCACAGCCTCTCTTGTCATCAATTCCAGTGCTGTATCACTTTTCCAGTGAGGAAAAAAAATCCTAATAATGAATGAGAATTTCCCACATTGTTGCCATTTGTCTTGTCACTGCATTCCTCACAGAAGAATCTGGATTCAGTTTTATATGCAGGTGAGTTTCTCTTGCTGTCTCCAAGTCTCCTCACATTCTCCATCCTCAGACAAACTGCTCCCTCTCTAAAACACTCAGTGAAGATCATCAGGTTCCTCCTTGCTATCACCTTTATTCATGATTTGTAGTCTTCCTTTATTCCTCATCGGAGCCACACTCACTTCACTACCTTGACCAGTGAATGAGTTCAATGCTGAAACAGAGCCTCTGTCTTTTTTTAAAGAAGCTAGTCAATCAACAGCACCCTACAACTAGGCAAGGTTTTCTGAAACAAATGCACATGACCACTCATTTGAGCAGCAGGATCCAAAGTTCCTCAAGGTAGAAGGCTCAGGCCAAACTTGATTAAGCATTCAGTAGAAGTGGGCATATTGTTTTCTCAATATTTTTTCCTCTGGGCATTTAAAATTCACTCCTTTCTGTCCTGCTCTCTCTGTAAACTTTTCCTCAGCCTGTGTTTCCTATGCAGCTCATGTCAGCAGGAATAATTCTGTAATGTCAGTGTTCCTTTGTTGAGTCTGTCTCGGCTCAAGGCAAAAAAAATATGGCCCTATTCAGGACAGAAAGTCTATCCTGCACTACATTAGATCAAAAAGTATAAATATTCTCAAATATTCTCATGTTTTCTTGTCTTTCAGTATAATGAGACTCTGACCTGTTTCCTCCTCTTATAAAAAGTATATCTATAAAGTGGAGGGGAAAAAAAGCATGCCAACGGTATGAAATAATTACAAAAAATTCTTGCATTCTTCTTACTGACCCTCCAATTGCATTACAACCTTGAGTGCAGCAAAAGTTCTGGAAAGTGTTTAAGTGGTTTAGTGAGACTTCCATATGGCTCCAGAGAGCAGATATTATGGAAACTGCAATCTTTCGAACGAACATCACATGTTTTCCTTCTTTCTCCTCACTGTTCAAATCTGTGAGGTTTCATGATCAAAACCGCAGCTCAGCCCAAATCATCAGGAATTACCAGCCACTCAACTTTCACATCAAGATCCCATGTCCCACTTAATTTTTGGCTGATGGCTAGATGGAGGCAAAAGCACAAAGCGACACTCATACGGCATTGCAGAAACCTAGTCTGAAGTTTTTCACACTTCAGCAAAGCCCAAGGCCATTTATGTGCTTTGCTGAATACTAAGTTCAGAGTCTTTAAACTGGAAAGAACATGGAAGCCATCAGGACCCAAAATTTTAGCACACTGTAACTAACAATTGCAAAGCTCACAAAGGATCAGAGGTCACAAGCTCTATCTATGCTTTACTTGCCAGAGTGCTTCCAAGGGTGCTTTGAAGTTGAAGATCTCCAGTATCTGATGGCCAGATTTTCTCAGCCTCAGCTTGGGCTGACTATAAATTCAGCCTGCTCTTGGCCAAGACACGTCAGCACTCTTCACAAAGGCCAAAGATCCACGCAAGGTAGAATCTGGGTCATACTTTCTGCCTGATATTATCACAAGACCAAGCAAGATGGTGGGAAACTGCACAGTGCCAGGACTGCACCATGTGGTAAGGGAGCCTTCATGTAGCAGTGTGACCAAGCTATTGAGTCCAAACTCTGTCAGACACATACTGTCCAGAAAGGTTTGAGATAATCTGCTCCAAATCAACTTTAATACTAGGTAGATTTCTTCCTCCTCTTTCTCTACTTGGCTCTAGATTGTCACTGATTTGACAATTAGAAACTTTCTAATTGCCCTTGTGAATATATTCCATTTGAGTTTGTGCCTTTTGCTTAAAAAGGGCAGTTTCCTCCCCAGATATTATGCTTCTAATCTCCTCTTAGCGTCTGACCTTGAGTTGGGAATCTCCAAATTGCAAATTAAACAAACTCTGCCCTCAACCTTACATTTAAGCCAACAATATATTAAAATTTGTTTATAACTTGTAAGTATTGGCAAGCAAAGCTAACTCTAGAGCAATCATGGTTCAGTACAATAGCATCCATAAAAAACAGACTGGATGCAGTGAGAGAAAATCCTGCACATCAATTTACACTACTAATAACTGCCAGGATAATTGCAATTCATTTGGAGGTGGAATAAAAACATAAATCAGTCCTCAGCAATGTGTTAATCAACAAATATCAATTTTATTACAGAATTCCTCAGTGTGGCATTAGAAATGTAAGGACTGTTGTAAATACAGGTGCTCATCCCTTCAGGTCACTCACAGTATTATGTACAAATATTGCACTAACATTTTGCCCCCAGTGGTGTCATATACTATGGCGTTATTTCCAGGGTAGCATATTACTACTTACTGATATCCACGAACCTACTTGGCCTGTTGCTCAATGGACTTCTGCCATCTCATTTGCCTAGCAATCATATATGTGGTTAGCAGTCCTTCTTTGATCATCTTCTATGACCAAGTGACTAGACTCTTGGATGAGGGAAAGGTTGTGAATGTGGTCTTCCTGGTCTTCAGCAAAGCCTTTAACACAGTTTCTTGCAGCATTCTGCTACAGAAACTGTCAGCCTCTGGCCTGGACAAACGCACACTCTCCTGGGTGGAAAACTGGTTGAACGGTCGGGCCCAGAGAGTGGTGGCAAATGGTGTTAAATCCAGCTGGAGGCCAGTGACAAGTGGGGTTCCCCAGGGGTCAGTGCTGGGTCCAGCCCTGTTCAATGTCTTTATCAATGACCTGGATGAAGGCATTGAGTGCACCCTTAGGAAGTTTGCAGGTGACTCTAAGCTGGGTGGAAGTGTCAATCTCCTGGAGGGTAAGGAGGCTCTGCAAAGGGATCTGGACAGGCTGGACTT
>WAAB01008184.1:155302-184563 GCA_013389865.1 Piaya cayana
CTGGTGAAGGGGCTGGAGAACAGGCCCTAGGAGGAGCGACTGAGATTGCTGGGGTTGTTTAGCCTGGAGAAGAGGAGGCTGAGGGGAGACCTTATTGCTCTCTACAACTACCTGAAGGGAGGTTGTAGAGAGGAGGGAGCTGGTCTCTTCTCCCAGGTGACAGGGGACAGGACAAGAGGGAATGGTCTCAGGTTCTGTCAGGGGAGGTTCAGGCTTGACATAAGGAAAAAATTCTTCACAGAAAGGGTCGTTAGGCACTGGAATGGGCTACCCAGGGAGGTGGTGGTCTCGCCTTCCCTGGAGGTGTTTAAGGTGTGGGTGGACGAGGTCCTGAGAGGCATGGTTTAGTATCTGATAGGAATGGTTGGATTTGATGATCCGGTGGGTCTCTTCCAACCTGGTGATTCTATGATTCTATGATTATCAGAAAGAGAAGGTTTTTCTAGGCGGCAGCGTTGAGTTTCTCTGATGGTAGAACCACTCTCAAGTAAAACTGACTGTTACTATGACAAAGTAAAACACGATTCCTCTTTATAAACTATTATTATAGGGCCTCAGTATGCATAATTGTAAAATTCAGCCTTCATAGAGGTTTTACTTACACCGCAATATTTTGTGCTTATGGCTTGTTTCAGAAGAGAGGGAATGTGTTATGACCATGACAGACATGTAATTTGCTGATCACCTGTGATGTCTCTCTTCTCCTGAGTAGATGTGGTGAGGATGAGGCAGGCGTTCATGCCTGTTTCCTTCATTCTTCCTCTGGTTCCAGTACAGCATACTGGCTTCTTCACGTCTCACGGTTCAACGTAGGGACTTCCTTGTCCCCTTGGATATGACTCTGGGGAATGATCCAGAAATTAACTTTATCATTATATTTGCCCTGTGAAGAAAAGCCCCTCTTTCCTCTCTCTTATCCTTTGTAAACCTCATGCAGAATGAGACTGCAGCTTAGTGGAATTCTTGTGTCTCTGCATTTGAGATAATTGTTCTCAAAAAAGAGAAAGTCCCATAACACATGCAGTATTCATGCACCATGGGAGATTATCTTCAGCTTCACTGAGCTCTGGATCAAAATTCCTGTCACGTTAAACTTCCCACAGTCTCAGACCTTATCATTATTGGACTCTCTACAAGCCTGTAAGAGACCCATCAATACCCTCTTACCCTCCCTCCCCCTCAATTAACTTCATCTCCATCTTAATTCACCAATTGATTTAAAGATGTTTCAACTGAGGCCTGTTCCACATTTGCTTATCCCAGCTCTAAAGATTTCTATATCTTGCCTGAGATTACAGACAGGGTAGAGGGAGACCGGAGATAGTTTGCACCATTCTTCTTGACTTTTCAAGGGCTTCTGGTATGGACAAGAGTGTTGGCAGTTTGAAACCAGTTTGCAAAGTGAGCTTACTTACAGACAGCAACATCAAGTGTCAGTACACTGAGAACAGAACAGCATACAACAGAATAGAGTAGAATAGAACAGAACAGGGCTGAAAAACATTTTGCATACATTTGTTTACATGTCAGTTATAAGATTTCTGTCCCTGGTAGAGCAGGAAGTGTATTTCTGTGACATTTTCCTGATGAAAACAGGTAGGTATATCTTCATTGTACATCTACTTGAACACTTTATGCATGCCATACAATAGTCTATATTTCAGGTGAAGTCTCTATTTCACATTTAAGGGCTTGAAACACTTATTGCAGCTTCATTTCTTTGGGGATCATTCTGGATTATGCTATCTTGTTATTTTGCCTTTATATGACACACTTTTTAAGCACTTATTTGGACAGCTATCACATATCCTTTACAGTTCCCACAGATGGAGAAGCAGATGCATTGTAACAATTTGGGGCCAGAACTATGATTTACTTTCAAGTCAACGTGCCTGTAAGAATGGACTGCACGTCAGAAATGTTTCTTCCATTTCAACCAGTAAAAACAAAACAAGGTTTAAAAGTGGCCTCTGGATTAGGGTGCCCAGCATGAAAAATTTGATCTGTTAAGCATGCAAAATCAGTAGTACTTTTGCAACTGAGCTGATTGCAGCTGATTGTCTCCTGTCCCTAAACCAACAGATATCCTCAGTTCTCTGCACTGCCAGCTGAATTGCATTCACAACTCTTGCAGAAATGCCTCTTGGTTGCCACACAGGAACTGTGTCCAATGACTATTGGACCTACCAACATGACCTACCCTCCCAGCAAGAAGAGAATGGCCATTTTTGTGTCACTAACGTGCAGTATTTGATTTTAATTATTTTATCTGTTGTTTCACTTTATGAAGGAATGAAATCAGGACAGGGACATCAGCCATTTGAAGACACTGAGATGGGTAATTGCTTCTCATCTACCTAGGAAATTCTCTAGCTGTTTCTATCACACTGTATGAATGTCTGGAAATCTATAAGGTAATTATCCATATGTGCAAGCTTTACTGATCCTGTAAACCAACAGCTCTCAAAAGAAAAAGATTTCTTCATTGCTGATCAGAGAGCATCTCCTACAGTAGCAGCCTGCATGTTTTTACCCCTGAACACCTCACCAACTCACACCTCACACACATCCCTTAGGGCCTAGAGGTACACCAATTACTCTTTCCATTAACAACCATACCCATTTTAGCTTTCAGCAAAGCACAAAATGAATCTCCATCCTTACTTCCTCCTTCTTGATTATCACATTTGGTTACCTTTTAGCTATCTGGCTCTTTCAGAGGAACATAAGATTCCTAGATGAGTAATGAGAAGCCTATGAATGAGAACAGGTTGGGTGAAGTCCAAGTAATGAATATGTAGTCACAGGTAGACTGGCCCAAAGAAGATGGCCCTTCTTAAATGACTTCATGTACTTTGTGCTTAAGTTGGGAATAATCCCAGTGTTTTAAGAAATATCAGAGAGCTTGTTTCTGACACAACCCTTTTTAGCTCCATGAACTCTTTTCTTTCTCCCTCCAGCCCAATCTCATTCAGAGATTACTCTAGATGCAACAGTGGATCAGAAGGGGGGCATATGGCAACAATGTAAGCCCCACAAACACTGGTTGTTGGACTAACTGGTGAACCACTGACCCAAGAGAACAGGACAGGTGAGATGTGGGTGTACAGAAGTTCCTCAGTAACCAGCAGTTAAGGATGCTCACACTTCTGGAAATGGTGGGACTGAGCACAGGATGCTGCTGTTTCAAGCTGCATCAAAGGATAGAAAGACACAAGGCCATCTTAAATCTTTGTCTCAAGAGCCCATGAAAACATTTGGAAATAATTTAGCTTAGCACTTTCAGACCTTGCATGGAGGCAGGTGTCTACAAGGCTGAAAATAACCTGACATTTTGCATCTGCCTACTCTTCTATGTCCAAAGCATCAAGAGAAGCAAATCTAACGTGGGGATGAAAGCCCCTTTACCCAAGCTGATGTAATGCAAACAGTGGAGTGGCTGTATAACTATGCAGTTCCTTTGTTTGCATCATCACTGTAGTAAGCCTTCGAGCCAGTCATCTATTGCTGTCATTTACAGATTTCAAGGAGCACAGTGTCCTAAGGCAAACTTCCCAAAATTTCCTTTGAAGATGCCTAGACCAAGGGAGAGGAAACTACTTTCTTTGAGCTGTCTCTGACATGAGTTGAGTTGAAGAACTGCAGCAAAAACCAAGCATATCATCTTGTACAAGCATAGCTTCTCTTATAGAGACTCCAGCAAAAGTATCGGGGGGTATAAAGTATCATCATCATTATACTTAGGGAGAGCATATTCAGCCAGAAATGTTAGAGTGTTTTCTAAACTTTAACTAATTCATCCAAATTATTGCTTTGAAATAGAAAGTCCACATGGACACAGATCACTGCAGCCTTGAAGTGTAATCACCACTGGGGTAGAGAACATCAGTTGCTTAGTATCATGCAATGATATCTTCTTCAGTTTAAAAGGAAGTGAAGATTATCACCTCTAGTTAAATTTCATGTGGAGTGTGGGAGGCCAGGAAACTTTGTCGAAACACTCAAAGTGCACCTAGCGAGGTTAAGATTTGCTTTGCAAAGCAGCTGTCACCCTGTTACAATAATATTGCTCAGGACTGATAGTGATCAGGGTAGCAAGACAGGTCGGAGTCCACGCATTGCTAGAGCTTTTGTTTCTCTGTCAATGGCTGGTTCAGCCTGGAAATAAATCTTAAGAAAAAAATCCTCAGCACCCTGTCAGGCTGCTGGCAGCCCACATTCAACCACCCAGTGCTTGTTTACACTGTGATCCCTTCCCATCAACACCTCTACACACACTCTCAGGGTGAGAACGATACCTGGTAAGTCCTTCCCTACTTACGGTAGTATTTAATTGTGTGCTTACCTGAAAGCCGTTTCCAATGCTTGTTCCAATGCTTCCCCATCTTGTGTCAATGATTTCTGTAACGGCAACAGATAAAGACACAAAGAGATTAATGAATTTAGTGCTCGCTCACATGATTATTAATGATTCCTTTTCAACAGTCAGTGAGTGAAGAAACCTAGCAGTAAAGTTGTTCTGCGCATAGAGAATCAGGAGGCAACTCCCAGTTTAACAAGACGATATGTGTATTGAATCCATTCATTTAGGAGGAGAGAAAGGCAAAAGGCAAAGTGTTAATTATTCTTTGTGGGATGAATGAAATGCACTGTACAATTAGCACCTTCTGTGGTTCCGTCTAATGACAGGTTTAACTTAAGAGAAGTCTCCTTACTGTCCAATGTATCGCTTTTCCTCTGACATTATCTTCCTTTTCTTGGTTCTCTACATTGAATTTTAATGAGATCTTAATTGTTCTTCCATCAGCTGCAAGGATTTCAAACCCAAGTCATATGTTGGTTGTCATTCTGCAGAATGTGGTACTAGGAGCTGTAGAGATGTTCTCTTGCTAAAACGGAGCAGGAGGCAGCCCCCACACTTCCCACTGCATCCCAGGGAAGGGCTGTCTCTATTTCAAGTGCAGGCCTAGGGACTAGGGTGCAGTATTTCTGCAGTTACACAGTGGGAACTGGAAAAATTAGCCATGCAGATGATCATCACTACCTCCCTGCAACTCCACCGGTTGCAAGGAGGTTTGAGGTGTTGGCTATAGTGCCTGCCTCACTAGTGTTCACAGGCCTTAATGAGTAGTACAGCCCTTTAACTCAATGCAGCCAGAGGAATTGCAGGCTCTGAGTGAGCTGTACATCAGCCTCCTATTTATTGTTCCTTGCCATCTACTAGTCACTAGCTCTCCTCTTTTTCTTCAAGTAATTTTCAGTAATGCAACATAATTAAGGCATAAATTTGTTTACTTCTCTTCAGCTTTTTCAAGGGCACTTCTGAAGATGTCACAGATTCCCTGAAGCATCACAGGGAAAACAGTATGTTGCAAGAGCAACTGGGAAGACCTCACCATATGTACTGACCACAGGGAGCACAAAGGGTGCTGTGCTTTGATGGTGAGAGAGACTACACATTAGTACTACATCTTTATGGTCATCAGACTTTATGAAAATTAATTTATTACAGAGTTTCTCCCCTAGGGTTCACTGCAAAGCTGATACTGCCTGTGAGAGTGCGGCGCTAGGCGCTTGCCTGGGGACAGTGGGAGCCGGGGCGGCACTGCAGCAGGCAGGCAAACTCCAAGCACTGGGATTTTCCTGAGGCTGGTGGAAGAAGTCCCAGACACAGAAAGGGAAACCCAGTCTCTTCACAGAGCTGTAAATTCTGCCATCCCACAGCAAAGGGTGAGCAGCCTAAAACCAATTATGATTAATTAATATCTCAGACTTCCTTAGCCATTAATTGAAAGGGCTTAATATGATTTACAAACAATACCTGGCAGTGGTCTGGAGGTTATGTTAGCAAACAACAACATTATAGAGATGAAGAAATTTGTGTACATGTTGCTGGTCCAAAGTGTATGAAATCAGTGAAAAATACAATTGTAGAGAGGTCCACGAGGAAAACCTCAACTTCCCACTCTGAATCCTGTGCTTCTCAACTGGACAATGCTGCAGAAGCTACCCAGATGCATTTAATTAATGCTTACATATTTTTGTTAGTCACTAACAGCCGTGTTCCTGCACACTACTCCATTTCAGTGCTTGGTGCACACAATGACAGTTTCCATGTAGCTGTCTCCTGTAATCACATCTTCTGCCCTCCCAAAATATCTCTCTCCCTTATGGGAAACAGTATGGCAGCAACAGCATTTTTTATATTATAGCTGCTGTGTGACAACTGTGTGGTTTCCATCCACACCTTACGATCATTATAGACATTCACCTTCTGACAGCTAGATTCTTCATTTTGGGCTTTGGTGCCAATCCAAATATCAGTAAAGTATAAGGAAACAAATTAATTATCAGGTACTGGGGGGTCTGAATGTTGCCCAAAGGTATACATTGTGAACTAAATAAGAGAAGGTTATAATTCTTATTATACGATTAGAGCTTGTCTGGTTTTTATTTGCAACAACATAGCTCTTGCACCAGGGTACTGTGGGCAGTTCTGCAGCTGGAAACACAGCCAGAGCTCTGCAATGGCTCTTTCTGCACTCTGGGCATGTCTCCTGCTCTACCAAAGGATGACATCAGGAAACAGCCTCAGCACTGAATCAGAGCTTTCAAAGTGGGTGCTGCACTTTACATTTTAGCAGTTACTATAAACAAGCTAAGTCAGACTCTCTACATTAACATCCAAGGCTGATAGATAACCCCATGAAGTGAAACCTCCTTAGTGATGGGCGTTACCCTCTCTGCCATCCACAGAACATCATAGCCTTTCATACAGGGGTGTATTTTTGACCACATATAGGAAAATAACACAAGTAAGCTGATGGGACCTGAGAAACTTGCTTTGCTCCCTCTTTCTCAGGTTATCTTTCATTAACCATGACAAATATTTAAATTAAAGCAAACCCTGCAGATGTTAGGGAATTTTTAATTCATTGACAAGATACACTGCCTCAGGACCTCTTTCATGTCCATTATAAACAGAAAGCCATAGCACTGCAAAACTAAAATCAGTGCTGACAGTCCAGTTCTTGCCTTCTTTAAAGAAGTTGCCAAAACGTGCAAAAATTTAAACATTCAGAGAGATAACACACTGCTTACTCAATGCACCTCATCTGTAATTTACAGATTGTTATTGCTGCCGTCACTTGAACACTCCATACTTATTTAAAAAATGTGTCCCTTTCCTAAAGCTTTAGACAGATCATCTAATTTCCTTAACACTCCATCTACTCAGTCCAGCCAGTAACAGTCAGTCAAATGCTCTTACTGAAGCAGAACAAAATATGTTCTTGTTCTATCATAAATGAGAGACTGCTGAGTCCAGAACTGAAATGTAAAGGTGCAGGCAGGGGCTGCTGCATTTATCATCGCTTAGATTTCTGGGTGAACTCTTCTTTACATGCATAATTGTATTTCTGAGCATGGGAGATATGCAAAAGCAATCAAGGAGTTAGCTACAGCAGCTCTGGCCAACACCACCAGATACTTTCCTCCCTCCTTTGACTATGAAAAAATATGATTCTTCATGTAAAAGTAAAATTAAATATATTTCAATATTGAAATTCCCTAGTATGTCTTATGTCAATTCTGGCTCAAACCTCTCATGCACCCCATTTTCCTTTGCACACCTTACTCTTTGTCTGAGTTACATTTTCCAGTGCAGTGTACCTTTTAACCAGAAGGATATTCAACTTTCTCCACACCAAAAAAACCCTCTGAGTAGCCTTCTGAAAGCAGACATCTTTCACAAACAACCCCAAATTAAATTGGAAAATAGTCCCACTTAAAAAGTGAGCAAGAAAACATAAATCCATAAAAGTCCATGACCAAGCCCTGTCTTGAGGGAGAATGACCCTGCACTGTGTTGAGGGTGTGATGAAGCTGCGATGTCCTTGGGGACTGGAAATCTTCCCAAGGGATTAAGAGATCTTTAAACATAATTCCCTCTACATCTAGTGCCAAAATTCGAACTTAGGTCTTTGGAAGTGAAACTCTAGTCTATTCACCCCAGCAGTCTCGTGTTAAGGCACCACATGAAGCATTTGAGTTTTCAGGCTAAGGCTTTCCATGCCTGTTGATGGAGAGCTGCAATGTGGCCGGTGACTGTGCCGGGGAGCTGGGAGGTCCTTTGAAGAAGCAGTTAGCAACAAGCTGACATGTGCTGATACTTGCACAGTGTGTGAAGTTGAAAATGCAGGTAATGTGAATAGAGTATGAGCCCACACATATAGGAGGGGCCATGAGTTAATGAGGCATGAACAGCGTAGCTGACTGCTTGCGGTGCCCTTTGGCAAAGTTACCCACCCAGAAGCACCTATCACAGCTGGCAAGGCTTTTGGGTCCCTTAAAGGATTCCTGCCCAGTTGCCAATTTTCCTCCCCAGGAAATATATAGATAGCTGGTGTGTGTTTGATCACACAACAGAAGTATCTATTGACATACGTGTGTTGAGTCGAGTCCCCTGACTGGGGAGGAAGATGGTGTATGTGAAACTAAATAGTAGATGAAGTATATAAATTCACACGTGATTCATATGTGCTTTCCTCCATGTGATGTGCAGGGCTCATGGGTTTTGTTTATGCCTTACCTGGCCTTGTGAGAGGCTGCATAGGTCAGTTTGGGAAAGCTCTTGGGATCCTTAGCTTCAAAGGAAGGAAAGAAGAAAAATCTCCAATAGACCTGAGATTCTGGAAAGCTGCTGGATCCGTCTGAAGTAAAGCACAGAAAGCACGCCTTGGAACACTGAATATGGCATTTTTCTTCCATTATTTCTGAAAAGGCTAATTAATGTCTTTGTATGTGCTGCAGAAACCTGTAAGACCAATCTATCTTTCAGGAATATCACAGGGACTGGTGACATACAATCAAAAAAAAAATCAGCTTTCCATTCAGGTCACATCTGTGTGGTTCCCACTGCTAGAACCAAGATAGTTTGGTTGGGGTTTTTTTTCCCCTTTGATTTTAATAATGATGCAGAAAATTTAAACTACGTAGTACACTCTCTCCAAGACAGAGTGACAGACACCATGTCTCCTCTTCCCTACAACAGCCTTTTGGGGCCACATCATCTCTGACCGTTCAAGAGCACAGCTTTAATGACAGTGTACACAACTTGACAAGTAACAAGTACGAGATGGTGAAGGAATTTTCGTCTCTCTTCTTTGTTTTTTTCCCCTTTTAGTTAGCTCTGTATCTATATAAACAAGTTGTATCACTGACTCTGCCAGCAGATGAGCTTTTCCATCTGGGAACAATAGTCCATTTAAACTAAGCAGTTGGAAAATCCCTGCAATAGACAGGCAAAACTAGCATTAACACATCATTCTTATATGTACTATTTTTAAAAAGACTCAAAGAGAGGCAGAGACAGAGAGAGGACTAAGGGATTGACATGGGACATGGGCTTTCAGTGAGAGTATCATAGTTTATTCCCAGTCTGGACAATTTCTGTCGCTAAAACTGAGGAACTGGGTTCCCAATTCCCTTCTCCCCACCCCCCAGGGAAAGGGAAATGAGAGGGAAAGACCTGCATGTTGGACAATAAAACTAAAGCCATTTTAATGAAATAACAGTAATAATAACAAAGAAAATACTATTAGTAGGGAATTAATAAAATATAAGAAAATACACCTCCACCCCTCAATGACCATACATAAGAATAAGTATAGGGAAGGATCCAGGGCCAGGAGGGAGCTGGACTCAGGAACTCAATTCAGGAATGCACGAATTCAGGATCACAGGCAAAAAAAAAAAAAAAAAAAAAAAAGACGAGGTCCTGCAGGATGTTGGCCAGCAAAGAAGAGAATTATGCCCCCACAATTACTCAGTTTTATACAGAGTCTGATGTATATGGGATGGAATATTATGTTGGTCACCTCTCCTGTCAGCTCCTCCCTGCAAGTGCAACCCTTTTTCATCATTTTGACTTACAGCATTCTATTAGCTCAGGATGCCCTTGGCTTCTACAGGAATAAGTATAAACAATGGACTTTCTATACACCAATGCCCCATGTTATCACTTTCAGAGAGAAACATTGTCTAAAATCCATGCAGTTAACTTTCAGAAAATGAAGTCACTGAGAGAAGACTTAGCTGAAGTTAGATAACTGATTCTACTTCAGCTCAAACCAGAGTGATAGGAAATTGGTTGCCATTTTCCTGAAGAGACAGAAACCCTGACTTTTCCCTGGTGTGGCTTGAAGCTGGGAGGAACTGGATGGGCAAAACGAAATAATCTAGCACAGTCACTGATTGCTCTCCTTCGTATTTCAAGTAAGATGCTCCCGCAGGTGCCTTGTGGGGCACCTCTGCTGCTTCCCAGCAACCAGTACCTGGCATGTATTGGAGCAAGGGGTGTAGAAGAAGAAAGGGACAGTGCTTGACCTAACCCCACCCAAGGTTCCCACACCAGCTGCACCAGCTGCCAGGGAGGAGAAAAGCTGAGCATTATCCTCATTTCTCTTGCAGGAGCACAGTAGGCAGGCAAGCAGCCTGCCCCACGTGAGGGAGGGAAGATCTCTTACTCCAGCATTGCAGGAGTCAGTGCTCCTCCCTGTACTATGAGAGGATAGGGGGCATAGAATTGTGACCCTAGCCCTTCTCCAAAAGCAAATGCTTTTCTTAATCAGTTCAGTATAACAATGAAGCTTTCCAATCAGGCAGAACAGGAGACCTTTCAGATACACTCAAAACTAGGCATCTTCCTCAGATTTATTGCTGCAGAATGGCACCACAAACTACAAGCAAACCCACAGGTTTTTTCAGTTGGTGCTGGGAAGCCCTTGCCTCAGTGCATCACCACTGGAGCTTTACAAACCCTATGAAAATCATTCTCTTGTTTCTTAAGAATGATGTGAAACCATGGCATAAGGCAATCAGTAACTGACCGCACATATCAAGCTTCAATATGTAACTTGTGTGATGTATTCTGACAAGTTTCTATAGATATTTTTTTTTTTACTGATGCTTAAACTCACTGCAATGTCCTTAGGTACACAGATCCAGCAGTCCCCAGAGGGATTTTGTGACATACCGCAAGGTCTCTGAGACAGTCGTGGGCTACCTTGGGCTGACCACAGAAGTAGGAATACACAGGAAGATTACGAGGTCATTCACAAGCCAATAATCGTGTTTCTTTACCTCTTTTCCAGGATAACCTGACTAAATAATTTCATCTTGTTAGAAGTACCTTGATACAAATATCTATTACAAAATTTTCTGTTGAGATAAACTTCTAGAAAAGTTCAGCAAAAAACTTCATGTGAATTGAGTCAATGTCTGGAGGACAGGAGGGAAGAGATTTTCCTGCCAATTCTTTGTATAAATTCAGCAAAACAATTGCTCTTTACTTTCAGCCAATATATAAGTTCTTTGTGTGTTTCTGTTGTGGGGGCAGACTGAAATTTCCTAATTTCAGTGATTCAACCCATCTTTGTCAACAAGAGGTTTCAGCCTAGACAAAAACTAAAATAAAGCATACCAAATAAAATAAAAAATCATGGACATATAATTGTCATTTCCCAAAAGCTTCTTTCAATTCCAGCTTCTCAGAAAAATAACTAAACATTAAAGCTGCTACCTCTCAGGGAAATTAATTATAACTCACAAAAAGGAAAAAAACCCCCATCCCACGTGTCTAACTGAATATATAAAGTGTAATTATGTCATTAAAACTATCAACATTTCTGATGGCAAAGGAATCACAAGGCAAGAATGGATGTGTTGGACCCCATCAGGCTCCCATCAGATTATTCACAATAAAAATGCAGCCGTCACCAAAAGAATCTAATCCTTGTGTGTTTCCAGTGATATGGCTCATATGTGCGTGCTGGTATTTTTGAGCCCCAGCAGAGCTGAAAGTGTCAGCAATTCATTGTTTACTGTCTGGACTGAATTGACTCTTCGAGCTCCTTAATGATACACAGACGGCCAATGCTTCATCTACCGAGGCATGTTGATCGCCATCCAAGTAAAGTGTAAGCTTTCACATAGCTGTAAAGAAGGATCCTCCTCACACAGTCCAAGGAACTGTTCACAAAGGCTCTATTTAATCAGCCCAGCTCCATTTTAGTGGTGTGGGCATAGCAAAACAATCACCCTTTTAAGAAAAACTAAGTCCTGGAATCAAAGAAAGCCAGTGGGTGTTGTGAGGAACACAGGCAGCAGAGGGTAGATATGCTTTCTGGCCATAATTTATCATGAAACAGAGTTGCTACCTCTATAAGAGCAATTGCACAGCCTCAAAAAAATCATGACAGCATATTTTTTTAATAACTTGAGTCATTCCCTAATCTAACCTGGCCAAAAAAACAGCTTGATAAAACAAATTCTTCTGTGAGCAGCTGAGCTAAGGAAACTCAGTTTTCTATGTGTTTTAGTTACATATCCCCACACTACTGCTGAAATTAGCCTACTATAAGCCCACTGTCCCCTCCCTGTTACACTTTTGGGTTTATCCTGCACCCCTCAAGCCCTACTCCCCATCACAATATTCTCAGGTTTTCTGATGCTTGCTCATCTTTTAAAACCAGTCATATCCTTGAAAAATTTAGTACATGATACCTTTTAGGTATCCCTTGCTTGTTGCCATCACCTATCCAGCACAGTGGTCTTACTTATTTCTATTTCTCTTCAGATACTCTGCAGTTCCCCTCCAACTCCTTGCAAGTGTCCAGTGACATCTCTGAGCCACACAAAATCTTTATTTTTCCATTGCTTTGAGGCAAACAAGAAATGGCCTGTGCTGTAGCTGGTTTAAAGCTACTCACACAATGACAGGGCAGATGGGTTTTGTACATTGGGGCAAACAGAAAGTGTAGGGGATGGATGATCTCTGCTTTACCTTGAGGGGACATCAATCAAGCCTTTGGAAAATTTCCATCAGTCTTCATGAAATTCATAAAAATGGTAATGTCTTTGAGATGCTTTCCTTTCTTTCCAGATTGGCTGAAATTTGCTGACAGTTTGCAAGTTACAGAGAGGAGCAGGGGGGAACCAACAGATGGACAGGCAGCCACTGTGACTGTAAAGGCCTCATTTCCCTAGAAAACCAGACTAAAAATAGAAGAAAAATACAGTGGCTGACAGATTTAATTAACATGAACATACAAGGCTTTTAGTCCACTAACCTTCTTACGAGTCTAACTACCGCATGAGAGGTTTGGTTGCCTTTTCAGATAGAAAATAACTCAGTGGTGTAAAGAGTCCCAAAGACTCTGAATTCCTAAGCGAAAGACCCCGTTACCCGCTGCTTCTTGGCTTTATCTAAGAGTTGCCTCTAATGCACAGAAATCTCTTAAACTTGTCTTGTGGGTTTTTTATCCTTCTCTCTGTTCATTTGTATTTAACTTGGAAGAACTGCAGATTGGATAAGGATAGTAAGACTCACATCTGAAACAATGCATTATGTATTAAGGATATAAATCAAAGAAATGATGTCAGTGGAAACACTCTCATTAAATTCAATCAGTTTGAAGTGTCAGTTAATAGAGCTTTGAAACTCTTGGTGAGAAAGTGTCAGAACACCTCATGAGGCTGAGGTTTTCCAGGCAGCTTAGCTGGGCCACCCTTTGTGGGCCGAATGCTAACAAAGTAAGATACGCTCAGCACAATGCAGTGCCTTGCAGGGACACTAACCTGAAGGAATCCCTACAGTAATTTAGCTGCTAGGGCTGTTTCTAGCATTAGACCAGACAGTGGTGCCTCCACTTCCAAGAGATACAGTCTAAAAACGGAATATGCCCTGATACCACAAATATTAATAAAAATCCTCCTTTGCTCAGCTTTTGGGATTAAAGTTCCTATGTTTATCCATTTAGCCAAGGCAGTAGCTGAGATCTCTGTCTGAATGCTACCCTTGGATTTTGAACACCTTGAGCACAGATCAGATACCCTTTTCTTCAGTAATTCAACACAATCATTAAGACACTCCCTTGTCTATTAAATGACCCACTAGAGAAACCCTATCAAGTGAAGTGGAATTTACCCAATGGAAAAAGCCAGTACAAGTCCCATCTAAAACTCACCTGAACAAGCCCAACTCTCTTAGTCTGCCCTGGTATGGGAGGCGCTCCAGCCCTCAGATCATCTATATAGCCCTCCTCTGGACCCGTTCCAACAGCTCCATATCCTTCTTACCTTGAGGATTCCAGAACTGGACACAGTACTCCAGACGAGACCTCACAACAGAAGAATAGAGGGGCAGAATCACCTCCCTTGGCCATGCTTCTTTTGATGCAGCCCAGGGGGGGTGAGGAGAGTGGTTAACAGTGAAGAATGAGGCAAAGAAGTCGTTAAGTACCTCAGTCTTTCCCTCATCTGTTGATACACGATCACCATTCCTAACCATCAGTGGGGGTACGTTCTCTTTGACCTTCCTCTTTTGATTGACATACCTGTAGAAGCCCTTCTTGTTAGCCTTTATGGCCCTTGCCAAGTTCAGCTCCAGCTGTGCCTTGGCCTTCCTGACCCCATCCCTACACAACCAAGCACCATCCCTATACACATCCCAGGTTCCTTGTCCCTGCTTGCACTGCCTGGGCAGTTCCCTCTTCTTCTTTAGTTTAACCAGCAGGTCCCCCTTCCCTTTCCTACCTGATTTTCTGTATATGAGGACTGATCTTTCTTGCACTTTATGGAAAGCATCCTTAAATATTTTCCAGCTCTGTTCTGCTCCCTAGTCTCAGAGAACTGTGCCCCAGGGGCTCCTACTGAGTAATTCCTTGAAGAGCTGGAAATCTGCTTTGCTGAAATTTTATGTCCTGACTACACTCCTCACCTGTCCCATATTCCCCTGGACCTTGATCACTGCAGCCCAGGCTGCTGCCAATCCTAATGTCACTGATGAGTTCACTTGTATTGGTGACCATCAGGTCCAATGTTGCATCCCCTCAGATGGAGATCTCTATCAACTGGACTAAGAAGTTATCTCCAATGCACTCCAGGAGTCTCCTAGATTGCCTGCAGCTTGCCATGCCATGAGATCTTGTGAGCATGAAGCATCCTGTAGCTGCAGGAAGACTTCATCAGTTTGCTCTCCTTGATCAGGTGGCCTGTAGTATACACCAACCACAAGGTTCCCATTGGTCCTTCTGTCTTTAATTTTGACCCACAAGCTTTCAACCTGTTCATGGCTACTCTTCAACAACAGTTCATCACATTCTATCACTTTCCTGAGATAGAGGGCAACACCTCCACCCCTGCTTCCCAGATGTCCCTTCTGAACAGCTTGTAGCCATTGAGAGACACAAATATATCTCCTCGGCTGACTGGAGAGAGTATGGGGAGTTCTCTGTCATGTGAGGTATGCCTGCCTGTTGGGTCTGAGACAGGGAGCACAAAGTGTTATTCCAGTGGTCAATCTCCCTCTCACACTCCCTCATGGTCCTCAGTCTGCTCCCTGAGTTCTGTCACCAAGTGTAAGAGTTTCTCCACCTGAGCACAGGTGAATTCCCCACTGGTGTCTGAAACAGTGCAAGAGGCACATGCCCTGCAGCCTAGCATCTGGATGGCACCATGTACCCTCTGGGGCTCTGTCTGGGAGGCTGCATGAGACATGGCTGGTACAGACCTTGGAGCAGCCTTCATTTTTTGTCAACTGGCCACCATGGTTCTCTCGTCCTTCTGGCTGAGCTCCAGTACCCTCCCTGCTTGTCCTGCCTGCACGAGCTGCCACACAAACTGCAGTGCCCCAATTTTCTGACATGCACCAAACCTGTTCACAGAACTCTAGTCACTGGCAGTCCCTAGGGGCTGTTTAAACCACCCGCAGCTGCTTCTGGGACTGTCCTGTGCCAGCCACCACATGGCACCTGTTGCTTCCAGGAGTCAGAAGCCACCCGCCACTCCCTCCCTCCTGTGTTTCTTGGGCTTCCCCACTCAGGTAACAGCATTTTAGCTTGGATCTAGTGCTCAGCCACAGCACTAACCATCCCTGCTGCCAATGCTCACTAAAGTCAACTGAAAAGCTGAGGGAGAAGATGACATAGAGGGAAAAGAGACATTTGAAGAGTGGGTAAGTGGACGAATATTTCACTAGAAACCTCATGATACTTCTCCTTGATGAATGCTCAGACCATCTCCACAGGAAATACTGTAAGATGAGGTAGCCTCCAAATTTTAATGACTTTTACATCAAATCCCAGGTAATGCCAGCAGCACTACAAAGCCCCTTTGAGAGCCTCACTGATGCAGAAATATTCATCTCACAGGAGAGCCAGGAGCAGGAGTTCCTGAGGAACCAGGCCAAAAGTGGTTTCCTCCTAAACAGTAGTAATATCAGAAAGTCTCCTGGATCTCAGAGAGAAACAAGTGGGCCAAGGACCTGGTCACTGGACTGCACTGGTCCACAGAATGCTGCTCAGGTTATGAATCATGGAAGCAAGTCAGTCATATCCTGTTATGAGAGCACTGTTTATTTTTCTCTCTCCTTCAGCCCTGAACCTCTGTGCTATGCCTTCCACCAAGTCTGCCAGCTGCGGAGGTTGTAAGGTGGACGCTTGTCAACAGGAACTGAACTATAATCACTGATTCATTTCACAGCGGCTCCTGAAGAAGCCACTGGTTGGCAACCATTTCAGAGAGCAGCCAGGAACCTGTGGGGCAAAATATTTTCCAGACTCTGGCTTTTTCTGTTGATGGGAATACAAAGGAAGAGAATGTACAATTCTGATTTGGTGATCTCTCCAGAGCCACTGGCCTTACTGAGAGCTAAAAGGCTGGCCACAGACAGCAGCTGAGGAAAACCAAGCTCCCGATCTGGTACACACCACATATGAGGTAATTTCAGTACGCAAAATCATTTGACAGAGAAATCTAGTTCTGCCACCACGTCAGACTAAGATTGTATCATAGACTCTGGAGCAAAAAAACTTATTAATTTTGAGCCCAGGAATTTTGTAGGTCATGTTTTGGTTGAAAACAATAAGACAGTAACAAGCGTGGTATTTAAATTGCATGATGCAAGGAAAGAACTGTAGATCCTACTTGTGATGTTCATCTCATGCTCCTCAAACAAAGATTAAATGTGGAAGCCTTGGCTAATTTAAGAACAGTAGGAACTTTACCAGTGCCTTCCACGGGAGGAAAATTTCATTGTACAGCTATGGTAGCATCATCCCAGCCACTGCTATTTTACAGGATGCCAGCACACATAACATGGGTGATAATATTTTTCCAAGAGTGCCCTTATTAAAAGTGACACCATGGCTTGTCCAAACAACACAACTGTGCAAAGGTTATCTTGAAAGGAACAGTACTGAAGATCCCAGTGCCTCTCAGCTAGAAGATGCAATTAAAAATATATACCAAGGTTGTGTCCTCATTGCTACAGGACAATGGGAAGGCAGATATTTAAAGGACTCGTCTTTCCTTGACAAGATCTTTAAAAAATGCTTTTAATGTTTAAAAAGTTCTCTTTTGTGAAATTAGCCATTCAGAGCAGAAAAGTACTAGGACTTGTACAAGTAAGCATGCCCTGTCAAAAGCAAGCTTTAGGTTAACTGGTACACACAGCAGAGAGCTGAGTAAGGCCAGAGTTTCTGTAAGGAAACAGCTGTACAAGATACACCCTCTGAAACACATTAAGATCCAGTCTTCCTGCCCTGGACATAATTTCCTCTGACCTTAGCAGGACTGAGCCCACAGGGTACACACCTTGCAAAGCCTTTCTGCTCCCCTTGTATCACAGAGGAGGATCAACCCTGGATACAGGTGTTCAGGGACCTCCTCTGAGGGTTGTGACTTCCCATGAGACCCAGAGTGCCAGCAGGCAGACAAGTAGCACAGCAAACTTAGCAAAATATGACATTTGTATCAAGCCAGAACCACCTTGCCCTCACCAGCCAATTTCACAGGCATTTTATAGAGTAACTTTTGTCTTTTTGTCAGTCTCACTGTCAAAGCATCACGCTGATGTTTTCCATTTGAAGCCTGGCTCAGCAAAATTCTCCTTTGGGAGGTACAGATATGCCAGTGCTCTGGGGATCCTCTGCCCTTCTCAGGGAGAGACCATAACACAAGTACAGTCGATGAAGAGTGTTGTTTATCCTACATACTCTGGAGAATGCTCTTGACCACAAGCTGAGGCTAAGCAGCAGCTTCTAAAATTGAAGGAATAAGTAATAGCAACTTTATGCAGGTTATCCGCTTTCTTGGGCCAGCTAAGGTTTGTAACACTGTCAGCAGAGCAGTAGAAGTTTTCTAGCACTGTCTGTATCATAACAAAAAGCCCCAGTGTCCTTTGCCAGGTCATCCTCAAGTCCACCAGACAGGCTGGCACAGGATGGTGTGCATCACTTCCATTCCCCAAGCGCTGTGCACTGTCCAGCTTTTCCCAAATTCAGAGGTCTGACCCCATGTGGGCTGCAGCAATCCTGACAGTATTTACAAGGCTAACTAAAGTTCAGTTTCACCCAATATCTCTGCTAGTGCTACAGACCTAAAATCATCCACCCCGACAGGAAACCTTCTGCTTCCCATTCCACTGGAAGCAGTGTTCCCTCATCTTACAGTCTTGGTGAAGTTATGTTTTATTCTAGCATCCATTTCTCAAAACGTGTGTTACTATGAAAAAAAATCATCAGTTACTCCAGATTTACATCAGTACTTCCTTCATCCCAGAACATGCTTCATCTAAGAGAAGAGAGTGAATATGAAAAACTCTGGATCCCCTTGTACTGTTAATACAGTTGAAGAATTTGACAGGTAAAAAAATAGTACTTGTGTAAGTGGCTTTACAAGTAAAAAAAACTCCCTCAAACAAATTACAAGCATAGTTGTTATTAGAAAAAAAATGAATACAGTTTCCCTGTTAAATAGCTGTAGAACAACTCTATGAAGAAACTGTCTGGGGCCATATGATAGCAACCTGCTTACATATCAGCAGTACCCTCTGGTGTGCAGCAGACAAGACAAACATTAGATAAAGAATCAACCTCTCCCTCTAAGAATGTATGTATTCAGTCAGAAAGTCTTTATGTACCAGGTCTGTTAGGAAAACACTAATTTTTTTAAAACATACTCTGATGAAAGCTTAGTGCTAAATAACCCCAAAGCCTATAGAGCTGCATTTCACTCTCTGTTTTGCCTTGGTGAAGTCTCATCACTCAGTCTGTACAATGTAGATGGATGAAATAGATAAATGAGGAAATAGGGAAAAGTTAGAAGAAACCTAAGATGAGAAAGATATTTATGCCAACTGGCTCTGTCATTCCCTAGAAATAAGGAAGCAGCAGCACTCCGTGAATAGTAATGATAACAAGACCCCAAGTCCTTCTTGCTTTTGCCGTGTGCTTCAGAAAGTTGTCATTGTCTTTAAGAAACACAGCTCAAAAATATTCAGATAAAATCTGCTCTGAAAACTATCCACTTTTCTACATCAGCTATATAGAATAACTAGGCTACATTTAGTACTTTCCTCAAAAGGATCTCCCTGGAAGATGGGCAAGTGAAATTAGACGTGTTTCACGGATACCTGAAACTACAGGGATGCTTCCCTGTGACCCTGCTGAAATAACTTCTACCATGCTTCTTGCAGGGGAAGTGATAAGTGATCATCGTTACAGCACAGGACTTTGTCTTTATAAAGGGGTGTTTCATGAAACTTATACGGACATCATGCTGATACCATAGCTAAGAGTCCTCATTCTTCACTTTCTTCTCTAACTTGAAGTAATTCACAGCAAATTATACATCCTAGACAGTTTCCACTGTGCTTGTAATTATCATTTCAAGCATGCAAATAACTGACACAGGTTCAGGAAGGGGCTGAATGGTGCAGTGAAAGGAAGGTTCATGCTACTCAAAACAGGCAAGAACCATCCTCTTAAGTATCATCAGCTCAAGGTGACACAAAGTCAATGCCTCATCTGCCACCAATATAGATTCAACAGAAGTTTAGGAAGAGTGCATAGGTCTCAACGTATGCCCCAGTACAAGTTCCAGGCACAACTCTAACATCCTTCTAGATTTTAAGAAGCAGGGCTGCTGCCTCTTCTAAGGATGTAGGACAAACCATTCTGGATACCCAGGAGACAGGCTGCTGCATACTGAGTTACAACAGGCGAGAACTTAATGGTACTAACCAGTCCAAAAAAGGAAAACACAAAAGATACAAACCAAAGGTCAGTGACAGCTTTGGAAATCAGCTAGTTCATTGCATCCTGCCAACCCAAAAATCTGTATCACCTCAAACCCAGAGGAACTGTCAAAGTCATTATTGAATAACTAAGGAAAACAAAGTATTGACTTCAATTTCTTCGTGCTCATAAATCCCAGGTTTCATTTTCCAAGCTGCAATAGTTTCTTTGCTTATGTGCATGTAATACCTCAGGAAGCCTTTCCCCACCAGTCTGCTCATATCAGTGATCATTCTGGCAGCCATACACAGTACCCTTGTTAAATAAAAATTCCTTTGTCAAAACATAATTCTTTCCTTTACTATCATGTCCATTCTTTGGAAAAAAAATAAACAAAACATCTATGTTCCCGTTCATTTTTCTCATTCTGGTCTTCATACACATTTCTGGCACCAACTCACTTAAAATTCAGGATTGCATGAATACTAGTGCAAATCTTGGGCCCAAAGGCTGAGGTATTACTCCAGAAAAAATGTCCTGGCTTCTGTTACTAGTTTGAACCACAGCCTACAGCATAAAGATGGCAACATTAGCAGTGGAGATTTGGACAAAATTTATCTTTGAGGAGGCGCAAATGTAATCTTGTTAAAGCAAACAGATTTTCTTTTATTGATGAAAAATCTAATCTGTGATACTGATTTCAGTCCACTTGGAAGTCCAGATAAGCATTTGGTATAAATCAGTCTGATTCCTTTGACTTCAGTAGGGTTATAATACTCAAGGCCAGTTAAAGATCTCACCCAGTGACTGAGGAATATTTACTTATTTTAATTTAAAGATGGCAAATACTGTTAGCTTTAAGTTTCAACCAAAGACAGAGGAGAGCTGAACAAAAAATACTTTTTCTAAACAATGTAAGAAGGAAAACGAGACATTATTTCATCTCTCCCTGAAACATTCAGTTCAAATTAAAATTAAAAGACTTAGACTTACAAATATTTTAACTTTTCTTCAAAAAAAACCCAAACAAGCAAGGAGGCAAGCAGGGGGATGGAAGAGGGGCATGAATCTCTGTGCTTAACAGTATTGTGTCAAAATGGGAAGGCAAAGTAGTGCTTTGAAAACACTGGCATTAATTATTTCATTTCAGGAACAACAGGGGAAACTTCTTTTTAAACAACAACAGAGCAAGTTCTACTCTATGTGATGTGTAATTTTTTAAAATTTCATTTTCAGACTCAATATGAACTGGCTAGGGGGGCAGAAATGTGTCCTTTCAAGCAGTAGCTAGTTTGTATTTTTCATGACAACAGGAACAGCAGCAAGCTTCTCTTCTTTCAGACTCTGTCCCATACTTCTGATTCCATTGTAGCATGAAATAGACTTATAGAAATACAACATTAGCAAATGTACAAACTTAGAGAGAATCCAGTTTCCCAGCTGAACTGTGGTTGATAAAGACACAAGAGATACACCCATTTGTGTTGCACAGGAGTGCACATGCTTAGCTGTTACGTTCATCTCCTATGTCACTAGCTGTGGCAACAGGTACTTGCACACACTGCTCCAAATGCAGCCACAGGACACAGGAACCTTGGCACAGTGATATGCAGCTGGCACTAAGCATGTAGCTTAGTCTCCAGACTAAGTTACCTGAAGGTATGGGTCCAACCAGCATCAAAACACAGACTCCCTACAGTTCAGCAGCATCCAGAGTAGATTTATGTCCACTGGGAGCTAGAGGCTATCCAAAACCTTTTGCCAGTTGGGAGAGGCCAGAATGCCTGCTCTTTCATCTGTTTCTGATGCCTGACAGCCAGAAGTAAGGTGCTGCTTCTGAGCAAGGAGGCTTTTGAAAATCTCAGCTGCTAAAATCACAGCCATTCCCAGTACAGCCAACCTGTGCTGTGCTCTCAGCTTCTACTCTCTCCTCTCCCCTGTGCTACAGTAGACATGGTTCATTGCACTCATCTTCTTTCCCTCCTTTACCATGCACTTCCTCAGGCCACGGCCAGATGTTTCTGCAAAACTGATGTCTGCTGGCTCCCCAGTCCTCCTCTTTCCCTGCTTCTTGCCCACAACAACTCACATCCAAAGTACAGGATGTTCCTCTATATCAGAGTCAATGTATTTTATGAATATAAAACCAAAAAAAACCTGTATTCAAAACAAAACAAAAATTTGGATAGAACAATCTCCTCCCCCCACCAGAAACTGATGTGGATTCCCTGGAAGCACTGTAAGGTCTTGCCTATATGTAAAAAACATCCAGTGCCCAAATCACTTTTGGGTGCTCCTTGCTATTGGCTTGACAAAAGTTTCTCTCAACCAAAAAACCACTTCTTTTGTTACATGGTACATAGTCTGACGGCAATCAGAAGGATTCTATGACAAAGTGACTCGGCTGCTGGACGAGGGAAAGGCTGTTACAAGAGGGCAGATTTGTGTTAGCTGAACAGTCAGGAGAGAACCTAAACATTCCTTCCATTTTTAAGGTTTGTCTCTTTTTTGTTTATGCCAGTCTTTACAGAATGGTTCAGCTGTAGCCCAAGACATTGGGCACAGCTCTAGCCCAAATATTATTTTCCAATACAAATTGATATTCCAAGTCCCAAACATGGAGAGTGAAAAGGAAAGGAAAACTGATTTATCAAAAAGCTTTTGAAGAACACTAGAACAAAAGAAATGAGAAGGTAGTCACCTTCCAAAGCTTTCAGACAGATAAACTAACTTCAAGAGCAATATAATTTCAGTGTGTGTCCTGCCTTTATCAAATATGCCTCGGTTGGGAGCATTAGCTTTACTAGCGAGCTTTCAGATAAAGGTGGCTTTTCCAGCAAAGTGCAAAGGTCGCACAGCAAACATCTGCCTGCTTGGTTCTGTGCACCACGGACACTGGACAACTGCAAAATTGATCATTTTCCAAATGGCTAAAGCAACAAAATTCACTGTCTAGTTGTCATATCTTCACAAATCTCATATCTGTAGTATTTATTTTTTTATTACCATAGTCTTGCGGTTTGTTTCTCCTACGAAAACTGCCTTGCATGCACTCTTATGACTCTCTTATGATGCATTTATGCAAAGGGAATCAAATGAAATTTCCTTATTGTTTGCATAATCTCATGTGTGTTTATAGTTACATAAATTTTGAAGGAAGACTTTCCTGCCATTTTCTTGTTCCCAATACAAAGATAGTGTTATGAAATGTCCCAAGGAAAACCTGAAAATTTGCCATAAAGACTCAGAATTCTGATTTCATTCCCTGTGACTTATCTTTTTTTTTTTAGTATTTCCTTTATCCAGCAGTATCATTTGGGTCAGAATTTGCCTTTTCATTCTAATTCATTTAAAACAGAAAAGGCTATGTATCCAGAAATTTCTGAACATCACCTTCCATTACATATACGTTAGACATTTCATATTTATTTTCCAAAGTCCCAGCAATACATATGTCACCAAGATGTATTTGTTTCCCTGTGCATACAAGTTCTGTTGTTTGAGAGACTATTGCTAGTTAGACCTCTAATTTGCACTGTCTTACATGAGCCATTGGTCCACTAGCTGCCTAGCTTGCCTAGTGGGGCATCTGTAAATTTGCTGTGAACATGAACAAGTCTTGCGAGGGCTGTGACTCCTGCAAAACTTCCCACCAGAGGAGTTTTCCTGCCAGGCTCTATAAATCCAACACTTCTGAAACAAAATGCTGGAGTACCTCTGTTTCTCATCTAATCATATTTTGATCAGTCACTTTCTGTCAAATTAGATGAAATTGTCATCTTCATATTACCATAATATTTTTTTTCATCTTTTACATACAAAATACCTGTCTTCTCCCAGAAGAAAAGGGAGCTGTGTTCCATGTCATAGTTTCCTAGGCTTCACTGCAAATTGTGACTATGATGTTTGCGTGTACTGTCTAGGTAGCAAAAACTGAAGTAGATTTACCAGATTTCCATTAGAAGAGGATTTAGGAACCCATGTGACTTCAACTACCCATGGAAAGATCACTCAGCAAAATAACCTAGTAAAAATCAATGCAGAGCTTTTGTACAGTGGGAAAACAAAGCAAGGATTTGAAGATATGCTGGTTAGCTGACTAGCAATTAAATTATGTGTGGTGTGGTAAAGTGTAATTTAGATCTTGCAAGGACTTGATGCTTATGTTTGTATATACACTGCTCAGTAGACAGCAGTATAACTCTGTGCAAGCTTCAGCATGCGGCAGCTGCCAATGTACTTCACATTTCTTTGGAGGGAAAGGTCTCTGCAGTAATGCAGAGAGTTCAAGTCCCACATTTAGTATGAACCTCACCCCTGCAGCTGGCTCCCACACCTCTGAGACTTCCATCTATCATATCATATCCATCTTTCCCTGGATGAGAAGCTCTCCCAAAGTGGCTAATCACTGTCACATCTGCTCTCAGTCAAGAGCCAGTCAGAGATTACACACATCTAACTCATTTAGACAATTGTATCATGTATCTATTTTGATGGATGGACACCAAATATTCAGCTCCAAACAAGGAGATGCTTCAGGCAGAAACATGCACAGTAAGGTCATGATTTCAGAGAGACTTTAAGCCAGGATGCATCAGTGGTCCCCTCCCCAGCATAGTGGCCACTACTCATTCCTGCCCCTCACCTGTCTTTTTGCTGGTATCAATCCAAGTATTCCTGCAACCTCACAGCCCACATGATAAAGGAAGTCATCCAGTGAAAGATAATCTGATAACAAGATAAAAAATAAAGGTATCAGCACAGACGGGTTGTCTAACTCACACTACTGCACAACACCATCAGCATGTACAAGGCCACCACGGAGGAGGTTGCAGGACTCTGTGGGTAAGGGCAGGAGGATAGAATGATTTCTCCTTGTGATGACATCTAATGCTCAGGGAAAATTGATGGAGAGCTGTGCCACAGCCAAAGGTGGGCAAACCCTACAGTGAGCAGTGAGTCAGAAGAGAGCCAGCCAGGCAGCACATTGAGATGAATTCTCAAAGGTCCAAGCACATGCAAGTTCTTTTTCATTTAAGTCTCACATGAATATCCATAGCTGTTTTTTCCTACTGTGCATGCTGTAAACAAATACTTCTGCCTGTGCCTTACCTTAGTCTTACTGAAGTAACAGTGATTTCACCATATCTTGCAGATATTTCTTGTCCAATGGGTGTAGTGAAATGTAGTGAATCTGCAAGATGTAGATCACCTTCAGAACCACCGAAGCCCTGCAGGGTGCTTTCTAGATAATCCAAAGTGTACAGGAATGTGCTCTAAAAAAGCTGCATGAGATAGGTTGAGACAGAGCACCATGCATCAGAAGAAATGCGTGCAATAACTGTCTGGACCCTGAGCATCCTAGAGAATTTTACGTGTCAACAATGTCTTAGAGGCAAGTTGCAGCAGGAGAGATTTCATCCTTTTAGTATCAACACTGCGGGTTAAACTGAAAACATAAAAATTACACCAAATATTTATTTTGAAAATGAAATTTGAGCTTCCCACAGCCAGTTTTGCACTTGCTTTTCTATAGACACAAGAGACTCAGTGTTGCTATTCTCTGGCTCCAGTGGGCTTGCCACAAATATATATTTACATGAAGCTCAGTATTACCAAGGTTTCTTGAAAGTAAGCCAGAAAAGAAAAATATACTTGGAGGTTTTATAAATGAGTAGGAAAACCCTCCCCACACTACTAATTCTAATGGATAAGTGTTTTAAGGAACTTGCCTCACTTAAGTACTCTGTAAATATAACTTGCAATTAAAAAATGCAGTATTTTAGCAGTAGATCAGTCTGAGCCACATCATAGCTCGAGTGTCAAAACTTTTGAAAAGATCCCCAGAACTGCAATTCTGTCATGCAGCTTTGATGCTGCAAGCCAGGATCAGCTGAAGAAATGTGGATTACATCTGCCTCATTGAATACTGTTATTATTGTTATTACTTCACAGCTCATTTTTCCTTCCCAGTGCAAGACTCTCCAAGCACAGGAATTCACCAAGCTCCTGGTAACTTGCCACACATGCTAACAAAGCTGGCATTTTTCATGGCTTGTTGGAGCAACACTGCAGCTGCTGTGCTTGTGGACTTTTCCCCTCTGTGTGAAGTCCCCAGCCTTGCAGGTGGGCACAGAGAAGCCACACATTGAGTATTGCCAGGTTGCTCATTTCTCCTTTACCCTTTGCCTCTTTTCACTTGCCCACCTACTGTGGTGAAGCACTTCTGCATGAGATAAGCCTCTTTGCAGCAAAGACCAGTGCTCTGCTCACCCCTTTTGCTGCCTATTTCCCACAGGCACAGCTGTTTCCCTGGGTGGGCTTTAACACCCATTTCCACATCCTTGGTGGCAAACACAGGCACTGTGACTGTACCAGCTACCAACAGTTGGGGCTTGCACCAAATGCAATAATAATACCATAAAAAGCAGTTTCGGCAAGCACCAGAAAGATCTACCAGAAGACCAGAAAGATCTATTTATCATGTCCTACAGTGGGCATTCCCCGTCGCTACCAGCTTTGCTGCAGGTTTATATGAAGGGAAACATGCAGCCCCTGCCAGCACTGCCTCTTGGCTCAGCTGGCAAAGTTTGTGCAGTGTTTATGTTGAGTAGTTCAGGCGTCTTGAAAGCTTCAGCAGCAGCCACTTTCGTTCATTTTTCCATTTATGAAACATATGTTCTTTTACAGGCCAAATCATCACAGGCTGTTGGTGTCTGCAGCACATCTTATTCCTCAGAGCTGGTTTTTGCTTTGGCTGTGGCTGCCCATCACAGAGTTTGCTAATTCTTCTGTTTTCTCCTGGCAGTATTAACGAGGTGAAAGCTCACTTTCGTATTTCTGGTGTCTTTGTTTTCACATACATTGGAAGGAACTACACAGCTCCTAAAAGTGCTAGAGACCATTAAATTACTCATGAAAAAATCCACTTACTCTTTCTTTGCCTCCTTAAGATCTTCTTTGGCAACACCTGAAGACAAGGCAAATCCTTTCACTAATTTACAACATCTTGAGTTTCTTTTTAAGGCATCCAGAACTGGAGAACGAACACTCAGAACTACTGTGTCCTCTTGCCCAGCATCTCTGTTCATCTTCACAGAAGAGTGAAGTGTGGGTAAAGAAAATATTTACTAATACAGGTAATTATATACAAGGACTAAAACTCACTAGAGCTGAAAATGGCTCTTAGACTTTTAGCCTTCACAGACTGCTGTGGTTTCTCTTTTCATTATGAACTTAACTAACTTAATTTTCTTGTTAGTCCCTTGTATTTCTGAAGTATCTGTTGGAGAAGCTAGACAAAATAATGCTGCTGACTATATATGCCCAGTAACCAATACCTAGCAAACCTGTGATATTTAAAAACCCATTTAACATTAATAGGGTCATATGTTCTTGGGGAATTTGCCCACACTCTGCAAACTCAGACAAGCAATATGGGTGTAGGTAAAATAGTTTCAGGCTGAGGAACTTTGAGAAATCCATTCTGATGTATTTATGAAATGTTTAACTTAGGAACTTACATATGACTTCAAATACATGTTGTACATCTCAGGAATGACCCACCCGTCCCTGCCTTTGCCCATTTTATAACTCAAGACCAGAAAAGACAAAGTTATACCAAGACCTTATGCTGGAAAAGCAAAATATAAAATTGGTTTAGGGGCGAGGGGGCTGGGAATTTAGCACAATACTCTTAGATCTCATGGTTGTTACATAACGCCAAAGTTGGGAAAAGGTGTTCTCAGCTCTCTGATGTTCAGCTTTCTCCTTCTGTGAAAACAGGTTAATAGAACTTACCTGTCCCACTGACGTGTTGAGACAATTTTTCTACCACATTTTTAAGTCCGCATCTGAGAGACATTTTACAAAAGCAGACTATGATTAAAAGTATGGTCCTTTTGGAAAAGCAGTTAAAATAATTAGTTGAACATTCTAGTGTATTCTGCAGTCTTTTTTTATCCCATACACTGCTGGTCTACATTGTATATTTTAAGACTGATGCGGTTACAAAACAAATAACATCTGCCCAAGAATTCTTCCTTCAAACAACACCAAAAAATTGGGCAGATGAAACAGAAGGAGGTCTTTGCCATCTCTTGGCTCTTTCCTTTCTCATCAGATGAAAGCCTAGAAGACAATAAAATGGAGCATCATAAATCATAGAAATCTGCATGGCATTGTCTCATTTGATGCTCCCTACAGAGAACATATATTTTGTGGTTTTTAGTCATGATCTTTGCATGAGTAATAATTCTTTTTGTTACTAAGGATCTCTATTGGTGGCAAATTAATGTATGTGGATACATTAAGCATGTTTTCCTTTGAATGTGTGGATGTTTTACTTCCTCCTCCTCGGAATACAAACAAATGCTGCTCTGCATCACTTCAGTGTGAATCAGTAGGGTTCTTTCAATATTACAGGCACAATCAGAAAAAAAAACCCCTGCACTAATTTTTTTTTCAAAACAAGTTAAAAATATCTCAAAACACACTTCTCTTTGTCATGCAGGGCTGGATTCTGATCTTAGGAAAACCATGAAGAGGGAGTAGTTTCAAATAAGAGAAGGAAATTATAATCTATGTCTCCTAGCAGAAGTGAGGATTTTGGTCTATTGAGGATATTAAGTACGTATGAACCTCCCTCCACTTTGATCTCTTCCCTGCACTGCCCAGCTGCCAGTCCAGGCTTCACTGGCTCTCACTTCATGCTTTTCCCAAAGCAGCAGCTGCCACTCAGCTACCACCTCCTCTCTAGTATCTTTTCACTCCATTTTTCCCTGGCCACACACAGACTTCCAATTAGGGGGATATTTTTTTTATATTATATAGCTATCTTACCTTTCTCCTCTGAAAGAAAGCTACAAAACATAACTGATATATTTACCCCACCCCCACGTCAATATTGAAAACATCTCTCAAATTACCTCAAACTATGACCTAAAGAAACCCCTCCTGTGCATTTTAAGTTACTGTATACCTGACATGGCTTTTGCTTTAAGCCAAGAGACAAATCATGACAATTGACTGATAATGCAGAGTCAAGCATAGCTTTGAGTTTCCTGGCTGAAATGTTAGAAGTTCATGTCAGAAATTCAGTACTTCAGGTAAACAAAAAGAAGGAGGAAAAAAAGGAGGAGGAAAAAAAGGAGGAGGAAAAAAAGGAGGAGGAAAAAAAGGAGG
>WAAB01008184.1:184742-195033 GCA_013389865.1 Piaya cayana
TTTTTATTAGTCCTATATTTAGCACTAGATTTCTGAGGACAAATTAATTTATTCAATGTTTAAAATAATAACCATAAATTAGGAGCTTACCCATTAGTAACTTCCAACAAGTTGTTTAAATTGTTTCAGTTCTCAAACTGAAATTTGTATCTGTAAATGTGTCTGGAGCTTGAACAGTTCATAAGTTCTCCAAAGGACCCAACTAATCAGTGTGAACTAAAATGTATTTTCAATGAAAGACTATCTTATGAAAAACATTTCTAAATATGCATATAATTTTGGCTTTCCAGTATGTCCTGTATTTTTATTGTAAAAAAAAGGGTGAAGTCACACTTTATTGCTCAACTTGTATGACTAAAACTCTTTGATATGACATAGTGGTAAATTTTTACCTTATTGTGATAGGGATTAGCATGCCGTTGCTAATGGATTGGTTGGCGGATACAGTCAGAATGTTCTGAGAGTTTCCACAGCTAAACCAAACTGTTGGTCTTCCCTCCACAAGATACAAGTGAAGAAACTGTTCTCCAAAATTCTTTTCACCAGCTTTGGAAACAAAAATAGATATAGTCAAACTTTTGAAAGTGTAGTTAATTCCAAAAATATTCCGTACTTTCAGAATGTCATGTCCAGTCATAATGCCTACATGACACTGAAGAGTCTTTTATCTATATACAGGAGCCTGATTGAGTAACTGTGAAAATAAATTGCACCTTCTATTATCAGCTGATAACAGGTCACAGTAAAGAAAATAACCAAAAGACAAAATTTACTTTTATACCACCGTAGCTGCATAAATCCAATGGAGGTCTTTACATTAATTGAAGGTAAACTTTTCTCTGTATCCAGCAGTATTATTAAGATGACAAAGGTGAGAGTAAAAAAATACTGTAGTATCACAATTTACTGTTTCATATAGCTTTTCAAACATCAGAGAAAACAAACATTATATAAAGAACACTTATAATATCTGTAAAGATTATGAACAATTAATGATACATTTATTTATTGTGTATGTTTTCAGACTTCCTCTTGATATATTTCAAGAGAAATATTCTCGCATTCAACTAATAATTTAAAGATAATGTTGCTGTAATAAGTCTAGACGTTTTTAGTCCATCAACTGTTACCATTAGTAAGCTTCTTAAATGCATACTGAAAATTACTAGGGAAAACATAATTATTAGGAAGGTAAGTAAAATTGTCTTCATATGAAAAGAGATATGGTTTATAAAAAAGAAGAAGGAAAAAAGAAGAAGGAAAAAAGAAGAAGGAAAAAAGAAGAAGGAAAAAAGAAGAAGGAAAAAAGAAGAAGGAAAAAAGAAGAAGGAAAAAAGAAGAAGGAAAAAAGAAGAAGGAAAAAAGAAGAGAAAGAAGAGAAATAGATAGAAAAACCTTCCAGCACATTTGCTATAAATCTTGTAGCACTTACTCTGAAAATCAGAACAGTTCCTTGGGTGAGTTTGTAATTAGAAAGTTTCATTTACTTCAGAGAAAAAAGCAAATCCACTGCAGTCTTTCTGGTCTGTCAACTGCTTAAATATCTGCAATTATATTTTTACTGAAGAAGGCATGTTATGAATCCACTGGAAAAGAGAAATCTCACTCCTAGTCAATGTATTCCCTTGATGCTTATGTAGCAAGCCATTAATATTTTCTAATTATTTGATCTCAAATCTTTTATGAACAAAAGATAAATGACATCTCTTTATCAGCATCAGCATGAGACATCAAGTTTTTCAAATACCATAATCAAAATTTTCAAATATTTTTCCCCCACCCTCTGTTTCTTAGACTATCTTAACAGTGACTGTACAGATGCATCTAAAATTACTAGGGAAAGTCATTTCTCGTCTGTCACTTTGCCAAGTTTCACTGTGAAATGTATTTTCATAACTCCATTATGAAACTCTGGAAGTTGGAATCAAAGAGTAAAAGTAAATTGAGAGGGATATTGATCTGCAGCCAGAGTGCAGCAAAGCAGTTCACTGTGGTTATAGTTCATCTGATCCTGCTTGTTCAGGGCCTAGACTAATGTATTATCTGAAAGATCAGGCATGAAGCAATAAGGAAGGTTTCTTGGGGGAGTAGAGCACCCGTGTGTGCCTGCCTGCACTTTGCAGCTGCCTGCAAGTTGAAGTGAGAATTTTGAAGAGCAGCAACTGCAATTTTGTGATTGTGCTCCATGGCACAGGCATTTTTTTTAACACGTTAAATTAAAAAAAAAAAAAGAGGTAAGACACTGAAGAGTCAACAACTATGATACTGAATGTTAAGTCCTAAGTGCAGTTTTAAGAAAGTCACTGTCAATTGCTTTTTCATGAAGGCTTACGCGCATTAGCAAAAAAGGAATCTGTTTCTCTATGAAAACTTCTAAGCCGCTGTTTGCCTAAACCCTATTATTTTTAACTTTATATACTGAAACCAGTTTGTTGGCTTAGAATGTGATTAACTTGTCACAATGAGATGCACAAGCAATTATGAAAAAATTACTGTTTCATGCTATATACCATTGCCTCATTAGCCCTAGCTGTTGAACTTGGACCGACCTGGTGGAGTGAACAGATTTTCCAGCAGGTAATTGACTTCAAGAGAAGGTCTGGAATAATTCTAGCTGGCTGTTACACCGGGAATGAGTCTCCTTCCATTAATTAATCACTTTGGGAAGAATTTTTCTTTTTGAATAAACTCATTATTTTTAAACTTATGACATTTCGCTGTATAAATAAACTCTAGAGCTGTGATTTAGAATCTGTGCTAACTGCAGGCACGGTATGCCATGGATAGCAGAGCCTCCTCTGCGTTTTCTGGAGTGACTTCATCTTCTGATTACAAAGAAATGGGAGCAAGGAAATGAACTGACTTGTGATTTCACCCACTTATTACCAGGATATATTTACTTGCCTGACAGCTGCACTTGAAGATGCATGCAAGGAAACTTCAGCTGTGTACCCACAGAGGACCAAAGTGTACCTAAGGAAAAAGAAGCGTGCCCAAAGAAGACAAAATCCAACCAAATCCAAAACAAGATGCAACGAAGTAATCTTGTTAACACAGAGATGCTCCTTCAGGTTCAATTGGACTAGTCCAGTGGAAGTCATTCAAAGTTCATTTCATTTTAAAAGCTAATTTTCACAGTATGAGGCTTGGGCAGCTGTTCTCTTCCAAATCTGTTTTTACCATATGAGGATATTACTACCCACATTGTTAACAAGAGGTTACAGTCTCCTAGCTAATTTTATCTCAAGTAAATTGAGCTTTCTCATCAGCAGAGCTGAGTGGAAGTCTGCCTCCAATGGCAAAGCCAATTTTTTTAAAAGATCATCCTGCTAATAAGACAACCACTGAGTGTCTGGTAACACTTTCTGGTTGTGGCTCTTAAAAAAGGCCAACAAAAAAACCCCATACAATTAACTTAAAAACGTGCAACTTATTCCTCTGCCTGACTAAGGGGTTAGTCCTAGTGCTCAATGCCACAAAGAAGTGGCAAGAAGTTTACATTTAATCTCAGAGATTAAATATATTGACAGAGGATAGATCCTTATGTTTACAGGATCACAATGGTCCACTTGCTGAGGTTAGAGCCTCTGATTGCTGAAAGGATGTGTATTAACACATTCTCTTTAAGCATTCGCTACTAGCCACAGTCACCTAAAGGGCAGTACCCTGACTCAGCAGGGGCTTTTTTTCCTGCCAGAGTTGCTCTGCATTAGTTATTCAGAAGAACCAGTAAGTGTATACCGGCTTCAGAGTCAATCTGGACCACCTGGCTTTTGTTTTTTCTTTCTTTCTGTTTTCTTCCCAGTCTTCTTACAAAGGAAGACTTGATATCCCAACGGTCCCCTGCACACATCCAGACTGAAGTCTACTCAAAGAAACCCTGCTCAAAAAAAAAACCCCAGTCCCTGCCACTTCTACCAAGGAAGAAACAGCATCAGTCACAGCACTATGAGTACTTCATTAGAAGCTATACAATTACTTTCCATGCCTGGTACACTGGTTGGCAATGTGTTCAGACCCTTTATGGGCCAGCAGGCAGGTAAAGCACTTGACCCACTGGCTGCAAGTAGGCATGAAGCCATTAAAAAATCAAAAGTCTTAGCCTCCTCCGATATTAATACGATGCTCCAGAGTATATAAGCATTAGAACTAAAGTTAACAAAATTAATAATTTTTAGGAGTTCCATCTTAAAGCAATGTTTTTCCTGTTACACCATCCCTCCTACATTCAGTGGCATACAAGGTATTAAATTGGGTGCAAGCCAGTAGCAACAGCAGAGCCATCCCCCCTGACAGTCCCAGTAGTCTGTTCCATCAGTTCCCACAGGCCTACTGAGCAACACATACAGAAAGGGAGTTGCAGCTGTAGCTCTGGCTACACTTCACTCAGAAGGTATGCATTCGTCATTTCAAAACATCCAGTGCTTTATTAAAGCAGTAACCAAAAAAAAGAAAAAAAAAAGAGGAAAAAAAGAGAAAGAATCCAAAATTCATTAAACTTCTTTCATTCACTGGGAAAGCTCTTGTCTGCATGATGCCTACAAAAGCATTGCATCTAACAGCCTTGCCAAGCAATTTGAATGTGTCTGTAAAAGACCAATATTCAACCTTTCTTACATGAGCTATCAAAGTGAAACTAAAATTACAGCTTAACAAACAGGTATACATATTTTAGCAAATGAAGCAAGCAAGGCATATTATTTTTAGTTGCAGTGATGAGGAAAAAAAGGGAAAAATAGAAGGAGGAAGGAAGGAAATGTGTCTCGGTTTGGCTCAGTCTTCTGAAGTTTCAGCTAACATTGGCAGCATTTGGATACGACACATCTCCTAATGACATTCAAGGATTCTCTTGGACTGCACTGCATATGTAATTATATCATAATTTTTAAAAAATTAGCTAGAAAAGAGTGATTGAACTTGCCCTGAACTTGCAAATTAATTGTGAAGCCCTCTATTAAGTGAGCCCACAGGACAAGGATGATTGCAAAACCCTGCTTCCTCACCAAAATCCAACATACATCAACACGCATTTTCTCATTGAGCCCAAATGCTTTTCAGCTGAACCCATAGAGAACTTTCAAATTACTTATGACAAAATCTGGATCAACAATGAGCTGATTTTCTCTCTCTTAAATTATGGAAACAATCTGTCTAAACACAGACATCATTCATCTTCCCTAATACCATGCAAGAACATACCACTTGTAGGGCATCTAATCAGAACCTTTAGTCTGGAACCTCAGAACCAAAGTTAGCCAAGTTCCTATTCTCTACATCATATCAGCAAAACAGCTTCCCATAACACTGGATGATTGAGGAAGAAATCTAATTTATCTTGCAGGTACGCTGAACTCATTGCGGAACATTTTAATGGAAGTCACAAATACATCCCTGCCTACCAAGAAGTCTTTATTTCAGCAGGGTTATTGCTGCTGTTATATGCTTTTCCTAAAGGCTGATTGGTAAAAGTACTCATCCATACAGCTCTGTCCTTGACATGAGTACAACCACACAAACATGATTGAAATAGTGTCAGGAATCAACAAGGTTTTCCCAGCACTTCTTGCAACATAGTAGACCAAGACTGTGGATGCCAGAATTCCATCCTGATCTCATCTTTTTGGCACATTTTGCTCCAAAATCTCAATCTTTTGCCTTGGCTAAGACATACCCATCCATGACAGCACTGGATTCAGGTCACAGAAGCTGGACATTTTTGCTAGAATTTGATTTAAGCTAGATTTGTCCTGGTAAACTCTTTATCATAAATAACACAAGGCTGCCTTCTCAAAAAGATGTGGCAAAATCCTTTTTTGCCAGAGACAAAAGGTCAGCTGTGAATTGTAAGCTGTTTTTCATTGCAAAACAATTTCTTTTTTTGCTAATATTCAACAGGAAAGGAAGAAAGAGACTCAAAAGGTGTCACTCAATCCATTTCCAGGATAATCAGCCAAACTATATTGGAAGCAAAAGCTAGCCTGTCTCATGATATCAGAATTTTCTGAATGTTATTCTCATTGGTTTGATGAATAGGGTGGTGGTGGGGTTCTCTTTTCCTTTTCATAATTCTTTCCCCAAAAGGAAAAATTTCCCAAAAGAATTATTTCATCATAAATTGCAGCTAGTAACTCACCCAAGAGGGGAAAAGAAACCAGTTCGTAATGACCAATCAGCTCTCTGGTCCCAGCAGGGAACTGAAACTAGAGGGTTTTTTTCTATTACTATTTAGCCCATCCTGGAGTGTGACTCATTAGTACCTTCATGCCTCATTGGGATGTTTTGGGCAGTCTTTTAATTTTAAGAAGCCTTGATTCATTTTTCTTTTGCTTTCAGGGCGCATACTGCATTTTCTTACTGCTTCTGGCACTAAATGCTGGAGGTGCTTCAGGTTCAAGATTGCACTTTAAGGGGAAAAAAATGTGACTGAAGCAAAATAAATGCCTTTCATGAGCTTTTGTTCCCCTGCAGGGAATAAAAAATTTTCATTAAAGCAGAAATTTGAATTTCTGAGTAGCTGCCATCCCATGGGTGCAAGTGGATTCAGCAGAGCAGGAGGGTCTTGCCAGAGAGGGTCTGGAGTACACACAGGCTGTGACCCAAACTATGGAAAAACACCCCAGGTTGTGTTTGCAGAAGAGAAACACAGGCAGGCTGGATCTCTCAAACAAGAGTGAAGTGCAACATGTGCAGAAGAGTCTGGGGGTGAGATAAAGCCATTGTGTTTATCAACTTTGAAGGGCTTTTAATGGGTTTTCAACTCCGGGGTTGAGATATTTCAGCCACTGCTGGCAAGTTCCCTGGAAAAAACAAACTTGTCCAGTGGATGTTAGTACAAACAGGTCCTCTCCTCAGCCAAAACAAACCAGCAAGCAAATAACATGGGTGAAACAGGCAAGTTCGAGAATGAAGTCAGAGGCAGGAGTTGCTAGGGAATGGAAAAGTGACAGCTGAAAGCCAAGTCAACTCCCTGAAATAAAGTCAAAGGCCTCCATTACTTGACTCCTCATCTCAAACCTATCCAAGCATCATATTTAAGGTGTTTCATTATCTTCTGAAACCTGGTAAGTTCACAGCCTGGAAAACAACTTTGAAGGCAATTCTTGCAGCTTCATGGGCTTTTTGTATTGTGTTGCCTTTTTCTGTGTAGGGACAGAGGAAGTGTAAGCAGGCTCTGGGTATGGAGGAGGACAAAGAGCGGAAAGCAAGTAGCAGATTTTTGATAGCTTGGAGAGAAGCAATAACTGTGATGGCTGAGAGCCATGTTGGTGTACCTGCATCTGGAGGTGGATCAACCCAAGATACACCAGTGCTGGAGAGGAGCATTCCCCCAAGCGGACCTGTGCTGACTCAAAGTCAAATCCAGAGACTGCCTTGGGGGTTTTCTGACTGAATTGAGTGCTCACTGTCGCAGGGAAATTCTGTTGCTAAGCTGCTCCAGCCACAAACCTTAGTAGTACTTGTTGCGTGCATCTCCTCTACCACATTTATCAGCCTGGAAAATTAAGAGACAAGGAAAACAAGCAATGCCATGCTATGCTCCACTGGGTCTTCATGCTTAACACGGAATGTCACCAATGTCAGCTACAATGAACACAGGAAAGAAAATTTGGGCAGCTGATATTTCCACTGCAACCAGGCTACCCACTAAAAATATTGTCTCTGATATGCCACAAGAGTAGTTTACTTGAACTCATCAGAGCTGGAAATATATCAGTCCCTCAGGAAACAAAACTACCACAAAGGAAGTGAGGAAGGAATGAGTTGCTTCTCTGCCCTAGATGAATTTTTACTCTTGGATATTTTCAGGTGCTCCAGAATAAGCACGGCTGTAACCAATTTCTTTCAAATCATGGAGCCTGGTACTCAGTGATTGGTGCTCTCATTTTATTCTTTTTGCCAGGCTCTAACCACTTGTTTTGAATCAACACTGATGGCTCTGTCAGTCTGATGATTTTTTTTTTAAATATTTTCAGCAAAATAGTTGGGCTAGTTCCAAATCAGAAGATGTTTTTTGCAATTTTATGCTTATAAGATCCTTGCAAAAGCAACTCTGAACCCCATGCTCTGGAGTGAATACCTGATATTTGTCACTGACATGACCTTTGCATCTAAAGAATAAAACCTCATGTTAAAAATGTCCCTAACTATGACTCTTTAGGGGGATAAAAAAGAATATACAAAACCAAAACTCTCCTTTAATAGCTCACACATGCTCCATAGAAGCTTCTAGCACAAATTCATAGCCCAAAACTTCACTCATGTCTTGCATGTTCCTGCTTTTCCACATGCTCTGATAGAAAACCACAGAGGACCCTCGGGGAGCTGTGGCCAATAGGCAGCTAAGTGGAAAAGAAGGAAAGAGAGAAGGACAGATTTTGCTCCTCAGAAGAAAACATTGTGCTGTACACACACTGCAGAAATACACTACATGTGTATTCACCAGCTTTTATAATACAAGCACAGGTGTAAAGCCAGTGCCATGATTACAATACCAAGCAATTAACACTGTTGAAGTCTCCCTAGTTCCATGACATTTCCAGCAACACAGGAGATAAGCAGGCAGCAACTAAGATGAAAACAGGGGTCAGTTGTTCAGACATGAGACAATAAACTACAGAGATATGTGTGCATGTATGATCTGGAGTTAGAATATTTAGAGGAAAACAGAAGAAATAATAACTTTTAGTACATTATGCTTTTCAAATACATTGGAAAAATTAACTGATGAGATTACCTTGAAGGCAAATTCCAGATTATAATGGTCTAATCAAAGAAATGAAAGAGAGACGTTTAGCAAGCAAAATGAGAAAGGAATTTGCTCTGGAGAAGGAATCTGTTTGATATGAAGTCTCTGCCCACCCTGGTGTGCATCTGCAGACACATGCTTCAGGGAATCCGATAAAAAGTTGAGTATGAAAGGTTACATAGACGATACATCAGGCTCCTTTGCCAGCCATTGGAACAAGCAGTTTTCACGTTTTTCTTTTAGAGCAAGCAAAATGTCCTGGACAAAGAGGTTGAAGAACCTTTGAACACCCGTACCAGTACAGACTCATTTGGACTGCTACCCCAGGAACACCTATCCTGAACTCATATCTCTGTGTTAAGAGAATTTTACATCATTAATCCTGGATTAACTTTTTTACCCCTCAACAGCTGCAGAAGGCAAGTTCTGATCATGGTGTGCTGATGCAGTGGAAAGCATTACTGCTCTCCAAGCCCCATCAGTGGGCTCCTGTAGCACAGCAGTGTTTTTTCCCCCCAGTAAATCTCTCTTTCTCCTCCCCTTTCCCTAATCTAATAGTGACCTATTCAATTAACTTCACTGGAGTGTGACTGATACCTTGATCACATTATCAAGAGAGGCACATGCAAGTCAGAAGAAAGGAAAAACAGTATTTATGGGATAATAATCAAAGCAATCAGGAAGGAAAGATAGATTCATCTGTAAAAATACAATGTGCTTGGAGATGAACTCAGTAAAAATGTCTGCTTTGGTCTGCATTTGCTTCTTTTATGGTTTCACAGGTAAATGTCCACTTTTTTTGCAGAGACATCTTTTTGCAGTGGCATCTTCAAAAAAGTACTTTAATTCCATACCCATTTTAAGATGGTTTTGAAAGAAGGTGGAGTGACAGAGAACAACGCAGTAGGAACTATAGATTTGTCCAGACCATAATAGACAGACCTGTGTAATAACTGATTTGTCAGTCTGACAACTCTCCTGCAAAAACAGAATAGGGGAAAGATTTATTCCAGGTTCACTAAAACTTATTTTCATTTTCTTTCCTGTCAAAATGGAAAGAAAAAAAAAATCTGAAAAATGTGAGAATTGCAGCCTGGAATAGAAGCCTGGAGCCGACTTCCAAACTGTGGCTGCTGAGTAGAGCTGCTGCTCTGCCAGTTTTTGGCTCCTTGCCTAATGATCACAAGAAAGAATTTATATGGAAACCTGTTGCTAATACAAGTCATATTTTAAGCATTTGATCAGCAACTAAATTTTGACTTCTCAAGGACTGACAACTAATTCATGCTCTGCCCCAACAAATTCAGTGTCATTGAAAACATTCTAGATCCACAATACAAATAATCACAGAATCACAGAATCACAGAATCACCGGGTTGGAAGAGACCCACTGGATCATCGAGTCCAACCATTCCTATCAAACACTAAACCATGTCCCTCAGGACCCCGTCCACCCGTAACTTAAACACCTCCAGGGAAGGCGAATCAACCACCTCCCTGGGCAGCATATTCCAGTGCCTAATGACCCTTTCCGTAAAAAACTTC
>WAAB01008184.1:195129-221434 GCA_013389865.1 Piaya cayana
TGACACCAGCATGGTTTCTGTCATGCCAAGAGTTCTATTAAAAAGAACCCCATGCTTAACTAGGAACAAGAAACATATGTAGGTGATTTAGACACACACAATTGCTTAGGGGATGTTTGTTTTGTTTTGTGATGTCTTCCATTATGAAACCATAGGAGATCAATGCAAGTATGAAAATCATCACAGTGAAATATTTTACATCCTATCTTGTTCAGGCAACATTCATAACAAGATTTTGCCACATGCAGTCTCTCCGAAGAAACCAAATGGTAAGCAGTCATTACTTTGCTTATCAGACTGCAACCTTCTCCACTAAATCCAAGTATCAGCAGAGACAAATAAGAACGATGTACATGGTCATAACAGCCAAGCGAAGGAATAGAACATTAAAATGAAAGATTATTTTGTTTCAACTGACTGCAGTCACTTGTAATTCTACTGGACTTCTCACTTGATGATCAAAACCTTATTAAAAGCATTAGTAAATGAAGTCAGAGCACTCCTGTGTGAAAGACGACATAAAACCTACTCCTCACTCCTGCAGTGAGGAATATCAAAAGACGACAAACTCCAAAATCACTTTGTCTCAACTTCAGCAACCCATGAGCTACTTCCAAAAAGAGACAACAAAACAAAGATAAGCATGTCCTGTGATTTTAGAGCAATTTACCTCTTCCATGGTCTTAGAAATGACACCACAGTGTGCAGTTTGGAATTGGAAAATGAAAGCATCTACTCTTACACTGAATGTCTCACTTTTACCAGAGTAAATGACCTGCTCTTACTAGAGTTTTGCTTGCCTCTCCCAGATTCTCTCAAGGGCTAAGCCCTGGACAAAGGATTGCTTATGTCTTTGCTCATATTCCTTCTTGTCCCTAGTTCTTTATCCACTTCTGTCCATCTGCCTTGTACTGAAACAGTTGTCTAGGCTGATCTAGAAAAATTAGACTACAGGTCTGCAAAAGACCACACAAGAAAGTGACATTTTTTATTCATATTTAGTACTATAAAATCCAAAATTGAACAAGAGCAACTGGAAGGAATTAATAAGCACTTTTAAGAATGAATTACTGAACAAAGCCTCATTTGTACCAACCTGTCCTTCTAGGGAAGTGGTTTTCCCCCTGTACTCAGGACTGCTGAGGCCACATCTCAAATATCACAGTTTCGGGTCCCTCACTACAAGAAAGACATTGAGGTGCTGGAGCATTTGCAAAGAAGCTGATGAAGGGCCTGGAGCACTAGTCTTATGAGAAGCAGCTGAGAGAACTGGGATTTGTGTATTCTGGAGAAAAGGAGGCTGAGGGGAGACCTTATTGCTTTCCACAACCACTTAAAAGAAGGCTATAGTGAGGTGAGTGTTGGTCTCATCTCCCATGAAGCAAGCAACAGGATGAGAGGAAATGGCCTTCAGTTGCACCAGGGGTGGCCTAAACTAGATATTAGGGAAAAATTCTTCTCTGAAGGGGTTACCAGGCTCAGGAACAGGCTGCCCAGGGAAGCTGTTGAGTCACCATCCATGGAGGTATTTAAAAGATGTGTAGCTGTTGTGCTTAGGGACATAGTTTAGGTGGTGGCTTGGGAGTCTGAAGTTAATGATTGGACTCGATGATCTCAAAGGTCCTTTTCAACCTAGATGATTCTATGATTTTAATTGCTTCCTACTAATAAAGGCCTTCAATATTAATTCTAGAGCATGATCTGCCTTTTAAAGGATGGACATGTAGCACATGAGCAGTGGATGGTACGCATATAAGTAAGCCTGTTTATAACCATATATGTCTTTTAGCACACACATGCTTTCAGGAAAATTAATGATAGTGAGAAAGGAGCACCGTGGCAACAGTGTGCAAGCCAGAATCACACCAACAGGGCAACAGATTTACACCTGCACAAGGACAGCAGATCAATGGTATTACCCCACCAGACAGTCTGAAAAGCGGCAGCTTTGGTCTGACAAGGGGCTGGTTACACACATGCACAAAAAACCCAAAACCTGGGTTTGGTGCTCTTCATTCTGTCAAGCACTGCAGAGGAGCTGAAATCCCAGGCTCAGATCTAGAGGTCAAACTCTCTCTCCCAAAGCCTGGACAAAGTACAGCCAGCCATTTAGAAGCACAACAGCTTTTCCACTTAAAAAAAAAAAAATTCATTAACTTTGACTAATGCAATCAGATAGGTGTTGCAGCAAGCCTTTTGTTTGCAATTAATACGACGTGGCACCTGTTTAAATTAACTTACATCAGAATTCAAATCCTCGTGTATTGCCAAACTAACTGCATTTTAAATGTAATGCTTAGAGCCAAATTTTCCACACTAGATAAAGTTAAGAGTGGGGAAAAAAATCTGCATTGTTCCCATGAGTAACTTTATGTTTCCATATTCTCCAAATGAGACCGTTTGTGGCTGGAGGGGCACAGCCTGAAGCCCATTTCAGCCAGATTATAAAATGGAGCTTTCCACAACCAGGAGCATTGGGAACATCCACAGGCTGCTTCTTACAAAAATCTTTTGTGAATCTTGACACTATCTGTCTTTTGATGTCTTTAGGTCCTTCTTGTGCCTGAGCTGGCCTGTTCACTCTGAATTCACCTGTTGGCCAGTTAAGCAAAAGCAGGAGACTAAACCATGCTCCTTCTCTGCAAAAAGAGAAAATACATTCACAGTTTCTCCCATACAAGTGCAGAAGTATGCTGCTAATACCAAATACCAAATTGAAGCTGGAATTTCCGTGCCTGAACTATTTTTTTTTATTAAGGAGTGGAGAACACAATGTCATCATTTCCATGTCCCACTTAAATACACAGTGCACAAATTTCTCAATAAACAATAAACCTCTTTCCTGTTTAGCACTCTGTGACCTAGAGTGAAAAATAGCTTTCTCAGGCACATCTCTATATCTGTTTCCTTTTGCACTTCAAGAGCTCAAAAAAGCTCTGTCCAGTTCCTTGTTATGTGACAGGTGTTTGCAGGGGAAGCCAAAGTGACCTCATATGTGCCTGTTCTTCCAATGATCACTTATACTGCATCAGCTTCAGATGGTGCCGAGTTATATATTCTGCTAAGCCACAGATGAACAGAGCACACCTGAAATCATTAATGAGCTTGCTTCTTGACTATGTTAGGACAGCTTTGGTTCATCCATATCTGGTGCTTCTATCTAGAATAACCTTAGGATCTTAAGCAAATGCCTCTTAAACTAACTCTTTAGGTAAGTGCCAATGTATATGAGATTGGGAGATTTCACATCTCAAAGATTCACATTTCAGTCTGGATTTGCATTATGTTTTATTTCAGTAGTGATCAGAAACATACAATTTTCCTGCATGATCTATCTGAAAAGCCAAGTTAAAAATTGATACTCAGAATCCTAATGAGTTAGCTCTCCACATTTTAACATTAATGACAAGTTTGAAAAGGTCAAGGCAAGGCAGAATTTTAGGAAACAATTGTTTAAAATAATCTCTGCGTCATTGTGTTCCATTTGAGTGAGACAAGCAGGTAAGAAGCTTGATTTTTACCTGATCTTCATATCAACGTTTTCATCTTACTATCTTCCATTCTGCTACTCTGTGCATTATGTATACCTTTACACCTACACTTTCTTCCAACAATATTTATTAGGAGGCCATTCTTAATTCACTTTTACTGGTGTTCCAATCTGAAGCCTGCAAATCAGTGCCATGGGAAAAGATCCAGTTCACAGTCTCTGTGTTGATGCTGTCCCCACTTCTGCTCCTGACAGAATGTCGATTGCTTTAAGTCTTGAAATATTCAGTTATTTGCACAGGGACTTGGAATGGATACTCCAAGATACGGTTCACTGCACAGTCTGTCACACCAATTTTGTCAGCAGTTACTTCTACAGCCAGGCAAAACACTGACTGAAGTATCTTAAGATCCATTTCATAGAAACTTGAAGTCCTTTTGTACTCTTGGGCTTGAATGGATGAATTCTACCTCTGGCACAGCCTGGCATGACTTTGGGCATCCCTACATTAAGCCTTTCTGTACTAGAAATGATGCAGCCTACTTTTCTTCTCAGTACTCATTACTGCGGTATCATAAAATCATAGAATAGTTAGGGTTGGAAAGGAACTTAAAGATCATACAGTTCCAACCCTTCTGCCATGGGCAGTGACACCTCCCACTAGACCAGGATGACCAAGGCCCCATCCAACCTGGCCTTGAACAACTCCAGGGACGGAGCAGCCACAGCTTTCCTAAGCAACCTCTGCCAGTGTCTCATCACCCTCATCTTGAAGACTTTCTTCATATTGTCTAGTCTAAATCTTGCCCCTTCTACTTTAAAGCCATCCCCCTTTGTCCCACCACTACATGCCCTTGTACAAAGTCCCTCCCCAGCTTTCCTGCAGCCCCTTCCAGTACTGCAGTGCCACTATAAGGTTTCCTCAGAGCCTTCTCTTCTCCAAGCTCAACAACCCCAGCTCTCTCAGCCTGTCCTTGGATCATCTTTGTAACCCTCCTCTTGATCCATTCCAACAGCTCCATATCCTTCTTATGTTGTATATTGCTCTAGTCAGAGAAGCCTCTAGTCTTCCACTGTGTTCATTTTGTCCAGTATAGAGTCACTTGATCTCATTTCCTTGGTTTTCATCACCTTTCCTTATCAGATGAAATTAAAGCAATGTGACATGCACATAGATACTAAATAGCATAACTGAGCTGGACATTCAAAGGACTCAGGCCTTCTGATAATGCTCTTTTCACTTAACTAGTTTGTTTGAAGGTGCAGCCACCATAGAAGAAGCTTCTGAGTTTCATCATGGGTTCGCTTGGAGCCTTTGCCTTTGTACAGTCTTAAGTGAACTCTAACAAAGTGATTCTATAGGAAACAATATTTGCATTTCACAGTTTTCCCACAGTATTTACAAGACCTCAACAGTTTGGTAACTCCAGATGGCTGTGGCACTAGGCTTTGAAGGGGCAGTTGGTTCTCTGACCTGGGAAAACACTGCCCAGCAAGAAACTCTCTGGGTAGCCCAGAGGCCAGGCACAACACTGGGTGGCTAACACAGGTCTCATTCTGAATTACAGGATTCTCCTACTTTGGTACCTATAAGGCTCAGGGGTTGGAATTAAAAGCCTTGGTTTTCTTTGTCCTTGCCATAGGGAAATTTTTTAGAACTGTTTTTGGCCAGATTCCAGAAAATTAATCCTATAATGCATCAGCTACTTTAAATAGGAAAGAAACATCTATGTGGGTACACAGCTTCCTAAATTCTCCTGGACTGTGGCTGGGATAAACTGCATGAGTATCCATTTGTCCCTAGCAGTTATTTCCTCACCTGCAACTACAAGCCATTTTCAGAAGTTCTCTATAAACATGCAAATGAAGTCAAACATTCCAAACCAAATCAACATTAACCCCACTTACCTGTCCTGTTTGTAGCATCCCTAAATACATTCACCCCTTTAGGGGAGGTAAGTTATGACCGAGTTTGGCACGCCCCTGGAGATTCCGTAAGATGAGAATACAGAGAAACGGTAGTACCATTTCTCAAGCAGACCCAAGCCACACTAGACACTTTGCTGCTGTGGCTTGACGTAGAGCCATTGATTTCAGTCAGTAGCATTCAGACAACAGACACAGCATCAACACGTTGCCACTGGTGTCCAGTCCATGAGTCATCTGTCATTACCCCTCAGGCCTGTACTGGGCTGAAAACAAGTATCATGATATGGAGAAAGTAATATGGGAATAGAGGCAGAAAAATATGACATACAATCCTTTGCATTATATTACACGTGCTCATGAGACTTCAGAGTGCCTTAGTTAAACTGGCTGGGTAGGTCTCAGGCCCCAGCAATAGCCCCTCAGCATCAAGCACAATGTAAGGTTCATTACATTGCAGACTCTTGTGCATTTATATAATCGTCCTAAATTGAATAGATACCTAATAGAAAATAAAAAGCACTTGATAATTCAAGTGCATATGATGTTCCACAGCCCATCGCCTCCCAGTCATGCATTGCCCATCCTGCCAGCCTCAGGCATAATTTCCAGCCCTTTCTTATGAGTCCCGTGTCTCTGTTTTTCAGCATACTGCTCACATTAATTTTATAAGAGCTCTGCATAGGTCTGAAAGTTGGTCTGAGTTGAATAACTTACATTCATAGGGCCAACAACACATGCAGCTCTATTCTCTTTAAAACTCAAAAGTGTGTTTCTGCATCTGTTTGTACTCACATTTCTTTATTTGCTACACTTAAAGCTACTAGTAAGACCTTCCAAGTCTCAACTTGGCAATATTGATTGCAGAACTGGACTAAATTAATTTTATCAGCTTGCTCTATTGTCTGGCCATGAAGGTCTGTTTACCTGCCCAGGCATCCAGTCTGCAGTGTTTATACTTTGGTCCTTATCACTTTCATTTATACAATCTATAAAATCAGAACGTGAATAAAAGAATCTGTTTCAAAGAGACCTTTGAAGTAGCTAAAATATATCTTAAGAGTACAAATAGTTTTGGTGGGAGGGAAAAATCCAAGAAACTTGAACAGACATTTAGCAGTCTTCTGTCAACTAACCAGGCACTAGCAGAGCATGTAGAAAGAATACCCATCTAAGCTGAATTTCATTTATTTGCTGAGTTTTGTTTTTACTAAAGAGGAAAAAGGGAATCTGAGAAAGAGTTAAGAATTTCCTCTTGTCTGATTACTGCTGACCTTCCATTAGTCACCTAAAATGAAACGGCTTGTAATGGGATCCTCTGGTTTCTATGGCTCTTTCTTTTCTAAGCCATTTTTATGAGGTTGCAGTTTGATGACTCTGATGAATAACACCTCATTAAAAAAATAATGCAGATTTGAGAGCAGCCAGTTCCAGCCACTGGGGGATGTGAAGGGTCCCCCAGAGTCTTCTTCATTGCTAAGGCTGGGTAGCAGAACCACCCTGGTCTCAGAAAGCTGGTCCAGAGCTGCTGGCTTACATGCACTCAATGTCAGGGAACACAAGTGGAGTTCCAAAAAGCATGAGGAGGAACAGAGAGGCTGTTTCTTAACACACACTTGGATTTATTTGCAAGCAAGCATGACAGAGAGCACAGCAGCCATTGTAAAATAACATTTTCCTCTCTCTCACTATGATTTTTCTATGGCATCCAAATTATCCTAACATCCAGAAAGAAATAAAAAAGGTAAAAAGCCAACTAACTGCCTACTGCCACTGCCACAACCACCACCATCAAAACCATCTTAGAACCTCATGCTATCTAAAACTTTTGGATAAGCAGAACAACCTATATTGAATGTATTGCATGCATTAAAGGATGTAGAAACACTTACTTGTGGTTGGTTAGAGTGTATTATGCACACCTGGCATCTATGTAATTTCTTTTCTAAAAGAAAATTTTTTCTTTGCTACTTTTGCATAACATCTATGGAAAATGTTGATTTTTTTTTAAGGGGCACTTAATACAATAACAGTCCAATGACAAACGTGAAAGAGTTTTGAACTATTTAATTATATATAGAATAACTATTTAGCAGTTAGGCAGTTGAACTAGATAATCGTTGCACATTCCTTCCAACTGCAATATTCTATTCCATTCTGTAAGAGTCAGCCAATTTCATTCAACCAATTTCTGCTGGTGGTGAAACCAAAGCCATAGATGCTAGTTCACAGTCATGCAAAATCAGCAGTATCAGAGGTGCTTGAATCATCAATCATAGTTATTACACATTTAATCTAAGTTTTGTTAATGGATCGTTCACAATATGAGTTTGTTCTTTAGAAATAGATTAAAGAGCTTCCACAAAAGCACCTTTAAATTCCTCATTCTGAACTCTGTACTCTACCATTAAAATTTTAATAACTGTGACTCACCTGTTGTACAGTATCTTTTATGCTTTATGAATCAATAATTATTTAAACAGGAAACTAGCAAATCACAGAACAGTTGGTGTTAGATAGGACCTCCGGAGGTCATCTTATCTAGCCTCACTATTCAAGCCTAGCCAGCTAATGCAAGTTGCCCAGGAACATGTCCAGCTAGGTTTTGAATATTTCTGTGGATGGAGACTCCACAACCTCTCTGGGCTACCAGTGCCAGCATTTGACCACCTTCACAGTAAAAAAAACATATGATACAATCTCCTTTTAATTTGCACCCATTGCCCCTTGTTTTGTCTCCGGGCATTACTGAAAAGAGTCTAGTTCCCTCTTCATTCCCTCACATCAGGTATTTATACACACTGATAAGATTCAGTAAGAAGAGCCATTATTGATTAAAACACAAAAATAAACCCCATGCACTCCAAATCCCAAGCAGAATTTAAGAGGACAGTGACAAATAAGCAGTGCTCCTAGAGCAGTGGCAATAGTAAGTTTTCAGTCCACCTCACTGCTCACTTATGTGCTCCTTACTTTGTCAGCTTGTCTACAAGGATATTATGAGGGACAATATCAAAGGTTTTACTTACACTGAGGTAAGAAACTTCAGCTGCTCTCCTCTCATCCACCACACTAGTCACATCATTGTAGAAGGTTACTAGGTCAGTCAAGCAAGATTTCCCCTTTGTAAATCCATACTGACTTCTCCTGTTCATATTCTTGTCCTTCATGTATTTGGAAATGTGCTTTCCAGGACAATTTTCTCCATCTTCCTAGGGACTAAAGTGAGGCTAACATGTCAGTAAATCCTTAGATTTCCTTCTCGCCACTTTTGAAGATGGAGAGGTATTTGCTCTGCTCCAGTCATCAGGAATCTCTCCCAACTACCATGACCATTCAGAGAACATTGAGAGTAGCCCCTCAATGACATCAGCTAGCTCCCTCAGCACTCACTGATGCATCCTGTCAGGCTCCATGGACTTAAATATATTATGTCGTTCATTTAAACATGCCTTGACCTGTGCCTGGTCCTCCTCCACCACGGGCAACTCTTCCTTGGTCCAGATTTTCACTCCGGCCTCAGGAACCTGGGAGTCCTGGAGACTGATTTCAACTAGTAAAGGCTAAGGAGGGAAGATGCTCTGTACCTTGTGCTTTTCCATGTCACCTAACACTTATCACAAGCTCCCCTGCACCACTCAGCAGCAAGTCCACTTGTTCCCTAGTCCTCCTGCTGTCTGCATGCCTGCAGAATCCTTTCTTCTTGCCCTCGTCATGTTCAATTCTAGAGTGCTTTGCCTTTCCTAAACCTCAAGGTTGTACAGCACCTTCATACTCCTGGGTCACCTGCTCCTGTTTCAACTTCCTTTGTACGTCTGAATTCAGTTTGGCACTCCTTGATCATCCATACAGGCCTCCTGCCACTTTTTCTTGATTCCTTTGTCTTTGGGATGGACATATCCCGTGCAGTCATCTTTCCTGTACCTCTTTTCTCTGGAGTCATATTACATAGAGTTTTTCCAAGCAGATCTTTGCAGAGGTTGTGTTTTGCTCTCCCGAAATCCAGGGCTGCAGTCATAGAATCATAGAATAGTTAGGACTGGAAGGGACCTTAAAGATCATCTAGTTGCAATACCTCTGCCATGGGCAGGGACACCTCCCACCAAACCAGGCTGCTCAAAGGCCCATCCAACCTGGCCTTGAACACTTCCAGGATGGGGCAGCCACAGCTTCTCTGGACAACCTATGCCAGTGCCTCACCACTCTCATGGTGAAAAAAATTCCTCCTTATGTCTTGTCTAAATCTGCCTCTCTCCAGTTTATACCCATTCCCCCTTGTCTTATCACCACAAATCTTTATGAACAATCCCTCTCCAGCTTTCTTATAGGCCCCTTTCAGGTACTAGAATGTAGCTATAAGATCTCCTCTGAGCCTTCTCTTCTCCAGGCTCAAGAACCCCAGCTCTCTCAGCCTGTCCTTATAGGAAGGCTCCAGCCCTCGGATCATCTTTGTAGCCCTCCTCTTGGCCCATTCCAACAGCTCCATATCCTTCTTATGTTAAGGATTCCAGAACTGGACACAATACTCTAGATGAGGTCTCATAAGAGAGGAATAGAGGGGCAGAATCACCTCCCTCGACCTGCTGGCTACACTTCTTTTGATGCAGCCCAGGATACGGTTGACCTTGTGGGCTACAAGCGCACANGGTATTTGGGGTTTTTTCTGTCCTTTTTTTTTTGTTTGTTTGTTTGTTTTTTTTAGTACAGTCCTGGTTGATCACCTGTTTTTACAGGATCATACCTTTGCTCAATGCTGTTCTGTGCCAATGGGTATCTCCCTGTGAACATTGTTTTGAGTTTGCAGCACTGACAGTGAAAACTGTTCTCAGTAGGTATCAATGCCAGGAAGCCACATGCTGCATCACTTTGTTTCATGACTGTACCAGCATAACTCTTAAAATAAGTGTTTTGGCACAAATAACCATGATTACACTGAGAGGATATTCTGTCAGCTCAGTTTAAAATGTGATGTTTAGTAAAAACTCTGCTTGATATATATTCATAATTACTCACATGAAAAATCAAATAAAAAAAGAAGTGTTAGGGATTCATATAAGCATTGATTATTCCCGTCAAGGCTCTGTTTTGTAAAGATCTGAGTTTGGCAAAATGTTAAAGTTAGCAAGCCCAAGCTCTCCACCTAATTTAAGGTTAAGTCTCTCAGAAGTTGAGATAAATGTTTGCAAATACAATTTTACAGTCCTCATTCATCTCTACAGCGAGAGACTAAATACTCTTTAAAATACTAGCTCTGCAGCACTATCAACAAAAAGTAATAACTTTGGCTGCTCAGACTGAAGTAGCTAACAGAGCCTTCATTTCCAAAGATGGGTGTTCAAAGTTCTTTGAACACAAGACATTTTTTAAAGACATCTGACCTCAAGTTCCAAAAAAAACCTCCAAAAAACCCAAAGGCAATGAAAATCACTTTAAATGAAAATAGCTTTGAAAAGTAGTTTAACGTCAGCATTGCCTGATTTTAAATTGGTGAAAATTGGAACCTTAATGTTATACTAACACATGTTTTTACATTTTACCTAGAAGCAGATGGAATAATGTTGCTCATGCTATGCCAACACCATGTTGTTACATAGTCTTTATTAAAATTGCTCCAAAGCAAAAAGCGGTATGCACAAAGGCAAGGAGTGGGGAAAATTGGCAACTCCTTTAGACTTGAGTCCTTTAACTCTCAGCCAGCTTTGTGTATCGTTGAGAAATACCCGCAGCATCACAAGACATGGAAGCTGGATGCAGTGCTGGATGCTGGGTGAATTGCATCCGTGAGACCCTTGCCCTATCAAAGGTAGTTGAGATACATTTAAAAAACAAAAAAAGGGAGAAGAGGGAATATCTATTAAAAAAAAAAATGACCTTCACAAATTAGAGAAGGAGGAAAGTATGGGAGGAATGAGATTCAAAGAAAATAATAGAATTGAGGAACTGGCATCAGCTTTTCTTTAAATCCAGAGAAACTCCTCGATTTTTTCCCCTGTCTTTCTCAGAGGTTAATCCCAGTTATGACAAATGGTACACAGAGCACATAAATATCTCTGTGTGTGTATACACATACAAATAGTTCTTGAATATGTGCTTCTAAATCATGATTCAAAACCACTCATTTGGATGGAACAATTCCATTTGCCTTTGGTGTGTTTTGGATGAGGTCCCCAAACTTTGTAGATTCAGCTTAGAATAAAGAAAGAGATAATAAAAATACCAGATAAATTCTCATTTCTAAAAACCTGAGCTGATTAACCAGAGGAAAAAAAAACAAACCAAAAACACAATGAGGGGCATAGAGAGGACAGGACTAAACCAACAAAACCTCCACAACATTTAATCTTCCAACCATGTAAATCTCTTCAATTAACTAACACTGGTTTCCCTTTGTGAGAATTTTTATGCCACAAAAAGAAGCAGTAAAATCATTTCCATGATAACCATAAAACCCACTCAAGAGAAAATAAAGTTTTCTGTTTCATTACCTTTTCTGTATCGTAATCAATTACAAAGGAAGAATAGTGCAGGTTCAATTAAGTAACTAAATAAAAAGGAATTAAAAGCCACAGGGGATCTTTATTTTACTTATGTTAAAGGAGGGTCCAACTACAGGCCTTACTGGCTTGTTTGTACCATATAATGGAGTTTAATTTCTATGAATCAGTCTGTCAGCATTAGCTGATGGTAATTAGGAAAATGGGGTTAGAGAAAACAGAGCTACTGAAAATAGCTTTTCCCAAGTGTAACCTTCCCTTCTCTCTGCTTCTCTCCAAATGGGATTATCCCGAGCTCTCAGTACATAGCAAAATAGAAATGAACCGTTTAGTAAAACAAAGGTCCTTCCTTTGAAATGTAAGACAACTCAGGAAAACACTGGATGCTCTGTCACAATTCAGCAAGTGCCCAAGCACACACTCACCTTTAACCACTTGCTTAAAAACTTCCACTGACTTCAGGTTTAATTTTTGCTGAAAAATAGCTCTCCATGTCTTGCAGAACTGTGAGTTCATACTAAGTGGTGAGAGATTCGTTTAAAAAGGAAACAAGATTTTTTTTTCTTTTTTTTTTAGAGCTTGAAAAAAAAATAGCTGTGGGTTGGTTTTGGGTTTCTTATTTTGAAGTCTGAATTCTTATTTTAGTTAAATAACTCATGACTTCAATGTAACCAGTTAGCTTCGCATGGGCAAAAACAAGACTCCTGGAGACATATGCAGTATTAAATTTGTGCAGATAGCTGAATGGAAAATTTCAGACAAACTGGCACTTACAGGATGCCTTGCCAATAGAAAACAGTTTTGTGTGGCTCTTGGATTCACATATGTATGTGTGCTAGTGCACATCCACGTGAAAAGAAATCATTATATGAAAACTAGTGATTCCACTAAAGGCAATAGCAGAAGTCTTAAAAATCCAGTAAAGCCATGGTTTCATCCAGAACCTTTATACACGTTGGCTGGAACTCATCACTTCTAACCCATGCAGTGTCATGGTTGCTTGTCCCAGGCTATGCCAGTCACATATTTGTGACTGGGTGGGTATAACTAGAGTGGACTTCGCCTCTGGCAGTGCATGCCGTAGCAAAGGGATCAAAATGCCTTTTGATCTCCGTGGTCTGGTCTGGAACTCTGCAGAAACTCATTCAGCCTCAGCAGAGATCATTTTCATCTCCATTCCCCCATGGTTTGCTGTTCCTCTCTGCAATGGAGACCCCAGGTCTCTGAGATCCTGCAACCAGCCCTTCTTCCTTGTCATCCACAGTCATCAGTTGAGGAAGGCCTAAGGGTAAGAAAGCACTAACACCCCTGACACATCAGCTGCCCATCCACCAAACACTTTACCTAGTCATATACAGAAAGACAGAGGCTGTCCCATCACACTTTATGAGATACACGTACAACCGTACCTCTCGCCAAAAGCTGCCCCTCCAAAGGGCATGGGTTGGGAAAAATAAAACCTCAAATCTGTTTGCAGAAAGATAACTCAGTACTGCTCATAAATCTGGCCGCTCAATTTCACTGCCAAAACAATCAACAAATTTCTTTTTTGGGCTGCTCATTCTTCATTCCTTCAGGCTACGTTTAACAAAGTAATCTCCCTATAAATCCCTGCTCCCACTGCCATTTGCGATGCAGTGGATCTTGTTTGGTAATTCTTAGAATCAGTGCATTCCTGCTGCATGAGAACCCTCCAACCTCTTCCCTTTCAAAAAGAGCAAAATTGAAATCAGTCCTTCTCCAAGTTTATCAGAAGGGCAGCCAAATGCTGATGTTATACACTAAGATTTTGAACTGGGAGCTAGGCAGCTATTTTAATCAGTAGGCTTATTTCATGTCTGTCAAGGACAGTATATTTAGAACTGGACAAGCTGTTTCTTCACTGCACCCCAGGATCTAAGAAAATGACCCAAGCACAGCATTTCTCTAATGGACTCCTATGCACTTTGGCAAATCCTCATGAAGAAGAGTTTAGATAACACACCAGCTATCAACGGGGCCAGGATTTTAAAAGTGCAAAAAAAAGTCCATGCAATGTAGAGCTGGAGCATTCATTGCTGTTTAATCAATCATAGCTATTTAATCATGCCTTCTAGGCTCCATCAGATTATTCGAGTGAATCACTCAGGTCAAAGAACCAAAATAAAACAAGCTGTTTTATCACTGCTTATCCGCCCAAGAGTAAAGCATATGTGAAAGTGATGTAAGCGACAATTTCTGAGTGACTGACAGTAAACAGAAAAGGAAAGCTGTCCTGCTGCATTAAGACAGAGCATGAGCCAGAAAGAAGGAAGAGCTTCTTTAAGGTACCCCTTCCCAGCCATGCCGCCATACAGCAGTGAAGAAAGGTGCCAGCATTTTCAGAAGAATATAGCCACTTCTTTGTGCAACAAAAAGCAGAAGAGTTTTGGAAAGAACATGTCTACTAACTAGCTGTCCTTACCACAATGCAAAGGTGAAAATAGCTGGCTGGGGACCAGTCTCTGCTGAAAACCAGACTTGTGTTTAGCTGTTGAAATAGGAATGGAGCAGAGGCAAAACAGGATTCTTAGTGAGTGTTGGCAGTACAAAGGGTCTGCAGAAATGACTGAGTTCTGTCCAGTAAGACAAGTCATTTATGCCTCACTGCTTGGATAGAAATACTAAAATAAAAAGTGGAATTAACCACCAGAAACAAACTGCTGCTATAGTATTTGATTGCAAGCCACTTTCTTTTCAATTAGCCATTTGTATAACTAAGGGATTCAAAGACAAAAGTAATACTATCCAGCATGCTCCAATCATCTGAGTCAAAGATACCAGCAATGTCACTCCATCAGTCTCACTCAGCCTGCCATACTTCTTGTATCACCAGCTGGAGCTATTGGATACAGCTGGATGAGAAGATGCCTGTGCTCTGATCACCAAAGACCACCACAGCCCCTGTGCTGCCTTGCAGCGACTACAGTTTGTCTGCTGCAGCTCAGATCACAGAGCTAGCACCAAATGTCAAGGCAAAATGCAGGTACCTGACACTTATCTTCATGACTTCACTAGTAACGGCGGAGCTTGGATATGGGACCTTCTGCAATCAAAAAATCTGGAGTCTAAGACGTCTTTGGACTTTCATTCTATTGATAGTAAGGAAGGATCAGCCTCTGTACTCACCTCAGCAGACTTTCTGTCTCTTAGAGGACTTTTCAGCATGCCATTATATGTATTTAAGAAGTAAGAAAACACTGAAGTACAATGAAATCTCTACCATTATCCACCAGACAAGAGTCTGCAAGGACTTCAGTATATTTCCTACTTCTCCACTCTTTCACCATTTTTAAGTTTCAAAGGAAGAAATAAAGCTAAGGTAGGAGTTTGGGTTGCAGATAGGTCAGTGAGCCAACTCTTTAGTAAGGCTGAAATGAAATTATCTGTTCATCACAGTGATCGTAGCTCAAGGGCTGCTCTGCATTCACCCAGCGCAACCCTCAGGATGCCCCACACTACTTGCTGCACAGGGACCGTCACAGGTAAACACTGGGAGAGAATGCAAGAGAATTTTATTTAAAATGAAACCCAAAAGTGCCTCTTGCTCTCATCTCAAGCTGCCACATGGTCTTTACCAGCTCTCAATAAATCTTGGGGCAAGATGCTCTGATGAGCCATAGAAGCTAGTCTTGCTCTAGGGTGCAGATAACAAGAAAAAACACCTCCCACCACGAAATGAGGAAGAAATCCCATCCTGATCTGGGATCTGATTACCAGCGTCACTAGGCGCACAACAATCCAATAGGCTGGCAAAACACCTCCCATGCTTACCCCATGCAATCTTGTTCCCAGCCTTCCCCTGAAGGGGAAGGGTTGCATTGCCTTTTGCCATCCCTTTGCATCTCTAGCAGCAACACAAGTTTTAGCCCTGGAAAGTGCCCCAGGTCTGTTCAGCAGGGCTGTGGCTCTGGCCTCTTGGAAGGCTGCAATGCAAGCCTCTACTTTTTCTGCTATTTTAATGTCCATTCACTCCATTGCTCCCTCTCCTGTTCCTCTACACATCAGCTGTGTTCCCTCCACCATGTGCTTCTTACTTTGCAGCTCTCTTTCCTTTATCTCTGTTCTCATACCCCATCTAGATTTTTGCCATCTTTGCCTACGTGACTTACAGTTCAGTAGTGACAGAAGTCACCCTTCACTGCTGGACCAGTGAAAGCTCAACATGGTGTGACCACCTACACAGGGACAGGTCTTACTGTGACTGCAAACTATGGCATTAAGAACTAGAGTCCTAAGCACTTCCTTCCACATCTATCAAACCTAAAGTTATTTTTAAAATAATATTTCACTGGAAAGATGTATCGTGCAAGTGAGCAAAACACCATTTCTTCCATTAATGCCTATGAAGCTATAACATTCTTGCCATAATCTGCCTGCAGATTTACCATAGGTATTGAGAAAGAGCTCAGACTTGAAAGAATCAGGAAATGATCGTTTTCTGGGGTACAGACTCAGCTTGTTTTGTACAAACTGTCTGGCTTACTAAGACGCACTTGTCTTATGACTTGCCTGCCAAGCGATATGAGCTACTGATGTACGTCTGGAAAATATTTATGATAAAAATTACGGTTGCAAAAAGAATAACAAGTTAGTAGTTGATCCAGCTGGCATGCAAATTGGGCACAATGTTTATCATCACAAATATGTTCATCAGCACTACCACCTAGTTCTTCTGGAGAACAGTAGATACTCAAAGGATCTTCATGACTATTAAGCAGCTGAGTTTCCTGCAGCCCCAACAATAAATATTATTTCAGTCTTAAAGAAACAGGGGAGGGTATTAAGCCACCTATTATACCTTTTGACACAGCAACATCAGGGCTCTTGCCCTGACATACCCTGAGATGGGAAGTGAGGCACTTAAAACCTTTGACTTCAACTAGTATTTCAAACAGCACAACACCCTGTGACCTTGTCAAGCCCCTGGTGCTGGGTAGAAGAATGTACAACACTATCAACGTTACTGAAAAAGAGGACAACTGCATGTCATTATAAGAGTAGGGTGCAAGCTCTTTGAGAAACAGGCTGCAGCAGCAAGTTGGATTGCAAAAGGGACCCCCTCAGACCACTACATCCATGGCAAGGCCAGCTTGCACCAAATGGGCACCAAGCAGGAGCAAGAGGCCAGAGGAAATTGGAGAGGAAAGAAAGGCCCTGGGACAGGGAGGTTTCACATGGGCCCGGTTGCCTTCACGCACTACTGAAACTGCTCTTCAGCATATGGAAGGAGAAGGAGGGAGGTTGCCCACCTCTGAGAGGTGTTTGGAGGGCAGTGTCAGATCAAAACCAAGGCAGTGCCAGTGAGAGTTGCTGGCTCTGCATGTCCTGTGGTTCTGTCAGTGTTACTTCAGCTCATGGTCCTTCACGGGGTTCCCTTGAAACCCCTTTCTGGGGTGAAGTCTCTGCTGCCCACAAGTGCTGCTGGGCTTAGGCTGTCTCGGGTCTCTCTCCTTCACACAACCACCTATTTTCACAAAATTCAAGGAACTGAATATTTTCCACATTTTAAGTGCAGTCAAAAGAGAGCCTGACACAGCATAACCTGATAAACTTTTGTTTCCTTTGGAAACAGGCTAGTAACAACATCTTAAGGACCCACAGTTTTACATGGCTATGGAACAAAATAATTAATCTAGAAATTGCTGTATTAGAGATCACCTTAATGTTGCTGAGGGAGGAGAAACCAGTTCCCAGTCAACTTCCGTATTACTGTGGAAAAGTTGAAGGCAACAACTGGCAAGATCTAAACCAATCAGAATCTGCTTCAGCATCTGCCCTTTCCAGAAGCGTCCCAAGACCCACTCTGCCAACAAAGCCCAGAAGAGCATCCATGCACCCTTACTAGCCCAGCAGACCCCAGTTACACTAGTTTTTCACTGTAGGTTTCCCAGACCTGTGAAGGTTCTACATTAGACTGATTTAAAATAGCCAGATAACTACAAGTCATAGCACCAAAAAGTATGGTTTAGCTCTAAAGCCATAAATGCTGTATTTGGTTCCTTGACAGAAAGCGCCTAGCAGCATGACGCAGTTCCTTGTCCCCATTCCCTTAGCATAACAGAAAGATCACCTCCCTGGCCATCTGATTTCTCATAAGCATTACTTTGTCTCAGCACAGCTTGGCCACCTTTGGGATCTGAGACCAGCTTTGTGCCCACCGTTGAAGGCTTCCTAGAAATTACTTTCTTCCAGTGTGGATCACTCAAACTGTGGGATAACTGAAAACTTCAGTGTTTATTAGTTTTCAATTTTGGTGCTGAGTGCATTTTCAGTGTTGACTCATAGAGTGATTTTTAAAGGAAGAATTGCTTCCAGATGTCATGCATATTTTGCTCTGAAGGAATACTGCATTCTTTATTAAGGATACAGAGCTAAAAAGACCGTTTTCCCCTATCTGAGTGTCTCCCTTGAGAGGATTTGGGAATACTATATATCCCATGTGGATCCTCCAAATGCAGCTAAGAGTTAGACCCAAGGTCTCTGAAATACGTGGTTGGTTGATTGGACTTACTTCGTAGAGCCAAAATGTTAAGCACGCATCTGCATTACAATTATTGGTCTGCTCTGTAGCGAGAACATTGTGTTGAGGTGTTGCAGTAAGGCCCAGTGAAAAACAGACATTCCTAGAAGACCTAGATCTTCAGTTCAACAAGAACATCCTCCGACTAGATGCAAACACACTTCTGAAGGTGCCAAGTCCTCTTTGACTTCACTGTGTAAAGGTTGGAAAAGATAGTAGTTCTTGTAAAAGAGGCGAGGGAAAAAAATAAACAAACAACAGCCACTGGGGACATGATCAGCCTTGACTGGTTTTAATTGCGCTTCTTCCTTCATCAGCTAATTTCATGGCTTTCTCCCTCACTCTTAAAATACGTACACACATACTAGAGTAAGGTAAAGAATTCATATTAAGTGGTTCAAAGATAAGGTCAGAGCACAGAAGAAATACTATTTTATCTCTTCTGCTAATCAGTAGTAATATTACTCAAACTTTGAGACCATGCTTTAAATTATTCCTAAGCAGTTTTAAAGTTGCATCTATCTGGGTGCTGTGCTTACAAGAGCTGTGCTCTGTTTCACTATTTATTAGTGAAGGCTCCTAAGTCTGTTATCCTAAATTTCTAAACCCAGAAGGCACTATTTCCATGAACATAACTGCTTGTTGAAAGGCAGATGTTTTACACATCTGGCACAACATATGCATGAACAAGATTTCATAAAAGGCCTGTTAAGTGGGAAGGATAAGAAGAGATCACCAGCTCCTGGACACAGAGAGAAAGCACATCTTTGCCACAGATATCAGCTAAAACACTCATACTGAGACAAAAATGACTGATGGAGACAGAAGAGTTGCAGTTTGTTGTCTGTGAAGTCCTGCAGGTTTGCTTATTTACAAGGAAACTGTGAGGCACCCAGCTAGTGTTGTTGCAAGCTGCAGGGAAATGCTGAGCAGCTGAAAGTGAAATGTGGAGCTTTGAGCAAAAAATAAATTTACACGTTGATAACAGAGAGCTTCAGTAAGATTCAAATGCAACATTTTCACCTTTCTGCTATTGAATCATCCTTTTGCTATTTTGAAAAGCATTTTTTTTAGTTCTATGAATATAGTCAAATCCACTATGCATCATTCAATTAGCAGGTTTTATTATGTTTTCTGGGTTTTTTTCCCAGTCTGTATCAAGAAAAAAATTGAAACTGCAAACCTCTCCATAAATGAAAGAGTAAATTATCTCATGGTTCTACAATTAAGAGTGGGTGGTGTTGAAAACTACTGTCCTAAGACACAAGACAAGACTGACAGCACTAAAAAAGGGCTAGAAAAAAGTACAGCTAGAAATAAGCTGTTCCCAGCTCAGAGCACTCCATAACAGGCAGGAAAACATGTTCCTTTTCCTACAGAAATGGGTTGTACAGAACACCATCTTTTTGTGTACAACACCTACTTCAAAATGGACCAAGAAGTTGTAATACCTAAAATAAGAAAACAATGAAACTGATGTCCATGTTCAGCAAAACTCCAAATTTCACTCTAACGTGATAGCATGAGAACAGTTAGTAAGTATACACTAAAATGCATCGAAGAATGCAAGGAAACACAGGTTTAACCTAAGACTTGAATGGGTGATACCCAAAGACATCTGGGAGACTTTCAGTCTGTGGTTAAGAGCTCTCTTGAACAGGGCCAATTAATTTTAGTTGAAGGTATGGGAAGCTGAACCTCTGTAAAACTTAAAATATTGATGACAGCAAGCTGCAGCAACCAAATCTACACCCCTGAAAGCACTTAATATTTGGTCCTCTGAGCACTAAACAACTGAAATATTAATAGAGTTCGAGAGATGATATGCTAAGCATTCAGCCAGTTGATTTCATCAAAGTACTACTGCAGACGGTGGTAGGATCACTTGTTACCACAAGCTGCCTGGTACATCCCACCATGTTCTCTAATTCTGAACTCTTTATAACTTTGTCAAGATTATAGCCAAATGTCTCAGTACTTCTTCTGATGCAATGAGATGTTTCTTTACAAGCAACAAAGACCTTTCAGTTGTCACCAATACAAGATTCTGAAAAGCACTGTTTTGCCCAGGTGAAGTTGTCCACAATTTTAATCATTTTGTTGAAAAGCCCTGTTGCTTCCAAAACAGGGATTGCACAGAGTATCACAGAGAGAAATGCCCTTTTTGGCATCCCTACAAACGCTACCCCAAACCTGATCAGGTCATGAGCCTGGTGAAAAGCAATTACAGTTCACACAGGTCCAAGAGGCCCTTGTTTAAGGTTCAGGGTTAAATCTGCTGACATCCAGCTGCACTGGCACATTGCACATCTCTTCTGTGTACAGCATAGCCACAGGCTTTGTTGCAAAGCAAATTACAAGGGATTGAATTTACATAGGTCATAATTTAATCTGGTTTCTTTCCTTCTGATATTCCCTAGCGCTTGGCTGCTTAACTTCACGACCTTTAAGTTGAATTACATTTAATTATATTAGGACATAGTACGCAACATCAAGCCACCCACAAAGCTTTCACACAAGAGTAATTAAGAAAAAAAAGTATATCACTGTGCCACCAAAAATGCTATTCTAAGTATCTGCATTTTAAGTAAAAACAGTATAAAATAAGTGTAAGAAATCATCTGCATGGCAAAAAAAAGAATTTCCCTTCCCTTAACAGCCAAAGGAGATAAACATTGGGACAGTCTATGTTCACCTCAGCTCTTGCCTAACAGGCTCTTGTTCTACATTAGAGATGTTTCCACACATCACTTAAGCACAAGCAGTGTCAGGAGAGGCTATGGTGTGGCTCAGTATTGAAGATAAAAATTGCTTTTGCACACTTTAAATAATACTTAGCACTACTTATTTGTAGCTGGTGTTATTGCAGCAGCTAGAAGTGCTGTGTAAAGACCAAATAATCCAAATAATGATTAGGCTTATTTTAAATGTCTTCACTTTAAAACAGGACTAAGCCTTGACAGTGCCCAAATATTGCAATATGACTAATTTCAAGCAACAGAAATCCTATGTGATCTGAAATTTCACAAGATTTCCCATCCACATGCCTTCCAACTCTAGAAGCAATTTGGTATCACAGTTATAGGCATGCATCCAGCTTCAAAGATACAACATGGACTAATCTCTATTTTAATCCCCCCCTTCTCTTCTGCTGGGTATTACAAAACACAAGTTTTTGGTTTTGAAGCTTCTGACTTTACAACTGTAAGATTGAAGCTGATATCTCTTGGTTCATTTGAGAATGAAACACTTAACACCTTTCCTTGAGGATGTGGCCAATGACATTTCCTGCTAGTCTCTTTGGATTCCCCTATGAGCACAGATTGCTTCTTCTAGCATGACTTATCCTCTGAAATAGTATAGGATAGGATAATTTCGTTTGGAAAGGACATACAATGATCATCTAAGAACAACTGCCCTACCAAACAAACTGCCTGATGCACAAAATACTAAGTAGCAGCCTTATTTCTGGTATTGTTTCACTTTTAAGTCTCAGAACTTGCCACCTGACCTACCCAAAGTGTACATTTGCATACATAATTTATTAGATTATTTGTAGTCTTTTTCACCACTAGAGGGTGAACAAGATGTCCTTATGTCCTGATACTTATAAATAATTAAGGACACAGCACAACTCTTCAGCAACTACTGCAGCCTTTTCCAGAACTGATTTCTAACTCTTTCTAGGGCAGCTGCACAAGCTAATACATTAAAAAAAAATGATTATGCTGATCCATATTTTGCAACATGCCTGTTGTCTGCCAGAACAGTGACATGCATGATCCTGACAGGGGGGCAGAGACTCAGCACAAGCCTGCCTGGAGGACCCAGGTCTTCTTGGTGCCAGAACCTGGCCATGATAAGGAGGTGGATGATGCAATGGGAATGCTCCTGAACTCTGAGTTTGGGGTAGACAAGGAAAGCACAGCATGGCTCACCTGAAGCTGCTGATCACCTCAGTCATCTTCACCCCTCTCATTAGTTAGGGCTCTACACCTTCCCCACCCCTGTGGGTGACAGCAAGAGCTAATGATTTACACTGAGGAAAACAGCTGGTTGTGCTTGAAGGAGCTGGTGGGCTGTAATGTCAATAGTCTGACTTACCAGAAAACCACTAGAAAGGACCAGTCGTGAGACTCCAGAGTCAAAAACCTCTGCTCCTCCTCGAACAGGGCAGCTACACAATTTTTTTTTTTATCCTCTTGTTTTGTCATTTGTCCTGTAGATGTATCCATTACCTCCATCTGCTTCAAACCAAACCTGCTGAGTAAATATGAAGATTATTAGAAAACTTCCCCCACCCCCAAGCAAACAAGAGAGCTGGAGGTTACATTTCTTTTGAGCATTGACAAGCCATTACTAGGCATAACATAAAGCAGCTGGCTGCACATACAGTCACGCAATGTTTTGCTGGGTTGATACAGCAAAATCAAGGAACTCCTGCCTTGCACCCAGCTGCAAATGCCAAAGAGGCTCCCAAATGCCACCAGTTTGACAACAACTGTCACACCAGAAGAGCTGATCCTCCCCGACAGTGGAAGTGCACAATTAGGTCACATTAAATGTTGAGAAAATACCACAGCAGTTCCACGTGTCAACTCAAAGCAAGGGATGCTAGAAAACAGCTCCTAGCTAGCAAAAGCCATCCCAGCATCAGTTTCTATTTTCTGCTAAGGGTTTATGGACACAGTACACAGATGCAGAACTGAGAGCGATCACCCAAGCAGACGGAGTCATAGTGCTTTCCCATGAGGGGGTGAAGCACGACAGCCAAGCACCACACACACAGGTAGGTTTTTTCCGCCCTAGGAAGTAGCTGCTATCACTGCATTCAGAGAAATTGAGAGTCTGGGTACTCCTCTGCTTCATTGCTCGCTTTGATCCATCCCCCAGGTCCTTCAGGAAGGTTTCCTGTAGAGTCAGAATGAACAAGCTAAAGAAGCAATGCTTGCAGTTGAGGCTTCACACGCAGAAGGTGGGGTTTTTCTTTCTGAAGTGACTAGCTTAGTGACTAGAGTTCCTAGCCCGACAACAGTAGGAAAAGCATTTGCAACGTCTTTATCATTGCACCCACACACTACAATGTCTATCCTTGCCTGGAGGTGGACGAGCAAGAAAAGCACAACCCACTCTGCTCACATAAAGCCTTTTGCATTGTGTCAGCATCGCCTAATTACACTCAGCTGATTTCAGTCTTGCAAAGCTTAAATGAAAGATAGCCATTGTTTTGGCTACCAGCTCTACCACAGGTAACAGACACTGTTACACAGCATGAAGTAATTACACTGAAACACTTCTTTGCCATTGCCACACTAGTGCTAATTATTTAAAATGTTAATAAAAGTGCTCTGCGCTGGGCCTCAAAAAGAGGGTAACACTGTATGGGGGGAGAACATAAAAAACTGCAAACATCTTCAATACCATAGGAAGCGTTGGCCTGTGTATTTTGCTCCCATGTACTACTCAGGTACTTGCCGAGTTTTTTAGTTACAGGAATGTCTTTAATTTTGCCCATGATGCAGCAGCAAGCAACACACCGCAAAGAAACATCACATGGTTTTCAGGATGGTGGGTGGGCAGCACAGCTCTCTCAGCACATGAATTAACACAACGATTCTTTAAAAGATTCCATTTTCCCATTTCTTCACCATAATTTTCCAGTAGCTGATGTGATCAGCATTCCTGTTGTGTGCCTCCCCCTCTGTGTGCATCCTTACAGAGCATCATAGGACAGCTTGGGGTGGAAGGGACCTAAAAGATCATCCAGTTCCACCCCCCCTGCCATGATCAGGGACACCTCCCACTGGATCAGGTGCCCAAGGTCCCATCCAACCTGGTCTTGAACACCTCCGGGGATGGGGCATCCACAGTTTCCCTGGGCATCACTTGCCAGTGCCTCACTGCCCTCACCGTGAAGAAATTCTTCCTTACGTCTACTCTAATCCCCAAGGTTCAATTCCAAACTTTAAGTAGAGAACTATTGCTAACACTTTTAGATCAGCAGCTGAAAGGTATCCTTTCACTGGTGCCAAGAGCAGCTTCTCATCCCAAACCCAGACCCCAGCGAGCTGCAGCCAGAGGCACTTGCAGGAAGGACCCTCCTGAGGTTTTGCTGCTGCGATGACACTTATCAGGGTCTGAAAGCAAAGCCACACACACCAAGAATCAAGCTGACCACTTAGAGGAGGGGGAAAAAAACCCAAACCAACAATCTCCAATATATTTTGAACTGGGAAAAGTTAATTTAGGTGGCAGCGGGGCAGGAAGAGGGGCCGGGGGGGCCGGACCCGTAGAGTTTCCCACGGGAGGATGCGCTGCCTAAGCTCCCTCTCGCGACTGTCCCTCGCCTCGCTGGGAAGGAGGGAGCAGGGGAATCCGCAGGGCTGGCATCTGTGCCCTCCAAACTGTGCAAAGCCGAGGTGCCAGGCCCTAGGCTTCCACCCTAGGGCAGCCCGGGGTGCCAGCACTGCTGCTGTGGGTCCTGCGCTCTTGCCCTCCTGCCCCCACCTCAGGGCTAAGTAAGTGGTAACAAACGGTTTATGGGCAGGTTCCTTGAGGACAGCAATGTGGGAAAACAAACAAACAAAAAAAATAAAACAGAAAACTCTCCTCCAAACTACAGGCTTGAGAGCAAGACCTCATATCAATCCTTGCGTTTCAGAAAATAACTCAAGACAACTCAAAAGGTCGATGCTAACCTCAGGGCACACTTGGAACAGAGGTGCATGAACAGCTGATACCTGTCAAAAGCAGACAAAAAGCAGGTTAAGTGGTTAAATTCTCATCTCTTTAGTATAACTTTTCCTTTCTAACTCACTGTGCCATCTTTACAGCCTCAGTCCGCTCTGGGCTCTGTGCAGTAATTTATTGTATGTGTCCTGTGCTTCTGATCAGATCTTATCTGCTGTAAGTGCTGTGATATGTGCACGTAAAGCAGTGAGTTAAGCCTGGAATGCCTCCAGCCCACAGACACCTAAGAAAATCTAAGATTTCTTTGCTGTTCATGCAGACTGTTTGACAAAAGTTATTGGTGGCTATTTTTTAAATGAAAGGAGTAGTGAGAAAATAACTGCGCAGCATATTGGGCTAACAGATTGTTCAGACATTGTACAGTGACAATAAAGCCTTTAGGTTCCTTTGATTGATAAATGTAATGAATGTAGCTGTCAAACTTTTGTGCAGTGATTTTATTTAGCATTGACAAGCTATTTCACTGGCCAGGGTGTTGCATAAAAAGAATAATTCACATTGTTGTGGTGGTGCTATTTACAGAGTCCAGAGGACAGTGGTATCGCTACAATATAAATATCCAAATTTATTTTGAAATACATAATTCTGTATGCAACGTATGCTACGTGTGCATCTTGATAGAGGGAAAGAGGCATTGTTGTGCAGAGAGAAGGGGGCCTGGAGCTGCTGGGGGTTGTTGTTCATTCACTGATTCATTATGTGGCCTTTGAAAAGGCACTTAGTCATTCTGTAGTTTAACGTTTCGCTCTGTAGAGCGGAGAACAAAGCCCCAACACAAACCACACTCACTGTTATCAGTCAGTGACACAGAGGTCACAGAGAGGCGCAGGGTCAAGTGGTTCCTCTGAGCAGCCCTTATGCCCATGAATCCCAGAGGCATGCTCAGGATAGCTGTGCTTTTCTAAAACAGCTTCTTTCTCCTACCAAAGCAGTGGCAAGGTCACTTTGGGCTACCTAACACAAAGCAGCTGCCTCACTTTGGCTATGAGCAATAACTTGGCATGGATAGATAGATAGAATATTACACTGAAATCATTAACCTTGGAGAAAACAGGCAGAAAACAACACAGTAGGCAAAGCAGAACATAAAGGGGGGGGGGGGAG
>WAAB01008184.1:221447-279903 GCA_013389865.1 Piaya cayana
AAAAAAAAAAAAGAGTATAAGCAAGGATAACTCTCACACTACATTCGTTATGGAGTTAAGTCCATCAGCAAGTTACGCCTCTAAAGATAGGGAATCAAAAAGGCCCATTCTATTCCCCAGAGAAAGGCGAGCAACTTCTGAAATTGTATTTAGATGCTATTATTAGCCCTGCACCTACCCGGAAGTACCCTGTGCCCAGAGCCACAGCATGCAAGTGCTGTATACATAAAAAGAGCTATTCACAGCTCTGCAGCTTATAAAAGTGCTGGGCCCATGCTATGGTACCAGCATTGTCTGAGAAAACTGGTGAGTAGCAAGAGAAGTTATGGAAAGGACTTGTACCGCACAGTCTTGGAAAGAGCACAATAATCCACCTTGGGGTGCCAAGGCCAGTAGGTACACCATTTTTTAATTTATTTTTTTTTAAAAGAGCTCAACCAGTTGTCACTTATTTACTCATTTTCACTTTTAATGAAACAAGACATTTAGAATTTAATATTAAATATTGAGAAATCTCTTCTATGCCAAATTCACTTTGGTAAAGAGTGCCAGAGAATTTCACAGTTTGTTTAGGTATCAAAGTATTATATCTACCCAGGAAGGAGAATATGACCTGTAAGTCACTGTGTCTCAGGTCCTAAAGGCAGAGAAAGGATCCAGGGTATAGAGGAGAGAAGAGGGAAGGAGCCTTGTTCTCATTCATACCACGCCCCTGTAAGACTCTTTAGACCAAAAGATGTAACTGCATGCTGAAACATCCATGGCTGATGGTTTTGTTTGACACAGGTTTCTGCAAAAGGACTTCCAAGGTGGGAAACAAGCACCATGGTTGTAATACAAATTACTCCAACACGTACCTATAGATTCCACATACAAATCCAGCCTTAAACCCAGGAGTGATAAAGGCGGGGAGAATGGAGCCTGGGTGGTTTAAAGGGCTTATTTAAGCAGGTCGAGTGAGCTGGAAACAGCGTTGATTGTTCTGGGTTGCTGTGTTCACTATTTAAAATGAAGTTACAAACCACATGGCACATTGGGTGCAAGAGCTGTTACTGTCAACTTGAAGCCAATGAATTTCTTAAAATCAATACTTGTTGATTAGAGTTTGTTTGCTGACTGGCAGTACCACCTCTCCCTCCCTACTCCATGGTGCTCAGCCCTCCTCAGCGTTAACAACAGAAACCAACACGTTACTGCATTAAATTTTAGCACTGAAAATTTGATTCCAAACAGTTTAGCATCTGCGTAAGCAAAAAGAGTTCAGCCATTTCCAGAAGTAATATTAAGGGAAACATACTGCTTGGCACACATTGAATAAATCCAGACAGCCTTTCATATGAGGATCTAGCTTCAGAAGAGGAATTTTGAAATTTGGCAGAGGTGGCCTTCCTAGTAGAAGTGCATCTAACCCTATTAAAATCTACCCAACTTTGGCCAGATTACAGAACAAGGAAAAACTGCAGGTCAGTAAAGGCTTTTGAGAACTGCTACTTCTGCTGTGGGCAAGAGGTCCCTTATCTCCTGCAGCATTGCAGGAACATGGCTGGCTTTGAGCCATGGAGGACACATACAGACCTATAGCAGCAAGAGGTACAGCTATAACCAAGCTGCTCAGGGCCATGGAAAAGTCATAGCCTGGCACCCTGGCAAGAAGAAGGACTGGCAGAGGCCAAAAGAGATAGAGATTTGTTTCAAAATGGGCCTGCCTTTGGAACACACCAGGAACAGACAAAATGGAGGGGGGGGAAAGATGGAAAGGGATGGGGAATAGGACTGGAGGCCTAGACTTACAAGGAAATGTAGCTGATAAGAGTCAAGGAAACACTGACTCTCACTCGTCCTGAAAAAACTGCATTCACTCACTCTCAGAGAGCCAACAAGAGCAGCAGTTTCCACTGGTGGCCAGAGGATGCCCAGTCCCTCTGCCCCACTGGCCCGGCACTGCTGCTCCTTGGCCAGATGGTCTCTGTGGATCTAATATGCCACACAGTCCAGGCTTAAACTCAAACCATTGTGCTGAGCAGTCAAGGCGAGTTGCAGCAAAAACTGTGACAAAAAATAAATAAATAAATCAGGGTTATTATAATAAAAGCATAGCTGGAAGAATTAAAGTTGAACAGAAACTCACTGCTGACATCTAATAACAAAGGTTTGAATGTGCCACCTCAGTAAAATTCTCTAAGTGGGCTTCTTGTGCAGTATAGTGAAACTTTACAGAAAAAAAATAGAAATATATGCCCTCATTCTGAGAACAGTTTCACACACCAAACCCCTTGCATTCAGATGGCATCTTACCGATTTTGCTGTAACAACCAAGGCCATGGCTTTAAAAGCACAGACAAAAACAACAGTTCAAACTGATGCAGTGGTACCTGTATTAGTTAATTATCAAGAAAACTTCTGTGACACCTTGGAAATGCAGTTAGAAAACTGGCAGGTAAATGCTTTTGCATTTAAAAGTGAGAAATCAGTACTTGCATGTATCTGTGCCATCAATGGGACTGATGGTCTATGAGAATGTGGGCTTGCAGGGTTCCTACTCATATTTTACAAATATGGTTTAAGAGGATTTATGGATTTACAATGAAAACATTTACTACCTGCTTGATAACATTGCAGCATTTCAGGAATTCTTCAGTCTTGGTATACCAGAATTTATCTACTGTGCTGTTCCTTCATCACTGCCACTAAGGATCTACAGCCCAGTGCACCAAGGCAACAGTTTAAAGGCAAATAGAAAGTTCTATGGAGAAAACACGCTCAAGCAGCACCCATCAGACAACATGAAAATCACCTTTCACAGAAGGTTATCTTGTCCTTGATCTTCAGTAGACTATGCAGTCCTTTCTTGTAGGACCTGAGAAATAATTTTCTGCATAGAGCGAGCTGGCATCAAAACATCACCCAGAGAACAGTTTCAGTTCATTTACTGTTGCAAGGCAAAGGATTATAATTCCTTTTACCCCCCCAAAAAAAATCATAAGTAGGTTTCAAAGGATGAATTGAAGGAAAAGTTAAGATAACCATTCCCTTTCCTTTCCCTCAAAGTAGAAGCAACACCAGAACTTCAGTATATATTATGCTTCCATATATGAATGTACTGGAAGTGCAAGATCTGGTTAAAGCACAGCAGCAACCAGGAGGACTCAGTGGTGCATTTGCTGCTGTGGGAGAGAAGAACCATTTCTCCCACAAGAGGCCAAGGCTCCATGCAGTCTGCAAAAGGAACTTGACAAAAACAGTTTTGCTCTGCCAGACTCAAGTGCTTGGTTAATGATTCACCATAAACAACCCAGGGAATTAAGGCAAGGAGTAAGAGAGCTTGTCCTCCTTCCATGCATTGTCTATATTAAGGAGAAAGAACTCAGTACGGAGCCAGGGCAAGAGAGAAACTTCACACCCTGAAGTGCTGCAGGAAATGCTTCCCAGGAGCACGAACCAGGTTTACACATAGAATCACAAGGTATGGCTGGACCACAGGATTCAATCCAGCAATATGTGGACTTTGTGGTATATTTTTCATTAGCAGAACCTGGATGGTTACACAGACATTGCCTTCCAAATGGAGAAACTGAGAGATAGAAAGCACATTCAGAGGACTTCCAAAGGGGGAACTGAAGGGCCACAGGCACAGCTCAGATGCCACCCACACCCAGGCTTGCAGTGACTGCAAAATCCTTCTTTCCTCTCAAGCCTCTGAAAGCCATCTGCATGGCTAGGGCAACAGAGCTAGGCATTTTACAGGAGATTTCAAGAAAATGACATGTTTGTTTATGTATTTTCACCCATGAGACAACTTTGATATGCATTGTAAAACACATGCTTCCACAGAAATACAAGGAGGAAAACCACAAACCAAAAATTCGGTAAAACATGTTTCTGTCTGGAGTAGACAACAAGATTGTTTTAATGGGAAGAGGATTTTGTAGATATTTTTAAACATTGGCAGTAGTTTTTGCTAGACTGAATTTCAGGATATAATTCATCATATAGATTGTTAATCTGCAAAACCCCATCATTTCTGACACAGCAAAGACTATACTAATGGTCAGAAATCCTATGATTTCCATGTGCAGCTTGGAAGACAGTGGCATGAGGTCAGGCTAGTTGCAAGTGTAAGGTCTACTTAATTCTTCTTGGTCTCCCACACCAGGCTGTCTGAAGGATAGCTTCAGCTGTTACCATGCTTCCACAAAGGACTGCACAGAACAACCATGTTCTACTTCCCATAGGCAGATAAGTGATTCCATGCTCACTGACAAAAAAATAAAATTCCCTCTGCCTGTAGCCTCCTGCATGTGGCTATTCTGCTTGAGAAACCACATCCTGCTCAGCATTGTACTCAGATGGCTCTCAGTTAAAACAAAGAGCTCAAGTTCAGCAACCTTCCAGGACTGCTGCTGATCTCTCAAAAGTCCTCAGCAAACATTTCCTTCTGCATTTCCATCAATTGGGTCAGATATGATTAGCTACAAAATTTCACATCACCCAGGAAAATGTTTTGGACTGACTTTTTAACCAAAGCTGATGCAGGGGTGCACTTCAGGGCCAAATATACTTGGCATCTCCTAGTGGGAAAAAATTATATACATATATATATACACACACATATATATATCTTCCCCACTCAGAGCTTCTATCCAAATGGACAATGGTAGTTCATGTTTTCCCAGGATTCCTCTGTGGCTGGAAACACTACGCAGTAAGTGTGTTCACACTTAGCAGAAAAATGGGAATTCGTGGCACACATTCACTATAGTGCACATATTCTGCCTCCACTAAGGATATTATAACATTTTTGGAAAGCCTTACTCCACACCTTTCAGAGCTGCAGGGCAGATTCACATAACTAATCCTTGGGGGAAAAGTGTCCTACTGAGTAGGTACAATTCACACATATACTGTCAAAGCATCATATAACACATATAGCACCTGGGCCACTTTCTCAGCTTAGGCAAGGGAGATTTGACATTTCTTGGCTGAAGTCCTGCATTTGCAAATTTTAATAGATATTTGTACAGATAGTAGCACTATAGAGTCCATTTTCAGACCAAACGGCTCAAGATGCCTCAAACAGCTCTTTCCCTACCTCCTACGTGCCTCAGCACATGAGAAAATCAGACTGAAGTGCCTAACTTCTGCCTTTGGCCAGCTGGTGTGAGCAGATCGAGTGCTTCACAAGCTCTCAGAACACTAGCAGTCAGCTTCCAGCACTGCTGACGTGGATCGGCAGGCAGGGTGGACAGTCACGTTTGGCACCACAGCAACTGATCCCCTGGTCCAGCCATGCTTCACCTAGAGAATGTTTCATGCTTGTTTTGACTTGAAGGCGATTTTCATCCCAACAGATGAGGTCAGCAATAGACTGAAGGTCAGACTTGGGTCCCAGATCTGTGCCATCACCTGCTGACACTCAGGCTGATGGGAATCCGCTGTAGAAAAGTAGTCTGATTGTGAGGTCTGCCTGAGCCCTCAGCAGGACACAGTCTTCAATGCACAGGCTGAGGCATCACACCAGAAGCAGTCTCAGTTAAACATGCCTATTTATGATGGTAAGTTAAAGGTGCTATGACTCAGGTGCCTGAACAAGGATCTCTAATAATACCTTCCAACTACGTGTAATACGTAAATACACTGTGTGGGCAGGAGATGTATGAAATAAGGGGGCATTTATTATTATTTTAAAGGAACTTCTGAAATACTTAAGTATTGAAACTTTATTTACAGTGTGGCAATAGCTGCTGCGAAGACAGTAGGAAGTGGATAACCTCCTTTTCCCAGGCTTTCCTACTGGCCACTTGGAAACACAAGGTGAACTCCACTTCTCTGTCTCAGTTTCTTTACTTTTACAGCCACACCAGACAATTCTTAGCTTCTTAATAAACTGATGTGAGTCCTGCTGATGGAAAGAAATTTATAAAGTCTAATGAGATTTATAACAGTACAATACAAGGGTATTTAAATTGTGGCTTCTTCTGATAAAGTGGACAAATTCCTGAGTTTCTCAATCGATGTTCAGAGCAAATTAACCTATTAGGAAAAAAACACTGAAGCAACAGAGGAAGGAGGCAGAAGCAGCTCGCAGCTCTGCACAAAGGAGTCGAGCAGCAGAGGTGGGCAGGTTCCTTGGGCCAGTGCTTGTCACAGGAGAGAGTGCCGAGTGACACTAGTGACTCATGAAATGACCTGCGTGCGATGTGCAGATTTGTCTGCTCTGTTGTGACGTGACATCACCGCATGTGTCCAACACCAGCCGTGCTGTAGCTCCTCAGGGACAGCTTCCCTGTTCCCAGCTCTGACTTGGGAGCACACAATTCAGGACATGCCTATTCAAACTCCAGAAGATCCATCTAGAATGGCCACATCACTGGGAATCACAGAAGGGAATTTCCTAATAACAGAGCAGAGAACATTCAAAAGGGACAGTTCTACAATTCCTCTAAGAGGGGGTTTGCACTTAAAGGATGTTTTTGGACAGTGACTCATGGTGCCCAGTGCACAGTTGGAGCAGGACTGCACATACAATTACAGTTATTAACGTCAGTCCGCTATAAACAACCACCACCGCTTCAAAGGGGGATCTGAGAAGCCACAATTATTTCCCGTTCAAACTGTAGAAGAAAAGTGTGGTTGGTTTTGGTACTGGAAACCAGCAGCGTTTGCAACAGCTGTACACATCCAACTGAAAGGGAAATTCAGCTTCCTGACAAAATCAGTTTCTGATATTAAAAGTCTGGCCAGTGCAAGAAGATCCATCAGCCATGAACCATATGAGTTACAGACACAACTTTCAGTCCCTCGCTGTCAGGGCAGGATCTGGACCAGCAATGAAGTCATACCTATGATACAGCACCACTTAGCAAACCCTGGCATCATTTGTCCCCTCCTTTCCAATTTACAGAAAGGACAAAATAAATACATAAAATTCAGGGACAGCAAAGAATTTGAGGAAAATAGCTGTTGAAGTAAATTCTCAAATGAAGCAGAGAAGCTTGGACAGCAAATGTGGCTTCAGACATGTAGAGAAGCAAAGTGAGCTAACAGTCTTGTACTTGCCTTATTTCCAGATATGCATCTGGGCAACTCCTTGCATCAGGCTGGCATGAGATATTCATGTCAGGGTGACCACTCAGAGGCTTTCCAGCAAAATCACTGCAGAGAACAAGCTCTCCTATACTTGCTCCAGGGATTCCATGGAACCGTGGAGATGTCAAGGGAGAGGATTAAGAGCAAGGAGCAACTGCATCCAATGTCCTTGAGCAGCTACACTGCAGTGCTCTGTGTCCAGTTGGTAACTGCCCCAACTCTCTGGGTTTCAGCAGTTTTAAACAGTCAGTCTGAGATGAGGCAGGAAGGAGAAATCTGAAATAACAGTTGTGCACGTACTATGGTCTCGAGCTTCTTCCGACAGCAAAATGATCTCTTTTGGAGAGTTACCACCGCTTCTACTAATTTAAAAGCCTGGCTAGGTACAACAGGTACGGAGTTATGCCCTTTTCTTTCCACCACATTTGTCCAGAATGTGAGTTTGCCTTGCTGGAATCACACATCTGAGGGGCAAAGAAGCCTCAAAGGTTTGAGACGGACTGCTCCAAGGTGACCACTGGCAGCTCTCCTTGGAGTCTCTAATGAACTTCATGGTAACAAACTGACTTTGCTGGAGCAACACGCTCTGCACCCATTCAGCAGTTCTTGCCTTCTGTTAAGGTTTCTCCAAGAAGCTCAGATGTGTGTGGATTTGCATTACCTTTGACTTTAGAAAAAATGTTGCTGTCAGCATTCAGCAGCCACTGTAACAAGGATAATAGCATTTCCACACCAGCACTACATCTCTACTCCTCTTCATACACTTAGAATATTTTCTCATTTACCTCAAATCATTCAGCACATCTCTAAGGGTATCTCCTGGTTTAACCAGCCAGCTTCTGCTCTTTCAGGTATCAAGTCTAAAGACATACATTTTTTCTGTGATGAATTCACTACTTTCAGCCCTACCACAGCTTCAGGACGGAATTAATTGTAAATCATAGAATCACAGAATAACCAGGTTGGAAGAGACCTACTGGATCATCAAGTTCAACCATTCCTATCAAACACTAATGCAGATTTCTTTTTAAAAAAATGTTTTTAAACCCTCAAACCTGTAACACATGCTACTGGGGCTTTACTCAGAAGTAATCAAGGTTAGATCAGTCCAACTTCATTATCACAAACAAAATTCAATGTAAAGATGATATGTGTTTAGACTACTGCCTCTGGCTCTGAAAGCAAAGACTGTTTGCTTAGCTGATTTTTTTTCCCTTGCATATTACATGACCATACAGTATCCTCACTTCTCACTAGTTCTAATGTGTCTCTTCACACACTAAACTTTTCAGTTTCACATTTCACATGTTTCACTTTTCACATGATAAATAGGATGTACAAATAAGGGATTTCACCCCAAAGTGAGCAGTCCCATTATGAATGGAAATATACATCCCAGTTTGCAGTACAAATCTTTGTCACAGCCACTAATCTATATTTTTAAAACCTCAGAATTTCTGGAGGTTTTCTCCTATATACCCATTATATATATACACACACACGTGCACGCACACACACATTTAGGATAAGTAAATTTTACATAAATCTTTACCAAAAACACATTAAAAAAACCTCAGCAAACATCATCATCAGAACAGCAGATCTGGATTGTTTAAATTTTAACAGTCACAATATGAAAGCAAAGGCAGTAAATTACTCACAATGTTTGTCTCCATGCCAGCCTAAAAAAAAAATCCTAATTTATTTTTAAGTATGTCTACGTTTTTAGTCACAATTATACACTCAAAGTACAGAGGCACATAGGTCCTCATTCACATGATAACACACGTGAGTGAGTTACCATGCATCATGTTCCTATCAAGCATCTTCGAGATGCTTTCCCAACATGACCGATTGCTAGGATCATGAAAAAAAACAAATCCTTTGGGCTGTGTCCTGAGAAGGAAATTTATATAATTACCTACATTGCCTCCCAAACCCTATTTCTTTTGTTGGAAGAAGGCAGCTAAACCTTCAGTCCTCTCTGTAACAGTACAAGATAAGTATGAAGTCTTTGCTGTGGCCACGTGCAACTGCTTTAGAGAAGCATGTCAGGATCCATCCGTGTTATCCAAAAAGCTTTTTTCACTGTACATATGTGCAGAAAACCTGGGAGCAACAGGGAACGCTGAACACAATGCTAACTGATTTGCTGAGGACAGTGTGTGAGCTGAGTCAGCCTATAACTTGATAATATGACAGAGGATGAGTACACAAGGCAGTGTAAGAGGCCACCAAATAGCACTGGGTCCCAAGCCAGATGTGGTAAGCAGAGAATAATGAAGGCTCAGGCTTTCCTCCAGCTAATGCACAACAAGAAATCTCTTATCTGCATGAGTGACCTAATGCTAACAGGGAACAAAGAACAACTGTGTTCCACAACCATGGCCTAACAGAGAAGGCCTGATCTAGCACGTCTACGCTGCGAGACATTTTGAGGAAAGAGGCGAGCATGCATCTTCTCCACATCACAGCTTCTGAACAAATAACATACAAACACACAGCTCAAAAGCAGCAATAATTTGAAAGGTTGGCTGACCAGGGAGATAAGGTTGTGGGGTACATCCCAGAAGGGAACCCATAAACACTTCACAACCCCACATAGACAGGCAGACTGCATAACCCAGTCCACCATTTCCACATCTAGATATTCAAGTTCCCAAATTAACAACCCCTCAAAGCTTTCCCTGAAGTCCCCAATGTAAACTCGCAATGGTTTCTTGTCTCAAGCAACAGCATTTAATCACTGTAGAATAAACCAATTAAATTGAGACAATACATAAAAATAATTAAAACTTGTAGCTTCAAATTCCTTATTTCTAGACCTAAGAACTACCCCACAGAACATAGCAGGCAAAAATCCAGGTCTGTTTGGCACTTCCAGAATCTCAAACAACTCACTAGGAATCACAGACCTCTCATTTTTTGACCCCAGTTTCCCATACTTGAGTCATCAAGCGTATGCTAAGCATCTCGCTTTCACCTAACGTGTTTGCCAACCAACAACTGCACAGTAGGTTGTGGGAGTGGGGAAGCTGAATATATTTGCACAAGCACTTTTAGATTAAGTGAGCCATAGAATGAATTTGTAGCTTTGCAAGGTCATTCTGTACATAAAAACATTGTAAAACAGTTTTAAACTCCTTTTCCATATTTACTGATTAGTTAAAAAAGCTTGAAGAGAAAGCTTTTGCCTAAAGTTTTCCAGCCTTTTCCTCATCCACATGAAGGGACTAGTTCAGCACAGAAAAGCATCCTCTCACATATGACTTCAGCAAGCATGGAATTTTCCAAAAATATTAATTAAAAAGTATAAATCTGTTACAGCACATATTTGCTACATCCCAGCTGAAATGTATTGGAGTACTCCTGCAACCCTTTACACAAAATGCAGTATCATATGCTTTGCTTACTTTGTGTCTGGAATACATGTAGTGTATGTATTCCCCTCCCACATTAAAGTTATTCTGATTAAATGTATTTTCAGAACAGATCACAGAAGTATCATTTTTCCACAAGAAACAGACTGGTTGCTTGGTAGACAAACCCACTACCCCCTGTTCCTAAGCAAATGGCATAGTGAAATATTTTGTGCTCCTTAGGACAGCAGCAAGTAGGGAACACTCTGCTACAACCACATACCCAGAGGCTTCCCACATCAGCACTCTCCTTAGTTAAAATGCAACCACAATTCCAGGCAGCCACTTTCCTCATCTGCTCCATCCAGGTTGTCCAAGCTTTGGTGGATTGCATTTTAACTATGTTTGATATGTCCGTCCTCTCATTCTAGGTGGCATCACAACCAGAGCTCTGGTACCACAATCTTTAGATAAAATAGCTGAGCCCAGAACTTCTGTTGTGGAAAGTCATCCCAACCAGTTTCATAGCGTTAAACTAGAAAACCAAAAGGTTCCTAAATATCCGCTATAGAACAGAATGATTAAGATAGAAAAGTAAAGCAAGTGCAAACAGTAATTTTGTCAATTCAAAGACAGTACGGGGAGGGCCAGCTGCAATGTCATGTATCTCTCACCCTTTTCATTGGTTTGACAGCCATCAAAACTGTTGCTGTGGGCTCGGCAATGCAATCTTCACAGATGTCTAAACCAGTTTAAATACCCCCTAAGGAAAAAGATTTTAAATTAACATAGGGAGAGGAAAATTAAAAATGAAAGGAAGTGTTTCTAATCTGTGCGGGATTAAGGAGAAATATAGCATTTGAGCAGCAAGGATGGTTGCAGACAAACTTTTAAAAACTAAGAAGCTCAGACACCAAAGAGCATGCCAGAACGAAAGAGGAGGAAAATATCCTTGGGGAAGAGAGATGACTAAGCTTCAAGTAGAGGATCTAATTACTTGGCTTTGGCATTCAGTTAATGAGGGTATCTACCAACAGAAAAGCAAAGCCATGATTTAACACTGAGGACCATTTGACTTATGGACCAAGGGCAACAGAATGGAGGTTTTTAGGGGAGATGGTACTTTAAGAATCTGTGAGCAGGTCTGAAGCATAATGTCAGTCAGTGCCTACTTGATCAGTGTTAATCAGTTAAGTAAATTGCTTAGTTTTGACAAAGCTTGCTGTAGCAAGACAACAGAATTAGAAGCTATTATTGACCTAAGTTACAATAAACATGATGAAACTAGACACCGTCTTGAGAAAACCAAGAGGAGCTCTTTGAAATTACCTGAAGGGAGCAACAATCCTGCAGAAATTCTCCTTATGCAAAACCAAAGACAGCTTAGTGTTCTGAGTGCAAATCGCTCATGTTATGGGTGCAGAGACTGTACCCTAGAAAAGGCAGCCTGGGGAGAGCCCTGTTCAGCTACCCTTAGCAGTGGCAACTGGGCAGCATCTCTTATCTCGCACATGCTAAGGGGAAGCCAGACCTGATCCTGTTAGGACAGAGGGATTTGGTCCGCAGGCTCAGGCAGGCAGGAGCCAAACCAGATTTTCTCCTGCAAGACTGACTTCTGCTTTCAGAAGGGTAGTAGAAGCTCTCTAACCTGATGGATGGAAGGCAGGGTTGGTCACTAGGTCCATTCTGTCCAGCCTGAGTTAGGGATCAACTTTTGTATCTGGCCCTTTCTTTCCATCTACAATAGGTCTCTCCAAGAAGCAAAAGAAAGCTGAGTCACATTCAGAGCCTCAGCCCACCATAGGCTGTTTCATTATGTGGCATTGATCCCAAGAGGAGTGCAAGGATTAGAAATGGGAACTTTGTTAAAATGTCCAACCTGCCAGAAAACTAGGGCCTAGGGCAAGCTCTGGAAGGCACCAATGTCTATGAAGTACGCAGTGCAGTAAATCACTGATCTGCTGGAAAGTGACTTCCAAGGCATCTACAAAGAGCCACAGCCAAGTGTTTTTTCAGGGCACTACTAAACTTTTGTGGGCAACTGTATCTCTGTAGCTGGTGCCAGTCTTACATTCCCATGAGACATACCAGACACCTGAGAAATTCAGGAGGTCTTAAAGTGACACAGATACCAGTCTTGAAAGCGGTTCTTTCAAAGTTTATGCTCAAAGCTCATGGAATTATTCACAAGTAACTTTCCCCTTTTAGTCTTCCCTCCTCCCATTGTAACAAATCTAGTTGAGGTGAGCTGGCATAAGAATCAAGACTCCTTGAAATATGAAATCAAGAACCTAAAATCTTCCAGAAATAACAGCTGAAGCTGTTAATGCATCTTGCAACCTCCTGGTCACAGAATGCTTCCCACTAGCTTTTTCCTGAACAGCATAAACACTGGCAGTACTCATGTGATGGCTCCAACACATCTCAAACAGCTTAAAGTAACAGCCTTTATGCAAAGCCATGCCCACAAAGACAAGAAAGCAACTTTTCAGTTAAAAGTAAAAGTTTGATAGCTCTGCCTCAACTAGGAAGTTAGAAGAATAAGGATGAAAGATCTTCCAACCAAAAGTACACAACGTGCCAGACTGGGGAAGAAGGAAGGGGAGTACACTTAGGAACATTGCTAGGGCAGAAAAGTATTTGGTTTAATCATCAAGCATATGCACACCCACAGTATGAATGGTTATGCAAGTAATAGCTTGAAGGAAAAGTCTGTCTTTTTTTTTCTTGGCACATACTGAAACTGAAAACAGTGTATAAATAAAATAAGGTGCTTCTGTAGTACCTGATAACAATCTCAGCAATTCATCAGCTCATGCCAGCACGAATTCCCCTCACACACTGCTCATAGGTTATCAGCTTTATCAGACTGGATAAAGAAAAAAAAGTTAAATGACAGAAGAAAGTAGGCAAATGTGATGTCTCCACGACAGAGTGTGCGGGGAGAAAACAGCACTTCTCAAGGGAAAAATCTAAACTATGGCTTGACAAAGTGCAGGATTAGAAAATAAAGGGCACATGGCAACTCAGTACACTGCATACCTCTATCATATATACTGCACCAACAGCAGTCAGTTATCACTTAAGCAAAAACACTGAATTACGGCTATTGACAGTGGACACATCTACCTCAGGTCTACTGCTCAGTGAGGGAAGAGCATCAGACATCCCCAAATAACACAGGCTAATTCTTCTATTATGCTGCTCATCACTACAGTGCAAAGTATTTCACAAACAGACCAGGTATCATCATTCTTCTTTCACTACAGTGAAACTTAAGTCAGCAAGCAGCAATGTGTCCAACTCACCCCACATCCAGCAAGTCCAATTCCAAGCAGCTCCTTGTAACCTTCCTACAAAATCTGTATCCAACTCTTAAAACTGAGATGAATTTATATATTCGTCCTAACATAACAGATATGAGCAACAACTAGCACTATTCTGAAGATTAAAGACCCTATAAATAACTATTCTTATTCATCTTGGCAAGTTCTAAGAAGAGACTGTGAAAGCCCTACTGCAGGTTTACAGACTTGATTTCCCAGATGCCACAGGACAGTCGATGGGAGAGTAAAGCAAGGACATTCTTGCAAGCAGGTGATGTCAGAACTACTTCAGCCACACCATGAACTGCAGGGAAACTGACATGTGGAACCATATTAATGCTCCTCACACCAGCACTGCTTTGGAGATGAAGTGACACCACAAACTCTTCTTATGGATTCATTTGTCCATGTCCTCTGGGCTCAACAGCAACGACATTGCTTCAGGAACCTCTGTAGAAAGCTCTTGGTGTTGCTTCTCAGAAGTTAATTTGAGTGACGAAATAAATGCTTGTGTGAACAATTAGAAGCCCGAGAAACACCACTAGAGGCACATACCCCTTCTTCTGCACAACCTAAACTAGTGTAGCCAACCACATTCATTCTAAGGCCTTTCCTATATTTATTCTATATACCTACATATTCTGTTCTAGATACCCATGTACTTTTGACATCCTGCAAAGTCACGACATGGACAGCTTTCCAAGACAAACTCCTAAAATTCCCTCCTCTATGTGAAGCGAGACACAAGAGGATGACCCCAGAAATCTTAGCTTCAGATCATCTGGTGTTTTGAAAGCCTTTTCAAGTACTATTGTGCTTACATTTTCCTTACCTAGACATTCAAAATACTTAATCACACATCACAAATTAAGATATCTGCCATGAGTTTAACAGAACTAGAGCTTCATATTTCATACACACCATTATAATAGGTAAGTTAGTTCCCGTAACTTCCATTTATTAATCAATTAGATTTATTTCAGCCGAGTTAAAGAAAATTAACCTTCAATGAAGCTAATAAAAAGGCAATCTCCATATAAAAAAAACCCCCACAATTTTATTTTCAGGGGGTTGGTTTGTTAGTTTAGTAATAATGACAGATAAAGACTCCAAAGGAACACAGACTATTTTTTTTTAAGATCAATACTCCATAAAACTATAAAATCAACAAATCAAGAAGCCTGAAGTAGTTTGACAGAGAAGCCCACAATAGTTTTTCAGCCATTGCCATGCTCAGCTATCAACTCCACCCCAGCAGCATTTTTCATAATCTATGGGCTTTGCACCAAGTCACTTTAGCAGTAGCTCCCATAAGATACATAGGAGCAGCTCTCAATTTACAGGGTGACAGCTACATCTCTTCCTTAGTTGGAGCTCATGAGGGATGCACTTTAGAATACCTGCTTATGTCACAGAAATGGTTACTCAGCCCACAACTTGTGGGGAAACACCTTTGAGAATTATAAGAAAACCCACCAAATTAAGAGCTCGTTGAAATTTAAGAGCACAATAAAACTTCTAAAGATGGTAATTATCAGTCTCTGAATCTCTTCACACAAGTACTTTAGACGCAATGGAAACAGGCCAGAATAAATACGAGTTATCAATTATTTTTATCCCTTTGACACAAAGTAACTAAATATTTGTAAAAATACGCATTTACAGTATAGACTGAAAATAAGCTCATTAAAACCACAACTTTTTGCTCCCAAACAAATATAAAAAGAAAACAATCTGGTTGTTTATACCCCATTTATTAAAACAGAGCCATCTATTACTTAATACACTGGTTGGGTAGCCATTAATCACAATTTTCTTACTATATTAAGATGCAAGACATTTTGGCAACCAGTTAACAGAGACAAATTAGGCAGGGTGGAGAAACATTTAAGCTGCAGCAGGTTAAAAACCATCTAAACTAGGGAGACCTAAAATCAGAGCAGTTATACAAGGTGCTGGCATCAGGCGATGCTCAGCATGGCACACGTGCAAGCCAAGTCCTCGAGTGCCTAGCGGGCCTGCCATGGCCTCTTCGACTGGAATGTTGGGAAAAGGTCCAGGGACCGTCTGGGTGCCACTCTTTTGGACACCTCCCAAAGAGCGCATCACCGAAGCTACAGTTTTCTGTGCAGGGATCGCAGAGTTTTCAATAGGAATGAAGGCTTCTGGTAAGAAAGTTTATAGTGCAATCTGAATTCATTTGTGCCCACAGTGTCATTATTCGTTCTCCCAAAACAGTTTAAATATAATTAATGTAGGAATTTGCTATCTCCATAAAGATATCACAAAATAGTGCTTATACAGTTGGTGACTATGTAATTCAGCTTTAATAAATAGATCTCTTCATGCTTTTGCAAAACTACAAGTACGAAAGCAAGAAGTGACAAAGCAGCCAAGTACTTTTCTATCATCCAAAAGCTATTAAAGATTTCAGGGCTCTAAACAGTTAATATACTTCATCACACAGGAAGTGCACAGCAAAAAATTAACAGCTGCTCAGGGAAGTACAAAACCAAATTCTGCTTCCTCCTTGCCAACGTGCCACTGAGTTATAACTCCTGCTGAGAAGTCAGGTTGCTTTACCCCAGACAAGCAAGTTCAGATATGTTTCTGTTTGTCAGTGTAGCTGTGTGCTTAACAAGGAAATCAGTAACATTAGCTATATCACACATCTCTTCTTCTACTGAACATAGGGAAAAAAAAAACAGGTTCAAGCACCATGAGCTTCAGCTCATAAATACATTGCGTTGGCCCTAAGAAATCTAGTGATAACAGCTGTAGCTTTAATGCAAATTTACAAAGTGAACATTTATTCAGCCTGAAAAGCATATACACAATAGTTACCTTTATAACAATAGATTTAAAGATAGTAACAGGTCAACATCCTATTGATACAAATTTTTTTGTAACAGAATATTTTATAAAAATAATAAACAGCAATGCTTCATTGAAATAACAGATGTAAAATTTGCTTCTTGAAACAACTACTCTTAAATCAGTATGGCAACATGCAAGCAAGTGAAGTAAAAGCACCAGATTTCAGTCTTTAAATGACTAAGATTAATCAGGAGGTTTGTTTCTTGTTTCCTTTTAAAGAGTCTTGATTTAAGACAGTGAGAGGGGAAAAACTTAAAAATCTTCAAGAGATGCTTAGCTCATTGCAAAACATTTACATTACATATGTTGATGTGAAAACATTACACCTTTCTTTTCAAAACCCTCATTAGTAGCATTTCCAATTAAAAACAAACAAACAAAAGCTTAAAATTCAGACATTTAAGTAGACTGCATTTGGTAGACATGCCCTATGGTCAAGTTAAATGATTCTTTGTACATCAATATTTCAAAAAGAGAGCGCAATTAGCAGTGTTATACCATGCTCTAAACAGAGTTAAGACTTTAAAAGCCAACTGATTTGATCTCTGTCAATTCAAGATTTTTTTTAAAAAAAAGCAATTATGAGAAAAAAAAAATCTCCCTTGGTCACAGTCAAGAGAGAACTCATTAGGCAAGCATGGCAACAGCAGGAAAACACAAACCAATCTAATATATAAACACAGCTGAAGATATTAATAAAATAGACCTTTGCTTGCAATGTGTGCCATGCACACATGGAAAGTTAGAAAATTTTTAGAATTCCAATATATTAACACTCACTATATTGGTGTACTTCAGGTAGCTTCAAAAAAAGCTACAAATGCACACAAGCTTCAAGGCATCTTATTAAGATCTATATACGGGCTACGTAGATTCTGGCAGACTAAGGTTTGGCACGTGATCATTTCACAACACCACTTTTAAGAGAATGAGACTCAAAACGCACTTCCATAAGTTTAAATGTGAATGGTTTTAAGGGGAGACAAATATTTTAGAAAGACTCACAGACAATTCAGTTCATATTTCTGACTTGACAGATTCAGTCTTACATGCAACTCTGCAGCAGATTCAAGCTTTAAAGCGTTCTGCAAATTTTTCGGCTTGCACATGGAGACTAAAGCAAATCAGTCTTGTATCACAAATTCAGAATCTCTGCTTGTTTCTAAAGTTCAATATGGACTGAAGGGTGTGAATGACTGTCAGGATGATTTCTAGCAAAGGCTTGAATTCACCTTATCACACACTATGGGTACACTGACAGGTCTTTAAAGACTGCATGCTTCTCATTGAAAGACTATAGTTCTGCAAGCAACAAGTTTTCAAGTATACACAAAATTTTTAAAGTACAGAAAAGTAACTTTGTAACTTATTTTCCTAGAAGTTCTATTCTGACAAGCAAATTATCTGGATAAGTATCTATGTGTCCTTAGTAGTATTTTCAGAAAAAAAACCTTTAAAACCAATAGAAATCCCCAACCTGTAGACCCTCATATATAGTCAATATATAGCACAGTTACTTTTCTCCAAATCCATGGGGAAAGATTTCTAAAGATATAGGGATTTCATTCCCTGATTTTTTCAGTTGTATTTCTGTTTTACAACAATCCAGCTAGAGTAAAAAAAAATCTCCATGTGCTATACATCATGCATTAATGACATTGCTTTACTCACACAAAAATTTTCCAATGTTAAGTAACATTATATGGAAATTATTTTCATTTCCATATCTTGGTAAAATGAAGTGGTTGCTGACTTTTTAAAATTATAAGTATATTTATACACAACAAAAACCACTAAGTTGTGCTAAGCATTCAAAGATCTTAATTCCCACCTAGAACCACCAATCCTGTTGTTTTCAAGTATGGTCAAAGACCTTTGTAAGATTTTTTGCAAAATATTACTATCAAGTAAACCCTTTCTATAGCCCTTTCTGCACAAGTGAGAATCACCTTGAACGAACACTTTACAAGATTGAGGCTCAAATACTTCTGTCATGCAAGAAAACTGGACTGGAATCACGTTAGCATTTATTATATTGAATCTTATTGTTACAAGAAAATATATCAGTGGCTTGTCCACATCTTTTGAAGAAGTGTAAGATTTTTCTAAACAAAGTTAAATCACACTCCTTAAAAAGAAACAAGGAATAAATTACTTGCATTCTCAACATACTAACATTTTAGTACCTTTAGAGCTGAAAATGTATTCATTAAAAAAATACACCGCAATTTTTAAAGTGATTTATTTTTAGCATAATCACACTAGCAAGTTATTCTGTATATTTCAGTGAAGCAAAGCTTTTAAAAAAGAGAAATATATCATGCCTTTTTGTGTTCCAAGGGACCAATAAACCCTCTCCATAATGATTATTTCACAAATGCAAGAGCAAACTTTCCAAGATCAGGGGTTGGGTGCTTTTTCCCCCAAAAAAAATAATTCCACCATATGATTTAAAAAACCAAAAAACCCCCACCCAAATGAATATGTATTCCTGACCACACTGATAATGCCACAGCTAGAATCCCCTCAGCTAGTTTATAACAAGCAACTGCAATGGGTGTAAACAAAAATACAGGTCCCTATACTGGGACAAAGCATGGTTGTAGGATGACTATATGATGCTAGTATTGAAAGCAAGATTTAAAGTAAACTCATCTGGAATTTGGATCCAGCTGAGGGAACAGTGAGAATGATGCAGTGAAGGTACACTTGGGTGCAATTTCATGCTGGTGACTTTTTTCCCTCTTTTTATGCTTAGAGCATATTTTAAATTAGGAGTTTCATATCCAATGACACACACAACTGAAAACTTAAGTGACCATTAGCATATTTGTACACATTTACATAAACTTAGTATTTACATATTCTAAACAAAGTCCCATTTTAACAGTTGAATTCTTAACACATGAAAGAAGATAAGCTACTACAAAGAATGCATAATAGGATCACAAGTTTTCCACAAGCATATAAACATGTCTTAAAGTGCTTTCTGGGTGCTTTAGATTAACCCCTTGCAGTATGAGCAAGTGTAGTGCTGTTCCAGTCATTACAAAAATTATTGAAATCATTCCTCTTAGGTACATTTGTGAGTTCAAGTAAAATGATGACACCATTGATATAAGTTTTAAGCCCTACTAACGTAAACCTATACATTACTGAAGTTCCAATGAAGTTGTCAAATACTTTGGTTTATCATAGCTTGGGACAAAGATTTGAAGAACAGAAATTGCACCTGTCCACTCTTAAGTTTTTTTAACTAGAAAAATACCCAAATATAAATTGACAGTATTCTTTGGTAATAACAGGGCATTTGGCCAGTTTGCCTGTACACCTATTTATTAAAATAGTCTAGGAGTGAGAAAATGCCACTGCTGTACTGTCAATTCACAGAAATAACCATTCCTTACTCAGTGGGAAGTATCAAAACACTAAGCTTAGCAATTAGCTATATAGCAAGCTGGAACACCTTCAGCAATCATTATAGGGGACCAATAATGTTTTAAAATATTTTATCTAACATTTAACCTTTTCCTTACAAAAACAGTAAAATGCTTTATGCCTGCAGATGAGTCCAATACTTTGCAGTGACTACAGAAACATTCAATGGTGTACACTGTTAGGTTTCTGATAAGCAAATAACAAAAACCAGGAACACAGTGTGCTGACAAACCAGTACTGAGCAGCACGGTATTTGTGCATTACCTATACTAAGAAATGCCTACTAAAAGTTCAGTTAACTGCTACAAGTTATGTGAATATATAAAAACAGAGCAGATATACAAGTATAACACTGAACATACTGTACTTTATTAGCACAAAAAGCCAGAACAAGGCACAGCAAGCAGAAAAATACATCAATAGAAGGGTTAGTGTAGCATACAAGAATAACATTTATTATACTTGCAGCCAAAATGTTCCCTACCTCACACAGGTCACTGCCATAGAGAAGGAAGTAATAACATACTGTAGCAGCTGGTAAAGAAACTAGGGAGCACTCATAATTGATACAAAACATTAAACAGAGGTCAGGGCATTCCAACAAAATTTTAGTGCAAAAATGTCTACGACAGAACTATTTTAAGTTCCATCTCTGATTAAATAAGCAAACATAACTTAGAATCTTGCTTCCAAGTAATCTGCTGAAACTATAATCAGTGCATATTACTTCAAAATATTTTTAGAAGCACAAATGGGAAGATATTTACAAGTGTAACAGTACCTTTGAAATCTGACATTTTTCAGATCTTAGATTTCTGTATTCTGATCATAATTCAACCACTTGTAATTTTCTCCACAAAAATATCAGATGACTTTAAATAATTAAACCTTTTTTTTTCTCTGCACTATCAGCTTCCACTGTAAGCTACTAGCAGCCAGGACACCAAATTCTGTTTTATTAAAACAAACAAACTAAAAAAACCAAACAAGCCTTTCATTTCATGGCAATACTATCCCATGTCCTGCCACTGAGTCAGTAATTCACACTGGAAGGCATTTAACTGTCCAAGACAGTATTACTTTTGTTAACAATGCCACTTAAAAATCTCTAAGTGTTTAAAATAGAATTACAGTTCTGAGCAGGCATATTCAAGTCTTAATAATTAGGAAAACTTACGCATTGAGAAAGTACAATTAGCCTGTTAGCATCAAAACACCATTAACTCTTAATGGACTGCTTCTAATGAACTGCTCTTAGTTAAAAGAAAATACCCTTACTCACTAGTGTTTGGAAACTCGTTTGTGAGCTAAGTTAGTACTTTGAATAGTGGAAAGTTTTCAAGAAGATAGTTTTAAAAAAATACTTCAAATATTAGCAAAAATGTTCCTCTAATAAAGCCTCTCTTTATTAGCATTACACAAATGCCCCACAGAAAATGCCTCATAGTTTCTTCATCCAATTACTACAGCTATAAAAAGGAAACAAAATATTTAGAAATTGGCAAAAATATTTTCATTAGGCCTTAATGAAAAACGTGCAGAATTGTGTCTGCTTATTTCCAAGAGGCATCACAAACTTGATTAACAGCAGGCAGCATCTGACAGGATACTAACACTCAGCTTAAATAGGATATTGCAGGAAAGCTAGACGTCGTTGGTGTGCTCACTGCAGTTAAACCGTAACAAACAAAGAGAAGCATATTCTATAAGCTTATTCTGATTTCCATTTACTTTGTTTTTATAGGTTCCCGCTCCAGCCATCGCACCCTGACTTTTTGTTTATAGTGATACTCCTTTAGAAAGTCTTGCAACATTGAGGGCAGAGGAAGGTCATCGATTCCATCATACGTAGTGCACCTGCAGATTACTGCCCGGCAGATATACTGCAGACTAAAGGGGAAAGTCCTGTTCAGAGATACAGTAAGTAATGGCTCAAAGAACATGCAAGAGCTAGGGTCTTTGTAGTGTTCCAGAAGCCCTGTAACAGTGGAAGAGTGAAACACACAGGGATCATGGGCATCGAAACTAAAGTTGTGATTCCACTGTTCAATGCGTGCATGTAGCGATCGGTTATAACGACGGAAGCTCACAGAAAAGAGGTAGTCCTCTTGCGCAGAATCCCTGAGCAAAAAAGTGCCTTCGGGTTTACCCTCCAGAAGTGCTTCTGCTTCATAGCGGTCCATCACACCCCAGTAACATGGGTTACCTGTGATCTGAAGTAAGTCTGGCACAAGGCAATGGATGTAATCAATTTGAGTATGCACTTTCCAAGCTCCCTGCCTGCTGATATGGCTGTGGCTCTCTCCAGACATCTGACGCTGCTTCTGCCTACGTGACTGCAGACAAAGCGTTGTTGTGTCCTCTTCAGAGTCGCAGTTTCCTGGAGGTGTTATGTTTTTGTCCCCAGTCAGCTCAGTCATACCAGGGGCTAACTTTGGTCCCAGTTTATACAATGGATTAACCTGTGCTGTAGCTTCAAAAGTATGTATTTGGGCATTGGGAGGGGGATCAACCCCTTCTTCAATACTAAGTCTACGCCTCTCTCTCAGTCTATCTTCCTCATCTTCTGTGGAAACCAAGGAAGGATCAAACGTGTCAAAAAACGTTGAATGAGGACTTACAGGTGCTGTGTGTTGTTTAATCAGATGCCACTTCTGAGCTAGATCTGAGCCTGCAGGAAAAGGGCATTTCTCAAGCATTAGTTCAGAGAGGTGGATCTTTCTTTTGTTAGAAAATAGAGGTTTGGACTGTTTGTTGTAAGTTCTCATGGGAAAACACAGCCCAACAGTATCCTGTAGACGTTGTCGCAGTGAACGACTACCTACTGTCCTGTTTGACACTGCATCCATATCATGCACAGAGCTCACCCCATACCTTCTCTCCCTCCTCTGCAAACCACTTCGTGTCCTACCAAACCTTTTTTCGGTATCCAAGGAGCTCTGGGTTTTAGTAGAGCAGGAATGCTTCTTCTTCCCACCCCAAGGAGCATGCCGGGAATAAGAGTCTCTTCGAGCAAGTCTTGCTCCTGTGGTGACACAGGAGTCATTTTCTTTCTCAAGGCTTATCTCAACAATCTGAGGAATTTCTGTGACGCAGTTTTGGTTCCGCCTTGCCAAATTCTTTGAAGGACTTAAACCTAATTGCAAACCAATGTTTTCTCTCAAAGGGCTGCTGGGTTGTGGTTGAGCCAAATCACTTATCTGGATAGGTTTCTCCTTAGCAGATGAGCAACTACTGGAGTTCACAACTACATTTTCATTTTGGTTTCCACCCTCATGACTGAAGAGATTCTGGCACCTGTATTTGAAATTGTTCCACATCTTTCCGACTTTATCCATGGATTACGTTATCTAAATTCAAGAGGAAAAGAAATATTAAAATAAAAATATAGTTTAAAAAAAATAAGGATACATCTTCAGTTACCAATTAAGTTACAAATACAAGATGACTGTTAACTGAACACATTACAATTGAAAAGGTGCCCTAGTGTTTGTACAGTTACGTGGAAGTTACATGCATCACACAATTCTGATGCTTAGAAAAAGATCACCATGAAGAAAGTGTTTGGGAAATCACAAACATTTATTTACAAGCAGGCTCTTCCACTTTTCTGTGGGCACATAGTTAGGTCTGCATAGTTGTATTTGATAGAGGTAAATATGCAGTCTGAAATTCTTCATTTTAGGAAAAATTTGTAAGTATAAGTTATGACTCCCTGATAAGCTTCCAATAAGCAGTAGTAAAAGAAATCCTGACAAAAAATTATTCAAGTCACTCTAGACCATGACAGCAGCTAGTGAAATCCAGGAAGTGCACTGCAAATATTCAGATACACCATCTAAAAGCAAAAGCTCCAGCTGCAGGTCAGAAATTCCAAGCCATAACTGACAGGATTAAAAAAATAAGCAACAAAACGAAATTTAGGAGGGAAAGAAAGCACTCAGCATTCCTAGATGAGACAATCATCAAAAGACAAGGAAAGGCAGTGAGGTAGAAGCACAATTTTAGAATTATATTAATGTATCGGGGACTTGGGGGGGGAAGAAACAAAACCAAACCGAACCTGTCTGGCTTTATTACTTAAAATACAAAAGAATAGAAGAGCCCAAGGAGCTTTTCTATCTTTAGTAAGAGCACTTAAAAAGAAAGTAGCTCCACAGCAGGAACACAATGACAGTGAATCATGAAGATACAGTAGAATGATAAAAACATTAGCAGTATGTATTCTGCAACTATTTCTTTAGGAAGAGTTTCATAATTGGAACAAGACTGCCAAAAACACGAGACTGCCCTAGGACAGAAAAACATGCTAATTCTGTAGTAAAAAAAAAAAGCCAGGCAATGTCAAACTACATTAGATCTAATTAAGTTCTGGGAGAAGTGCTAAACTTAAAGGACTAAAATGTGTCATCTTATCTAACTTAACTCTTAATGGAAACTGCTCCATTCTTTGGAAACCTATTATTTTGAAGCAACATTCCTCTGTTGCTGCAGTTCCTTTCTGTTCACAGCTAAAAAGGAATCTAAAGCAGTGACTGCATACATTTGGCTTCATTAAATAATGTAGATAATAAACAAGTAAGCAATACTCTAGCAATCCAATCTGTAAGTCCCTTAAGACAGAAGTGTAGTTGTTAGCCTGTGACTTTCTAGCAGAATACACTGAGACTGGGGAAGAGTCAGAGGTATAGTTTACATGAGAATCACGAAAAGGATAATGAACCTGAAAAACCTATCTGTTACAGGAACATACAGCAAAAGAAGCTAAAGCCTTCTTCCCCATCCTCAGATATTTCAACAATTGCATAAAATGAAATCTTAAGTATTTAGTTTGGATGCAGGGAGATGAGGCAGAAGCAGGGAAATTTGGCCTTAACAGTCACTAGAGATTACTGGTACAAGTACCTAGAACACATCTGAACAACACTCAAATATTCCTTAAGGAGGGAGACGTTTGCAGAGAACTGTTAGGCACAGAAGATGTTAGAGTTGTGTGTATACATAGAAGTGAAGGTTGCCCTGATTAAAAAAACCTCCTCTCTTTTCCTAGACTTGTCTTGTCCAAGCTGGGGACATGGAGGAGTTCCAAGAGCAACAGAACTAGAAGTCAGATCACGTACCAGTCTGGTGGAACCACATAAGCATGTATCACACCACCACAATAACCATAGCTGTTTGCACTGTCTCAGAATATCCACACTGATCAGGAGGCAGCACGTATTTGCTGGCTGCCAGCTTGTCACAGTGTATATATAAGGTTGACTTATACATACTTTGGTCTCCAGTTATACATTTCTTTCTATTCCTAGTCACAAAAATGTTTAAAAATTTTTGGTAAGGGAAAAGGAAGAGAAAGTACATAACCTCCATTCCCATGAGAAACCAGGTTAGAAAAAGTACACATCTTTCCAGCAAGAATGAACCAGGAGTACTCTTCTAACCAGTCATAGACTGTTTGGTGACGTCTGTTACTCTAAAATTGCTCATCATTGCAATTCCTTTGCACTATCAGTCTACAATGTCTTTACACTGTTAAGATGGCTGGAGTGAATGTCCTCTACACTTGCTCAGAAAGCTTCAAGAAATTCCCCTCACCTGCACAATCCCCACCACACTGGCTTGACAGACTATCTTTCAAGAATTAAAGTTAAAAGGTGAACCACTTTATGTTATACTCAGGGGAATATAAATACTTTTCTTACCCAGGAAAGCACAGGAGTCACTGATTATTGTCTTGACAATACACCTCAATATGAACTCGCCAGATCCCTTTTCCGAGTTGTGGACATGATTACTACAAAGAGAAAAAATCATATTTTTGTTAGTTGCTATAATATCTTTTAATTTAGATATTTACAATTTATTATTGTTATCAAAGGGATATTTTACTACTTCTATCTTAAATATGAGCATGGAACTCCATGCTCATTATACATTTTTAATGCATGTTAACATAAAAAGCCTCACAGAACTTTTTGCAGCATTAGTCAGAGTCCAGGAGAGGACCCTCACATAAAGCTTTTGAGAATCAGGAGCAAAGCTACAGCATCTGTATCACTGAAGAGCCAGGCACAATGGGTACACTCAGACCTACAAAAATTGGTGTCCCTGCATTCTGGTATCAAGTCCAAAGCAATGGTTCTCAAGTTGTGGTTGGCAGTGCTGCCAGCTCACCTCACACTGCCTCTCCTCCTTGTTTCCAGCTGCTACATCACATCAAAAGCCAGCTAAAAATACACGCTTTTCTAATATTACTTTTCCAGGTAAGCAACTGCTGTACTTGCCACAAGGATGTTACACGATTGTGAAGCAAGCGGAATATGAACCACGATTCTAAAAATGGTAAAGTGGAATACAAGACAGGTTCTTTATTAAAACAGTAGGTGAGCATTTCCCTAAAATAACAATCATTGTTTTTCAGAAATCCAAGAGGACTTGAGGGATATAGTATGCTCACATCACTGTCAGAAATTTAACAGTAACAGGATAGTGAAGGATAATTTGCTTCTCCACATGAGAACTAAGCTCACGACTGCACTAAGAGTTAAAAGAAAACATTTGGGATAATGTTAAAGAACAGGAAAAATAGTATTCAAGTATCACGCATATTTACTAGAATGAAAAAAAACTATGGTGTTGAGTAATCACTAGGTGAACATTAAAAATTAATATTCCTAGGCAGAAAATCCAGAGTAATGTCAAAGAAGTAGTAAACATTATTTAGTTTCCATTCACCTCTGGAAGCACTGAAATTACTGAAATGCAATTTTTTACTTTTAAAGTTAGGCCATCCTACTACTATGGAAAGATTCCATAAAAGCAACTTTTCCAGGCAACAACAGTTACAAATACAAAAAAAAAAAAAAGAAGCTAAGTACAAAACAAAGGTTAAAACAAAACTAAAGTTCTTTGGCAACTTCAACACTTATACCCATTTTATTTTCCCCTTATTTTGCTCCCAGCAAGTCTACAGAAACAAGACAGTAAAACCTACTATAACTGGTTCGGTACAAGGCCTTAACAAAGTAAACAAAAGGTAAAGTTGCTAAAATAAGGGCTACACATTTTTCAGTAAAGCTAGTTTCTTGAATTCGGATGACACTCGGTTAAACCTCTCAATCTTGTGTTCAAATAAAAGTCATTGGTAGAGTATTTAATATTCAATCTAGTAATGTTAAATTAGTTTAAATCAATGTGCAACAGACATGGTTTCACACATTCTTGTAGAAGCACTAAGGTTGACAAAGTACCAATTACTTATGAACTGTCCCTAAAGCCATCTTGGTTTTATGAAAGAGCACTGCCAGTGGTTATTTTAGCCTGAACCAAAAGTAAAATGAATTCCACCAAAATCCATAAAGTGAATTAAATTTGTAGATTTTCTAAGAAAAACAACAAGGAGAGCTAGGAAAGGCATTTCTGTAGTATGATTTCTATAAAGACAACAGTAGAAACCTATTCGTAACACCAAAGAACCACATATTAATAGATTACTGTGAAAACCAAGACCATTCTTTCCAGAAGAGTCACAAGATCTAGCTAGAGCTTTCCACCTGTGTATTCCTAGGAGGAACATTCAAAGCCAAGGTTGTACTCTGTCCTAGAGTTAATACTCGTTTCACTCTCATAGTGCTACCCAATTTAAAAATCAGTAGATATGGTAAACTACATTCAAAATATTAACTCCTAAAAATGTACCACCTTCATAAAAGCTGAAGCACCATGTAATGTATGACACCTTACAAAACACGTATAGTAGGCTTACTTCAAGAATCTTTTGGTTTGGCATTTTTGTACTATAACATCAAAACACTGAAAGATAACATCAACAAAACACTGAAGTAAAGCAAAAATCAGACGACTCTTACAAGCTAAAAAAAACCAACCTGAAAGGGGAGGGTAAGAAATCGCAGTTTGTGTTCCCTGTACACTGTTTAGTTCAATGTCAGCGTGAACTTACACTAGCAAGCAAACTAACACATTCAGTGACACTGGCACACACCACCTTGGACCATGGAGACAGAATTAAAAAGAACAGAGGGAGGCTACACCTCTATTTGAACTGTCCCTTCTTTTAAAATGACTCACTTAGCTGTGATGAGAGACCCCATTATTGAAAACATTTGCTTCCACTAGAGTATGCTTGCTGAAGAGGTTAATGTCCTATTTGCACATTGCCAAATGCCTGCTAAAGGCTACTGCTCTGAGGGATGCACCAAAGCTGCTCACATAAGTACTCCTCAACCTTATTCAGTCAAAAAGAATAAGGCTGGCAAACACCTACTGTTTAATGTAACCCACCTGAGGAAGGAAGAAGCAGCAATACTAAAGATTACAAAGCAATTTCCTCCTTTCCAATACAAATTCCAGAAATAATTAATTACTACAGACAACATGTCTAAAGTGGAGTCATGTGGTTTTTTCACACACAAAAATGTGCTCACTGCAGACAGCTTGAAGGACTGATTTGGAGGACTGGAAAGAAGAGGTGGATGTTATTTTATTAACAAGACAAGTTAAAGAGGCCAAGTGTTTCAACTGTTCAAAACCTTATAGTAGGCTCTGATAACATACAAGTGCAGTTGCACAGGGTGAGCAACCTGAAGGTCTAATTCCTCAGATCAAAACTCAGACCTGCCAAGAAGAGGTGAAGGATACAGAGCTCCAATTCCACCACCACATAAAATTGGCATAAATCAGCACTGCAACCAAAAGAAATGGCATCAGCCTCTTCCCGGCCACCTGTGCAGGACATGGCCTGCATACCATATGGCTTTTCAGCAAACCAGCTCTAGGAACTGATCCAAACTAAAATAAATTCTCAGAAAAATTCCCAAATCCTTTACTCCATCTTGTTCAAGACTTCCATATAAACACTAACATTAATGCAAGGGAGGAGCAGATGAGGAGAAAGAAAACAAGAGCTAGGGCAAGACTGCTTCCTTCCACAACGGCAATGGTTCATTCTGCTCATGATACCAAGACTTTAATGGCTAGTCTGAAGAGAAACCTCAATTCGAAGCCTATATATTAACAATTGTGGGACTTCGGCTATGAAGAGAGAGATTAGGACTATTTAATGTATTCCTTTGAATATTCATGTTGAAAGTCACCCCCTGAAAACATTTACTTCAAAAACAATGCTGAGTTGACTTGATGGATCCTGCTAAAACACAGGGAAAGCTAAAAGTTTCAAGGACTTTCAAGCTGGCAGACTGTCAAGTCAAAAAAAAAAAAAGCAATATTTTGCCATTGTTCCAGCCTGCAAGTAAGGAGGAACCTCCTCCCCCTCCTTGGTGCAGATTTACAAGGAGCAAAAAGCACTCTTAGCTTGGATAGCTGACGTTCTGCCAGTTTGTTTCCAAGCAGCAACACGTTGGTAACTTCAGTTCAAAAACATAGTTCCAAGATATTTTTAACAGTGGGATTACATCCTTCCTAGGCTTTGGGGTTCAGAAAGAACAATAGCAGGACTACATGTATTCACATGTTAGATCAGAAAATACTGTACAGTTGCCATCCATTTCTCTTCTGTTCAGAAAATCTAAAACCCCTGAAACAGAAAAACATCAATGGAAGAACAGAATGTGAATAACACTAAACCAAAAATAGAGAGACAGTTGTTACTGAAGTACTCTTTTTCCCTGTACTTATACAAGTCTAGTAGATAATAACACAGCCATCACAAACAAAGCAGGTATTTCTAATTACATAAGGATCACAGAACTACACACAGCAAGTCTAAGTTTCAGATATTAATGCACAGGTAATGCTACACAGAACAACTGAGAACTCCATATACTGGCAGGTATTTGTGGCAGAAGCCTTGTGAATTCAAGATAACAATGCATCTTCTCTCCAAGTAAAGACACCTTCAAATCATTTAGGCAGTATCCTGATGGCCAGTCATCAGAACCGCGAAATCCACACAAGTCACATTAAACAGAAGCACTTTCCTTTAAATTACCTCCATGTACCCCAAGCAGGCAGCTCATAACTTCAACTTACCATCTGAGAAAGTAACAGAAAAAGCATCAAGTTAGCAAAGTAAGGTATCCACTAAAGAAGAAAACTCCAGGTGAATCACTGAAATAACATTTCCCATACTGCTATGTTTAACTCTTCTCAAACAGAATCTACCAATATAAGGTGCTTTTTTTAAAATTCACGTGGGCAGAATAAACAGTTCCAGACAGCATTCAAGTTAAGTACAGCAGCACTCTTGACGACCTCTGCAAAAGCCATAAGCACTCTGCCAAAAAGTTATGGAAGTCTACCCTAGGAGGGCACAATTTGTTTCTATTGTTAAGAACACTAACAAGGCACATGCTTCTCTATCTAAAATATAAATAGGTCACACAAATTGATAAAAAGAGTGATCTAATGGTTATTTGTATATAATCCTTGGAAGATTAATTAAGGAAAAGCATACCTTAAGAGCTATGCCTTAAGGAATGTAAAGGAAATTGAAAGTAAAGTTGAAAAGATGGGTCAATCCTAAGCAACATCCTTGACTAACTCAGTAGAAAAATCCTATTTCAGATATTTTGTAAACAGAGTATTTCATTTAATTGCAAATTGGCTATTGTGCAAACAGATAGTTCCTCTGGTTTTCAATTAATTTATACCAATTCAGCCCTACTTCTCATGTGACTCTACATTTTTCAAAACCTCAACAGCCTGCCTAATGCCTTCCCCTCACCACAGTGCCCTTCCCCCACCAGCAGCCTAAAAACACCTCCTTTATACACAGAGCTCTTTTCATGCATCCACCTACTTCCCATGTTTCCTTTCTATCTGACCAAGCACAAGATTGTATTCTCTAATACAAACTAGCTAGCTGCCACTTCTTAAAATGGATAAAAACAAAGTTGTTCTTGTCTTGTGTTGCATCCACAAGGGTGACTACACAGGAAAAAGCAGTATTGCCATTTCTGCAATTTGCAAGACAAAATGACCCACTATTCTTTCAAACTTGAGTGAACTAGGCCCAAAAGTTTGTAAAACCAGAACTGAGAAGAGTCACATCCTAAGCTGTGATATCTTAGGAACTGCAATCAAAGAAGTTAGTGTTAACCTGAAAACTAAGTATTGGTACATGCACTAAAAAAAAACCCCAAAACAAAAAAAAAAAACCCAAAAAACCTCTTGCACTCTAAGTTCCTCACTTCATTAATTTGTCATTTCTGATGAAAATAAAAACCCTACTGAAGCTATATGTAGAGTATTTGTATTTTTTCTTCACTGCTAACACTACTAGAGCCAAGCACTCAATAATAGCAAAGTGATACACACATGTAAAAGACAAGAGAAAATTCCATAACTGAGCTCCTCTTTGCAGAAATGTAAGTTACTTGAAATGCTTAAAAATACGAAACATTTAATTGTAATTTATAGCTCAACCATATTAATGGATGATCCATAAACTGGTCAAACTCCCTTGTACCACCACAATACTGAAGAAAGATTAAATTTCAAGCTACTAGAAAGAAAATTGCTTGACCACCCTAGTGTCTTATCCAGGTGCAGTTATGCTCTACATCAAGTAGAAAGTGATCTGGGAGTGACAGTTCTGATAGCATCCACAAATTTATACAGTGCCCTTCATAATGAATTAACTCCCAGCTTACATTCTTTCATAGCAGAAGTTACACAAGTAAACTCCATCGCTATAGCCCCACTGGCAATCTTGGATCAGTTTCTGTGTGAAATGTGTTTTCATAAAATAGGAGCATATTTGAATAACTGCAGAATGAGACCAGGGGATTTAACCTGCAAAATATTTGGCAAGCAAGGAGTTAAACCCCTGCCTAAGCCTACCCCACAGCTGCTGTCAGCAGTCTGGCTTGTCAAGGGAAGCTCTGGGCTGTCTTGACAGGACTAATTGGCAGCAAGCACCTGGTTCCCTAGGCTGGGCCCTGATAAGGTAAAGGAATATAAACCCTGCAAAGAAGGAGGAGAAGCATTTGGAAAGCTGCCAGTAGGTCTACCCCATTTCATACTTTCACTTTGATCCAAAGGCAACTTTATGCTAGACTACCTCCAGTTAGAGCTATCGGAAACACTTTTCTGCAACTTCTCAGCTGAAAGGAACCCCTGTTTTACCACTCTGTACCTGCCAGCTGTGCCACTGAGCACCCACACAGCCTTGCTGTGCAAGCTCACCCTGTAGCACAGCCAACTGCAATATCAACACAATTATGAAATTGCAGCAGAAGTGGAATTTTTTGTATTCAAACGCCACCAAAAATTATCTCTAAGGCATTATTGTAACTTAAATATCATGGAGTACTAGGCCAGAAAATCAACACTAGGAGCATCCTGGATATTCCATATGTTGGATACACAAAGCATGACAGAATATGACAGAAAGCAAATTACAGTGGGTCTTCAAAGAAAAAAAAAGTGGAAAACCTCCAATATTCTGGAAAACAGCTAAAAGCAGGCTGCACAAGGAACTTCAAGTGGGACTCCAGAGGTGTGAAAACACAGAACATATCTTGACCTCTGTTAGGAAAAATGAATTCAGCAAATTTGAAGCTTTCCAAATTTCCGCCCTTCAGGATTGTTTTCCAATATTAAAACTAAAAAGAAAAAAATTAAAGCATTAGTCTTGCAGGTTGAGCCCCTGAGGCAAGGAGATTTTTCTTAGGAATAAGAGACAAAATACATGAGTTTGTTAGCTTAGCAGAGTTTTGTATTATTGAATGAATAGGTGTCTAATTATATATACATATATTTTTGTGTGTAAGTAGATATCACATCAATATACTTAAGATTTTGGGGAGGTTATGTAAGACAGTTTAAGTATAAATATTGAAAACTCCAAACTAGATTTCTTCAAAGCTAAGTGCTCAGTAGAAATTTCATCTATGCCTCTGCCAAGTTTCACTCTTAGGTATCTTACTTCTAGTTTGTAGTCAAGAATTCCAATGTACAGTAGTATAAGTAGTACTATACTTTAAATAACTGGACATGTAGAGTGTTAAAACGCAGAGTCAGCACTGGTACACAGTGTCTGTATAAAAATGTTTCAATCTATAAGCTTTAATGCAGAATTAGAGTGTTTGTGAAAACAGGAGATTGTAATGGAATCCCTTGAGAGTGAAACCACTGGCATCACCAGAATAAACTCAGCCTAAAAGCCATGGAGTATGCTGCTCTGTTTTTAACACATTACATAAACAATTGCACCATTCCTTTAACTGAGAGCAATGTTAAACAGTGCTACTAATACAAAGATCCAATAACAATCTTTAAAAATAATAAGTTTAGAGTAGCAAGTTTATAAATTACTAAGTTTAGAGTTACTGTTCTAACAAAACCAAAAAAGTTTAAGTGACAGCACAGTTAAAGATGCAGTTCCTTGCAACATCAGCTCTCCTTTTGCATTCTTCACATTTACACAACTCATGAGACAACTCATGAGTAAACTGAGAAGTTCCCTTGGTCTCTAGTCATGAGCAATGGGAAGTCAGTGTTTTAAGAAAAGTAACACTTTTCTCCTGCCATGCAAAACAGGAATATCCATGATTCAAAACACAGTATTGGGATGTACTTCAAGCTAAAAATCTAACTCTGCACATTGTCGAAAATGTAAGATGGACTATATGCACAGGATATACACTGAACAATCACTGATAAGAAAATCACGTCCATCTTTTATTTTAAGAGCATGTATTGCCCCAGCCCATTACAACCAAGGTGTTAACTAGATTATTGCATTATTATCTTATCTTTAAGGAGCAGTATCCTATTACATACTAAGATCCAAAGTAAGTGATACTTTTTTCAAGATATGGCTACCCCTTTCCTCTCAGCCTTACTAATATAACCAGTTACACCAAAGTGTTTTGAGTGAAGTGCTTACTCTTGCAAAGAAGCACCAGTGTCTTAAGTGAGTGAGCCCACACAAGATGAGAATTTTCCAAGGAAAATGCATGAGTTGAGCAAGCTCATAATTTCTTAAGAAAATAAAATACATAAATACTTTGCCTTTTGACATAATTTAATTCTACAGCTGACTAGTTTTCACTAAGGATTGTTGCACCAAGACCTAGCCAAAGACTAATACACCACTGGTTAGCTGATGTGCATTCCTATTAATCAATAGGAAAATACCTTACCTGAAAAAGCAACTCCCTAACCTGTGGTACCACTCTAATACCTCCAGGTAACAGCTCATTCTGTATTGGAAAGTCACTAAGAATCTATCATCTCCTGTCTGATATGGGCAAGTATAAGTTTTAGGCTGTAGGAGCTTCCAAAAGACACAGCTAAGGACCAGACTAGAAAAAGTAATCATTACAATAGCACTACCAGCTGCATAAGACTAATAAAACCAATACTTCTCTTTTGCCCTCAGTCAGATCTATCAAAGCAGAGATCCATTTGAATGAATAGTTTAAGAGACTGCATTTCACACAGAGTTTGCAGCCACACAAAACTGAGCAAACCTAAATCGGATGACGACTGGATGATTAATTTGTCAGAGAACAGGTATTAAAAACCCAAAACAACACCCCCACACAAACCCAAACCCCAAAACACAATGGAGACAAAATGAGTGATTGATGCTATTTCACCATTTTCATCTTGGCATGATTTACCATCCCCTGCATGAAAGGAATAAGAGTTCAGGTCCTCCTAGGTTGTTCCTCATTAATAGAATTTAGCCACACATAGCCAGGACACCCTGAGAGTGGTGGTCCATAACTAATTTACCATTGCTTTACCGGTATTAAAAAGGGGATATTCCTACTTCCCTCCCATCAGCTGAAACATTCATATGACCTGTTTTGACTATAAGCTAATTAATGGAAGCATCAGACAAACAGCACTTCAGCTAGGAAAAAGAAGCCTTAAGAGACAGAAAAGGAAGAGAACCAGCTCTACCAGCAGCAGTGAGCTGTTAAAGCTGTTTTAACCTTTTGTGTGAAAACCCACTCCTTAATATTAAGCCAAATTCCTGTACCAGGACACACGTTTTATTACACGAAAGATTAGACCAAAGTCATAATTGTGCAATAAAGAGATAAAATTAAACTTTGAGACTAAGACTCATCTAGAAAAATACAGTACATTTCATAAGATCCAGAACCTGTAACGCTGTTAGCAGGAAAAATTATTAACAAAAATACAAGAACTATTCATCTCCATTTTTTCAAAAAGATGGTTCAACTGTTACTTAAAATACCAGAGAATCTACATAAACACCATTAAGACAAGGATAACCTCTCCAATAAGTTATTTCAGGAAGCTACGATCTGTAGGTATCCTCCATGATGAAAATAATCTCTATTCTTGATGTACAGATACAAGATTCTTCAATTTATCATTAGGAGACACATGGCAGTTTGCACATCTAACTGCCGTCACATAGTGGTCACAAGTTCCTGACAGAAAACATGCACAGTGATCGCAACGATGACAATTCAAAATTCTCATTTGTGGATTAAAACTAACAAATTTTCTTGTGATACACACGGTTAGTCAAAGACTAGCACCCTCAAACCCACCAGATAAAGTTGAAGGGTCCAAATAACTAAAACCAGTTGTACAACTTCATACAGACCTCAAGCTCTTTTGCTGTATATCAGCAAGAGTCTACCAGTCAGGTTGGGGGAAGGAAAGGAAACCCAGAGAATGCTTCCTAGTGCCCAGTGTACATAAAATTGGTAATTTCTGGTACCACTGGTATCAGCAGCACATGGGCATACAGGACTAACCTGTAGGTAACTTAAAATCCATCCTGATTAGAAGAAAAATAAAGATTTGCCTTCACAAGAGTTCTGATAAGCAGCTAGACTGGAATATCTGTCAGCAAAATCTGTTTTCTCCTATATTGAACAAACACAGAAAAGAAACTCCTGCTTAACCAGATACTAACCTCTGAAGTTCATGCTATCGCAGTTGACTCTGCCCTTACTTCAGAGGGAGGACAGTAATAAAACTCAGTGACTTCTCACATAACTTCAATTGTCTACATAACTGACCTAGATTTTGCTACAGGAGGAATGCATTAAAGGGTACTATAAGCTGTACAGCGCCAACAGGCAGGGCTATCTTTCTTAAAGTCTGAACTAGCCACCCAAAAAGCAGCACAGAAATTCAGACTACTTTGTTAGGAAGAAGACTTTAAGGCCACAAGAGGGACACGCAGTCCAAAACACTTTCTCCCTCTTTTAAAATAATTTACTCATTACCATCAGCCAGTGCTTCCCTTTATCAGACCACAGTCAGTGGCTCTCTGTAGCTTTCTGATTTGGTGTGAATTTTATAGGCTGGGTAGATACCTAAAATATTTCTTTTTGTTGGTAGGAATTTGGAGGTATTAGGGACATGATGGGACAGGAAAAGAGCAGGAATGAATGCATGACTCTGGACCTAACATGTGCCAGGACTGTCTCAGAGATTTCCCACCTGGCTTTGTGCCACAAGACCCTCCATCAATCCCCTAAATAACCTGAGACAATTCTGGTTCCCAGGCTGTGCACAGCTTACTGCAGTCCAGGGACATACTTGAAAGAAAAGGCCCGCTGAGCACACCAAGTACAGACAGTCTCCAGGGAATTCCACAAAGAAATCTTGCCAAGTCCAGATCACAAAGTTTCAAAAAGAGCACTGGCTCAATTTTGGTAGATTTTCATACAAAAATTAAACATTAAAGCTCAGCCAGAGGTCTCCTACTGACAAATTTCAAGCAGATGTTCCAGTTCAGAGATGCCCTATAATATTTCAGTGATGCTGCCATAAAAAAGGCACAATTATTCCAATTTGTTTCTGAAAAGAGATGAAGAATTTTGGCTTTAAACAAAATTAAACTCAAGGCAATTTAAAAGGTATAACGTATTTCAGTCCAAAAGAGGAGTTCAGCCAAGTTATAAACAACCAAATATTGTCTCTCTTAATAGGTAGCATTAGAAAAAAATTATCTATGGAAGTGAGATATGAAGGAAGAACACCTGTGGGAACACTGACTCATGTGAACCCCATTCTCACTTCCACAGGATAGCACTTTGCTACAGAAGTTTACATCTGTGCAACGAAATAAGACACCATCAATAATACAGAAATTAATTAATTCAAGTTGTTTATTAAGAGTTTGCAAGCTGACGGGTGAACAACCAGATACTCCAGGACTTTTGTGTAGTGGCCAAGGTCAGGCTCAGTGAAGTGACAGAGCAAGATGATCCAAACAAATAAGACTACCTTCCTTTCTAAAAATTCCAACTATTTGCTCATTGAGATCAGGTAACCTTAACACTGTACGCTACCCTCTTTTCTCCAGAAAACACCGTATCTAAAGCAAATTAGAGTGACCTTTGCAAACCTCAGAGATATTACACACAGCTGAAATATCTAATAGCCTTGGCCTTGTACCATGGTATATGTGAAGGCAGCAAACACGAAAGTGAAGCATTATGGATGTATACAGAAGACAATATTCTCAAGTTCTCACAGGAAGCAAAGGACTTTTAGGCCCACACTAGGCAGAAGCTCCACTCCAACACCAGAAAAACTCAGTGATCAGAAGAGGTTTTTCCTCACTCTTCTGTCTTCCAAGCAGTCCTGGACATTCTATTTAACCTCAAGTCATACATAAATAAAAACAGGAACAGCTATGGTCACTAACTCTTAACACCCAGTTACTGTTGCTCAACTTGAACTATGGGAAATTTAAAGCTATCACAAGAAGAGCACTACATACAGCTAGTCTAAAACTGGAGCATCTTTGAATATAGTGACATCCAGACGAAAATTTTACCTTAGTCTAAATACTGTTTAGTGGTTGTTGTTGGGGTTTCTGTCTTTCTTTCCATTTGTCTGTGCTATAGAAGCAATTAGACTACTATGGTTAGAAGAGTCCTACCACAATCATCTATTCCAATCACCTGACCAATTCAGAGCTGACCAAGTTAAAGCACGTTATTAGGGGCATTGTCCAAATGATGGCTTGATGCTCTCATAAGCCTGTTCCAGTATCTGACTACCCTCTCAGGAAATAAATACTTCCTAACATCCAGTCTAACACTCTCCTGGTGCAGTTTTGAACCATTCTCATGCATCCTATCACTGGATCCCAGGGAGAGGAACTCAGCACCTCCCTCTCCACCTCCCCTCCTCAGGAAGCTGTAGAGAGCCATAAGGTTGCCCCTCCTCATCCTTTTCTCCAAACTAAACAAGCTCAAAGTCCTTAGCCACTCCTCACAGGGCATTCCAGCTCTTTCACCAGCTTTGTTGCCCTCTTCTGGACACATTTAAGGACTTTAATGTTTCCACAACAGATTTCAATGGTCACATGCCCTTTCCACCTAATGAGGGGGAGAAAGATGCAGAAGCAGTAGCAATTCTTTTAACAGCATCACCAGCTGGCACTATATTACAGCCCAGGGATTGCACACAAGTGTGGTATCACCACCACCAGTAGTTCTGCTATCACTAACATGCTACAAGCTTCAGCTCTGCAGACTCCACAGAGAATTTGATTTTACCTCCTCCTCTATCCCTTTACCATACATTGTTTTGCTGCTGCTCCTTACCAAAGAGACTGAGGTCTATTTTCTTTCTGTGCATGCCCATACAACAACCAAACCACATGAGTACACAGTTTACTCATATTTCCTTAATTCCTGCATATAGGCATGCTTGCAAAGTCTTTTGAGTAGCAGACATTTAAGTCCCAGGCCTGGTTCCTGCACAGAGGCCTTAAACCACCTATGCCGTCTCCAATGTTGAAGTACAATCACATCCCATTAGAGCTAAATACATGGTTGTACCAAAAATTAGTAAAAAGATAAAATACACATGCAAAGCTAAATGAGTAGGAAATAACGATCAGAAGCATCATCTATGCTTAAGGGATCTGCAAATAGTGCTGTATCAGCAGACCTTCCTATTAAGATTTTGTAGCAGAGAGGTAGCTTTGTACATTGACATTCTTTTCCTGCTTTATCACTGTACCAAATCAAAGACCAGAATTTTTGCCAACGTAGCTATATCTGCAACACCATCATAACTCCCACTACAGGCAAATCATAAGGGCTTTTGACAGCAATGACAGCTATGATGAAGACTACTTTTCCATACCAATAACAAACTCTGCTACATTTGCAAAGTGCTTCCCTCTAGATCATTCCTTACACCAGTACTATAGTGGTTTATAGAAGTGCATACAGAACATTAGGAAAACTTAGTGATTAAGGGAACGGCACAATTAAAGTCTCTTTCAGAAGACAGGCATTAGCTGAATACTAACACGCACTATTTAATGACTGAAGTACGTCATCGTGCTGGTGCAGAGTGCCACTATTGCTTCCTCAGCCCCTTCAAGACACTGAAGGAATGCACAAAAGAAATTGTTAGGTCTGACATGCATGGTGTCAGCATATTCTTAAATCAACAACTGTTAACTTACTGTCCTCTCCTGATTTCAGAGTAACTTGACAAAAGACAGGGTACTACGATTTAGAGACATCAACCTCACTGCTGGCAGGAAGCTTGGAAGCAGTAAGCTTTAAAAATGCCTTGACATTGATTTGTTTCCAAGACTGAAAATTAAAAAACTTCCACAAAATTGCTGTTTTACAAGAAAGCTGTACTCCAATAACCTTCTCACTAAATTAAATCAGTTTTGTACTTCCTTGAGCAACAGTTCACATTAGATTTACAGATTACCTAGGTAACAGAGTTTCAAACACCTTACTAGCACCTACTCCTATGTTTACATTCAGAAAAAGTTTGACTCATTTTTTACATTCAATTAATTCACAGTCAAATCCTTCACAGAAATGATGATGGAAAAACTCAACTTGCTGGAAACTAACTACAATTACTTTTCAATTCTGCCAAAATTAAACTGCAAAGTAGTTTTGTGGGGTTTTTTTTAAAGCTATAAGTTAATGGTACAACAGGAAGGAAGCAACAGAAGAAACCAAGCCAAACATTTGTGAGAGCTCTGAAAGTGAGATACAAGCAGCAAGTAAACAGAAAAATATGGAGAATGGACCCTGATCAAGACTAGCTGCTTTATAGATTTGTGCCGCATAACAAAAAGGGTAAAAATATTTCTTTGCATATCTTTGCTGTATCAAACTTCAGTGAAACAAATCATGAATATTTTAAAAAGGAATATAATTTTATCAAATTACATAACGAACAAATTGTAAACCAGAGCTGTATGGCATTTTATCTCCTTAGATGATAATATTTTCTTTTGTCCACAATTTTCAGGTTTGCTTTACTCACTCCCCTCTCTGATAAGGAAAGAAAAAAAAATCTTATTGCCTTTGAATTTTTCAGAAAAACAGAAAATGCCACCATAGGTGCTCCATTAAGAAACTTGTGTGAAATCATACACACCTCTTGTCAATGAAACTGGCAAATCCAGATTCTTTTCACTTATTGCAGGCTTTAAAGCAAGCACAGGGATGACACATTCGTCAACCATGCATAGACAGACTATAAGTGTGTCATGTCAGCTTTACTAGCATTGAGATGATTGGCTTATGAAGGTACAAAATTGATTCATCTCTCATATTTGACCAAAAATTAATAAGTATTTTTTAATTTATTGTCTACATAGATCTTTTACAGTCTTAGCTTCTACTGCTATACAGTCAAAATAAGGGAATTATTTGCGTAACTGAAACAAAATGTTATTTCTTAAAAAGGTATTATAATTTTTTAAGGTTCTAAGCAAGAACTCACAGCATTAAAGATACAAATGACTTTAGATCTAAGAACCATTTACAAAATAGGTACAATTACAAATCTTCAGCTTATCTGGTCATCTATGATGCTCAGCGAGAATATTTTCTACCCAAATAAATCAACAATATTGCTAAAAACCGGACTGTGAAGTTCCTCTGAAACTTACTATCCACAAACAAGGACTTCCAAATAGCTTCAAAAAAAGATAACTGAGGATACATTACTATGCTAACTTCTTCCATTCTTAAAATTCTGACCAAAACTAGTTGCAAAAAAAGCCAAAGTGCACTCACGTAAAAAACACAAGAGTGACTAACAGATGTGGAAAAGGCTGAACTAAACACCACACAAAGACAGAGAACATCCAAACTTTCAGACCACTTAAGAGTTAGCCCATAGAACCTAGATTCCAGACCTTGTACTTGTTTCCAGGACAAGTTTAATCAACATCAAGTCAGGTTTGCCTTAATTTGGTTTACAGATGAAAAAAATGACTTCTACAAAACCACATGCCACAATCTAAAATACAAGATGACTACTACCTTTTTAGGCACAAATTACTCCACTGGTTTGGACTTTTGGGCCCCTTTTGTGTTTATTCTGTTCACAACTGTTAGACAAATATCAAAATAGAAAACTTGTTCAACACAATGGTCATCAGTTATCCATCTAAGCAACTGAGCTACAGATGAGTAACTACTTGATAGTCCTGAATTTTAGCCACATTCCTTCTGACAAAACCACTGAAAACTCTTTAACAGATGCTTCATTCACAAAGGAGTTTGAGAGAAAAAACTTTGCTGTATGCATATAAGGACTAACAGTTCTACCACCAAAAATGCTAAATCCTCTAACAGATGCATCATACCCCAAGGAATTTGAGAGAACAAAACCATATCATCTGCACATGAGAATTGACACTGGTCAACCCAGACTCTTGAGGCAAAGCAGTTTTCTAACACTTCTTATAGCACAACTGTTTCAGCATCATAAGAATTAATATTTTTGACAGATTCCCATATTTTCTCTTTTTAGTCTCAGTAAAGGGGAAGAGTAGAACAAAATGTCAAACTGAAAGAGTCCCTGTATTTATTCAAATGTAGAACGCAGTTCAGTGGGCAATAAAAATACCTCTATAATATAGACCAGCATGTGTACTTGAACTTGCAAACATTTTAACTGAGAGATGAAAGCACCTTAGAAGACAATAAGAGATGTTATTTTGGAATTGTCATATTGGAAGATTAATCCCTAAGTTATAATAAAGAATGCAAAAGAACTTTCATCCTCAAAGTGAGTAGGAATTAAGAAAAGTCAGTATTTCTATCATACTGTATATTCATATCATACATTCATATCAAACATTGAGCTTCCAGAATAAACACAGACTTTCTCCAATATTCCATTTCAAACATTCTCTTCCAAAGGAAAAGAAAATCATAAGAAACCAACAATTGCAATGTCATCCAAGACAATAAAGAATTTTGCTAATTGCTAAACCAGGTTATAAGTTAATAATATTGGCAAATACCAACAGGCAGGGAACACACTCCTGAAATACAGTAATGGGATGCAACATAAGAACAACCCACACCATCAAAGGGCACACTTAATTAAAATCCTGTCTGGGCAATACATGCTGCTCAGCAAATGATACAAGAACAGATGAACAACTTCCTAACACATCCCTGATATCCTCTCCCAGAGTCAGTGCTTCACAGTTCAGGTCCTCAAACCCAGAATAAGTACCTTTGCAAGATTACATTAACAGAAATTAGAATCTCATAATCTAAATTATTACATATTATTTTCCTTACTTCTGCAAGAACCAGAGGTCCAGTTATCAAATTCCTTGCTTCTTTAAATAAGGCACCCAGATCTTCAGGACAATAAATATAAGGAATTCCTTCATTAGATAAGCCACATACTTTTTGAAGATAAAGCTGGCCTGATACTAAAACTTCAACTCCAATTTATAACCAGATCTATCCAGCATTGTAACAATCGAGACTTTACTTAGATTAAGAGGGAGGTTTGAGGAGCCAGACCAAAGAGAGTACAAGTCACTGAAGTCTTAAGGGACAATATACCACCATTACCCCATCACACAACCCAGCCCATTCTCTTATGCCAACATCACCACTCAGAGTCGGTCTCCCTGAACAAGCCCTTACCGACTAACCCAGAAGAGACAAGAAAGCAGAATGCCATGGATTAAACAAACTGCTTAAATAAAAATTCATAAACTGTCAGAGAATCTGGGAACTCCATGTGTGTAATAAGACAGATACAATTTAAGGCAGGTCAGGTGGCAGCTTTATTAACTATCATCACAGTGAGAGAACATCAACAGCATCTCTCCTGGTTCTCTGTCAAGCAATTAAGAGATACAACCTATATATTATTTCAGAAAAAGGAAAAAGCCAAGGAAAAACAAACATTTTGGTGTTAAAGCTAGGTACTCATGTATGGAAGGGATGGACTCCTTAAGCCCCTTGCTAAACAGTCACAACTCCAAAGACTCAAGCAATAAATAACAAGACAACACAGAGAGATGGCTCTTATAGGACCATAAAAGAGCACCTAGTATTATCCTAACTCAGAAGTGAGGAACTGGAAACAATCAGACTGCCAGCTTTTAGTTGAAAGGATTGTCCTTTCAGTAAAGATAAGAAACAATATAAGAAATTTTTTACTTCACGAGTGACAAGGCACTGGAGCAGGCTGCCCATAGAAGTCATGGATGCCTCATCCCAGAAGGTGCTCAAGGCCAGGTTGGATGAGGCTTTGAGCAGCCTGGTCTGGCGGGAGGTGTCCCTTCCAACCCAAACCACTACATGGTTCTATAAACTCTCAGCCAGAGCTCTCAATGTTAAGTATTAATAATTTTACCACCACAACTGTTCAGCAGCTTATAAATGTATTTATTTTCCCCTTACAAGCCATGAGTAAGATGAGTGAAAGAGGAATAAGATCAAGTCCAAATACTGCAAGACAAGTGAACAGAAAAAATGAGGTTTAATAAAGTTGTTGGTTTAGCTACTCCTTCAGTACGTATTAAGTAATAAACTACAAATCAAATTTAAAATATTATTTGTATATTTAATTGAATTCCAATTTCTGTCCAAGTAAAGTTTAACATATGTTCAAAAAAGGTATGTAATTCACTATTCCCCAACAGAAATGTGGAAAATTAAAGACCTAAGAAAACAAAGCATCAACTAAGCAGTACAAGTGTTCAACCAAATCTATCACAGAGATTCCAGACAACTGAAGATTAAAGATAATTTGTAGTCTAAAATTAATTCACTTTATCCATATGCTCCTTCAAAAGAATAAGAGACCTCTTATTACACTAGTGGAATGATTAAAATACTTCTTTCTTCAAAGAGGTCAAACTTAAAACCTCTCCAAAACCAAAGCTTAGAAATGGGTACTTTTTCCCCAAGTGAGACAATCAGTAGATCAGACTCTGCCACACAGGCCTTCCCGCAAAACAAAAATCCTAAGGTACAGAGGCAGAATATATAGCTAGATATAAAAGTAGATGGAATTCCAAGTATTGGAAGTTAGAGACATCTTGGAGATGGAAGTCTGGTGTTCTCAACAGGGTACTCACAGGACTACCGTATTGAACATGTTCATCCTCAGCCATCCAAGTTCCACAAAGAAAATCAAACTGGCATAAGCAATCACTACAACCTGATGTTTTGTTATTAAAGGTCAAATAGTCTTAAGAAATTATCTCCATCAATTTTTAATCACAGTCTTGATCAAGCCTAATTTATTCAACTTCAGTACTTGAGTCTTTACTAGCCTAATGGAAATATGTAACAGGTGCTAAGCAGTAGACCTTTATAGTCCAGAATTACAAATCTTAACCCTACGATTGACATTCAGGCCTTGAGCAACTGTCCCAAATTATTTAATCTGGGAGCCAGGTGACTATCAATTCATTCTCCTAATGAGGAACAAAAAAGTTATCAGGCTCAGTACTGCAGAAAAACTATTTTAGATTGCTTCTACTGTGGTTAAATTTTTTAAAAATCTTTCTAATTTCAACTTTGTAAGTAGACTCCAATCACTGAAGCACTTCCAAACATTGTAAAAGATCCTGCCTGTTTGCAAGAAACTAATGTTTGCTTAGGTACTGCAATATGTATTTCAATATAACAATATTATAACAATGTTCCATGTATCTCCAAACAACAGAGTATTTATTATAAAAACTCTGAGTTAACAAAAAGACCTTATGCACTGCCCTGAAATATTTCTTATTCTATGGCAGCAAGAAGAAAACCAAATTCCTGATCTCTTCAATTCTTCAACTACCATACAGACCCAAAGTTCCACAAAAAAGACCTACTGGTTAAATACTTCAGCTGATAACACAGTACACAATCAAGTACTATGCAGCTAGCCAGAAATACACCATATATGGCTACATAGAGAAAATACTTCAGAGTCCTCAAGAAGTATTACTTATCTGGGCAGGCTCCATCTCCCCCTCCTTCTTATCCCAATCTTTCAAAGATAGGCTTTAAATGTTTTGCAGCTGTCCAACATTAAGACTGAAGAATTCAACAACCACGGCTGTGCAAAAGCACAGGGTGAAAAGCAACTATCACATTTTCCAGGAATTCAGGACCAGTTACAGACCTAGAAGAGGTTCCCAACTGCAAAATTCTCAAACAAAACCTGGATAAGGTCCCAAGAGCAGATAAACCTGTAGAATTCTTCTTTCTTCCTTCCATATAATTCATTCTTCAAAGGAGTTTCTACCGTATAAACTAGTACAGACTATGCATAACTACATTGAGTTTTAGCCAACCTTTCTCACAGCCAAAAATATCAACCACCACCACTGCACACATTTTCTTACTTAGATTTTCAGGAGGTCTGCATAATCTTATAACCATGAAGCTAGTGAGCCATTTCATATTTCCTGAAACTAAACTGCGCATTAGATGATTCACCAATTAGTGTATTCATGAAGCTTTAAAAAGCAATCAAAATTTCATTTTTGTTGAAAAATTTAACAGAGATGTCCAGCTGCATGCATGGAGAGAGCATGTGGGCTTTTCTCCTTTATTTAACTTAACTAACAGCTATGGTAGCTGGTGAAAAATATTCAGTGTGTCAGAGTTAATTTATAGAGCTGACAAAGTATAAGGGCCCCAGAAGGTATAGCATACATTTACTAAACTTTAAATACAATATTTTAACTAGATATAGCTTGAAGACTAAAATAAGCTGTCCAACAACCAAACCACACAAACCTATATCATTGCAGGGCATTTCTTAATTGTATGTTTGTTTCAAGCTAACGCATAGGTTAATAATATCAGAAAAGGTGATAACCCTTCTGACCCCAAGCCCTATAAATCAAGATGTGATTTTTTTTCAAACTAAGTTGACTTCTTTAGAAATGAGTAGGCATTTCAATACATTGCAGGCTGTGATCAGACAGAGGGGAAGCACTGCACACTGCTCAACACAATCAAACCTTGTGGCCTTAATGAAGCCTCTAGACATAAATACAATAACATAATACTAAGGGCTAATTTCCCTTTAAGACTGAAGAACCTATGAAGCATAGCTCCTGGGGAAACAAGAGGCAATGAAATTAGCTTAAAATAGACAGCTACCCAAGGGTAATTTAACCAGCCACCCTACTTCAATATTTTGCAACTGGAGTCAATATTTTAGTAGCTTATAGTGAAGCCTTTATATCAAAAGTTCTTCCTTCAACAAACAGTCATCTCTCCAGAACCTTGCCGCAGAGTGAGAGGTTTCACATGCTTCAAAGAGGATTAAAAAACCCTTTCTAATAGAACACAGTTGATTTCTAATCCCTTCCATCTGCTCTTTCTTAGATGTACCTGCCACCATTACAAGTGCAAAAGAAGAGAAATACTAGCTATTTCTCCAAGGACTAACACAGCCTTTTCTCCAACACTCTCATCTCATACATATGAAGCTATGTCAAGCTTATTGGATGCTAACCACCTGTCCAAATTCACTAGTTGACTATCTCTAATGTGATTCTGAAACCAGAGTAGATGATAGATTTAGACCAACTGGAAAGTCAGCAGCTCAATCTCAAAACTGTTTTCTCTTCTTTGTAGTTTTAGGATGCATTCTTTGTCAACCCAAAGAAAAGTACAGCCAATTCACTCTGCTGTAGTTACTAATGCACAAAACCCACCAAAAAAAGGAATTGAATCTGTTCTGGCAGAGACCCTATTGTAAGCCTTTTGCCTTGATACCAAGTCCACTTGACTATCTTGGTTTACAGACTGACAGCTGAATGAATTAGGAGGTTGTTAACTTGGAAACTTGCCTTCTTTCAATATCTCACTCTAGTAACCTCATCAGCTGGGGATGATCAAGATAACAGGGGTTATATTCAGGCTGAGGGCTGCATAACATCTTAAGCAGGAAGCTTTTAATGGCACAAACACCCACAACACGAGATGTTGAGTTGTATGAACGACAGCTCAAAGATTTCTATGGTTGTAGGAATTTCACTACAAAACTGCCCCTGTATGCACAGTGGCTCATGAGAGATTTGACCTCAGAAGAGAAGTTACGAGAACTAAGTGAGTAAGGCAAACAGCATTTGGGGGCTGTGATGTACTCCACTGTCATTACCTGGCGATACAACTGCAACTTCCCTTCCCGAAATGCACTTACAAAAGGACATTCCACCCTCCTCAATCTGTTTCACTCAAAACTTCTAGTACCTATAAATAACCATCTCCATGTTGCACAAACATACTTCGTGCAGTGAAATGGGATTACAAAACCTCTTTTGTAAGAGGAATGTATGTTAAGCGTAATACCCCTAAACTGACATTAATCAGGTTTACATGAAACAAAATTAGTGATTACAAACTCATTGTATAATCCTGTAATAAAAATAAAAGCACTTTTAGAAAGGCAAATGATAACAATGATTCTGTAAAGAAGTTCACACTAAGGGGACAGGCAACCAATCAATTCCCTTGCAGTATTGGGTTCTAACTCATAGGATATTATTTAAGTGAAACTACTCTAAAACATTTTAAATGATAAAGCACTTAAAATATAGTGAAATATTTACCATGGTAATTGCAACTACAGAAGGGTCCTTTTTTAGAATTCATGCAGAAATGGGGAAAAAAAAAAAGGTGTCCTGAAATGCATTTGCTCATCTCTAAGGGAATTTTAAGTTTAAAAAATAATCAAACAAAACTATACTTCACAATGAAGATGGTGAGGCAGTGCCACAGGCTACGCAGGGAATTTGTGGCTGCCCCATCCCTGAAGGTGTTCAAGACCAGGTAGGATGAGGCCTTGGGCAGCCTTACCTAGTGGGACGTGTCCTTTCCCAGGACAGGGGGGTTTGAACTAGATGAGCTTTGAGGTCCCTTCCAACACTATTCTATGAGTCTATGAAAATATGTTAGAATAAAGTGAAGATTTAAGAAGACAAAACACTGAAACATATTTGGAGAATTCAGATAGCCAAGAAAATGCAGTTTAGTCTTCCACACAAAGTTCTAAAAAGCATACAATTGGTTCACCTCTCTTCTGATGGAAGCAGACCAGTTCAAAACAACATCCAGTCAACTTCTGTGCACATTTATGAAATGCAATTATTTTTAAGTAAGGTTGTATAAATGCAAGCTTTACCAGTCATCTCTCCGCAAACAGTTTTCTTGGGCCACATCTACCCCCACGGTATTTTCCTGCTATGGGACTACGTTGCACCAACAAAAGCACTCCTGAACTTGTTGCAATTTAGGCAAGAAAAGCCGCATCTTTACCAAACTAGGCAATGTCACAGACCACAGTGGAATGAGCTTCAGTGGATAAGCACGGCATTTTTTATAATGGGGTTTGCACAACACGGTCAGGGGGCCACACTGGACGGGCCACGGTACCCCACATGACGATTAGCACAAAATTTACAGCTTAGAGCCATAGAAACGTCGTAGGAAAGTTTGACAGGCATGCGAGGAGGCAGATAACAAGAGGACGACTCTGCAAGTATTCAGGGAACAGAAGCGGAGCTGTCATACATCCCGCCTTCGGGCAAACAGGCGCTCAGACGACACCCAAACCTGAGGGCACAAGCAGACCGGAGCGTATCCCAGGGTGGTTCGGGCATCCCGCTCAGGACCGGGACGGATCCAGGACAGGAATAACACCACCTGCCGCTCCCGCAGCTCTCCGGGGGCACCTTCCTAACGCAGCGGTCGCGCACAAAGGCGACTCCCAAACTTCTGCGGGCGCTGGGGAGGGACGCGCACCCCCACCCCCAAATCTTCCTTGCCTCCCCCTTTTCTCCTCCTCCTCTTCCTCCCCCCCACCTCTTTTTTTTCAGCCCCACGGAGATGGGGGGGGGAGGGGGCCGCGCGCCAGCACCTACCCCTGCGCTCCGAAAGGGAGGTGGAAGGAGGAGGTGGGGGGGGACGGGACACGGCGACACAGCGGCCACAGCGACGCCTTCAGTGCCGGCCCGGCGGCCCCACCGCCCGCAGCAGCATCCTCCGCCGCTCCAGCGGAGCGTTCCCCGCCCCCCCCCCCCCCAACCCCAGCCCCGACCCCGCTCCTCCGCCGCCGCCGAATGGAAAATAGTTCCCCGGGCCCCGGAGCGGAGAAGGGAGGGGGGGAAGCGATACCGTGCTGGCCAATTAAAGCGATCCCGGCCGGCCGCAGCGCCAATGGGAGCGGCGGGGCGAGAGGGGCGGGGCTTCGTCCAGCCTACCCAGCCGCGGTGCTGGCGCTGACCCCGCTAGGATATCTCCGGCGGCGGCCATCTTGAAGCCGGGCACTATGCCCGATGGAGGAAAAGAGAGGAAGCTGCGCCGGCGGCCATTTTGAGTTTGGGCTCAGGGGCGGGGCTAGATCACGTGGCGGGGGCCGACGGGAGCAAAGGGCGCTGGTCACGTGATGGGGGCGTGGCCTCAGCGCGCTCCTTTTCCGTCGCCCCCCTCCCCCTCCGGTTCCGTTCCATTCAGTTTCGCACTGGGTACGTTCGCGGGGCGGTGACCGGCCTCGCGCCGGAATCGATGGAATGTCCGTGAAGGGAAATGGGGAAATGCAATAAAAGCATCCGTGTAGAACTTAGATGTTATCGATAGCTGATTGGGATAAATGGAGTATCATATTAAGAATATAATAAGATCAAGTGATGGAAATTCACCTTTATGACTGTGAGGGCCATCATGATAGGATGTAGGGGTATTGGGCAGAGCTAGTTAAAAAAATAACAAGCAGATGGTAGATAAAGAGAAGTGAGGGGACTAGAAACTGTTCGTGCCAGACACCTCCTGGGATGAGAAGTCACATCCCAGAACGAAAACAATATACAGATAAGAGATTGCTGCATATGCAGTATGGAACTTATCAGAATGTGACACGAACTGTAGATACTGAATATACCCCTAGAGTAACCAATGAGCTTGCAACTAATAATTTTGTATGTACCTGCTTTTACTATAAATGTAACCCCACAGATGCAACTGGGGTAGCCCTCCTGTGTGGGCGGCCAGTCTGGTTTTTTAACCTCTTGCACAAGACAATAAATGAACTCTGCGATCGCAATCATCTGCTGTGTCTGCCTCGTCCCTTAGATTCTGGACCCTTACAATGACAACTAGGAGAATACTGTTCACTCCAGCTGAATCAACAGATTATGTAAGAAATTTCATACTTGGAATCACAGAATAGTTTAGGTTGCAAGGGAACTTAAAAGATCATCTAGTTCCAGTCACAATGCCATGGGCAGGGACACCTCCCACCAGACTAGGCTGCCCAAGGCCCCATCCAGCCTGGCCTTGAACACCTCCAGGGATGGGCAGCCACAGCTTCTCTGGGCAACCTGTGCCAGTGTCTCACCACCTTCATCGTGAAAAAGTTCTTCCTTATGTCTAGTCTAAATCTGCTCCTCTCCAGTTTATACCCATTGCCCCTAGTCCTATCTCTGCACACCTTTGTAAACAATCCCTTCCTAGCTTCTTTGTAACCCCTTCAGGTACTGGAAGGTTGCTATAATGTTTCCTCAGTACCTTCTCCAGGCTGAACAACCTCAACTCTCTCAGCCTTTCCTCATATGGAAGGCTCATATCCTTCCAACAGCTCCATATCCTTCTTATGTTGAGGATTCCAGAACTGAACACAATACTCCAGCTGAGGTCTCACAAGTGTGGAATAGAGGGGCAGAATCATCTCCCTTGACCTGCTGACCACACTTCTTTGGATGCAGCCAAGGATACGGTTGGCCTTCTGGGCTGCAAGCACGCATTGCCGGTTCATGTATCATAGGTATTAGATTAATTAGATAATTGATGATTAAAACATCAATCTATTTTTCAGTGTGGACATAGACTAGAGATAGATTTAAGTACGGAACAGCTTGAGGTTCTTCTTTGAAGTTTAAAGGTGAGCAGATGTGTTTTAAGAAAGAAGATAAGTGACTTTTATGACTGTAGGAGGAACGTGACCTGTTGAAGCATCACTTCTGAGGGAGAACCAAAATGAGAAAACAGAGATGAATTATCACGGTGGACTTCTGAGTTAATGAAGAATAAAGAACTAAGAACACATGGAAAAACACCAAGAACTTTTCAAAGTAAATACCTGTTGTATAATGCTATATAAATATCTGACAAATCTGTGGAGTCCTTTGCCACTCACTGAAATTATGACCCCACTCTGGGTTGTAAATAAGCAAACCTAGAATTACTCACTGTCTGGTGAAAATCCTTTAACGTCATAGATGGCTGGAAAAAAAGACCTTTATGATCATCAAATCCAACTGTACCTGTCTACTACTAAACCATAGTCCTGAGAACCTCATTTATCTGCCTTTTAAATACCTACAGGGATGGTGGCTCCACTACCTCCCTGAGCATCCTATTCCAGTGCCCAATAACCCTTTTGGTGAAGAGATTTTTCCTAATGTCTAATGCGAACCTCCCCTGGTACAGCTTGAGGCCATTCCCTCTCATCTTAACACCTGTCGCATGGGGGAACAGACCAGCACAACTCACGTCACTCAGCATCAGAATGGGAATGGTGGTGGCTGCCTGTGAGCTGCCCCTGGGGCTTTCCATCCTGAGAGGCTGCCCCCTGGGCATGGGTGCAGGTGTGCCTGGCAACCCCAGCCATGCAGGTCACCTCGGGAGACAGCCACAGGACCAAGACAGGGCTCAACTGGCTCCCTGGGGCTGGGTGGGTGATACAACAAGCAATTACTCTTACAGGAAGTGGAATATCTTTTATTTAAGCTAAAGTTTTGTCAAAGTATTTGGGGGTATTTTTGAAAGTTAGACAGAAGGACCCTCTGTAGCATGTTTTCTTTAAAACTGTGTTTTTCCACTGGGCAATATATTCTGTCACCATCTCTTATCTTGCTGCGCGTGAGTGATGGAAATTGCTCCTTCATGTTGCCCAGGCCTGGGAAGGTGTGCTTGTTTTCCAAAACTCCACAACTTTTCATAGAGAGTGCAGCCCCCAGCTCTGCTCCCCGCTGCTAGCCCTTCAGAGCATTTCAGAGGTTGGTCTAAATGTGTATTTTGTGTTTTTTAAAGAAGTGGCTACCTGGCTGATGCATCTGCCATGGCAGCTGCTCCTTTGGGCAGTGCCTCCAGCTGCCCCAGCATTGCATTTGAGGAATCATAGAATATCCTGAGATGGGAGGGACCAACAAGGATCATTGAGTCCTGCTCCTGTCCCTGCAGAGGACAACCCCAAGATTCACATCATCACTGAGTGTGTCGGCCAAATGCTTTTCAAATATTGTCAGGCTTGGTACCATGACTACTTCCCTGGGGAGCCTGTTCCAGTGTTCCACCATTCTCTGGGTGAAGAACCTGTTCCTATTGTCCAATCTAAACCTCCCCTGACACATCTCCCTGGCATTCGCTTGAGTCCTATCATAGGTCACCAGAGAGATGAGATCAGCACCTAGTCCTCCTTCCCTTTTGAGGAAGCTGTAGACTGCAATGAGATCTCCTCTCAGTCTCCTCCAGCCTGAACAGAACAAGTGAATTTAGCCATTCCTCATACAGCTTCACCTCTAAATACTTCATCAAGAAGTCAAGTTACCTTGTAAACCGACATTGAGACTCTTGAAGACACAAGGTTGGAATGGATTATTTTCCTAGCAGGAAAGGAGCTCAAGAGCATCCTGGGTTATACCACCAGGAGCTTAGCCAGTAGTCCGGGGAAAGCGATTTTCTGTTTCTACTCAGCCACATGTAGACTAGCCCATCCAGTTTTGGGCCCCCAGATGCAAGGAAAGCTTCAGCAAACTGCAGTGAGTTCAGTGGAGATCACCAAGCTGTTCAAGGGAAGGTGAAGCACTTGTCCTGCGAGGAGGGGCTGCAGCAACCGGTATTCAGCTTGGAGAAGAGGTAGCTTCAAAATCATTCAGCATAGAGAACCCAGCCTAACATATATATTACCAGCAAAAAAATCAAAGATGAAATTATACACTGTATAAGCAATTCTGCATCTTGGAAGAGGATGAAAAATGTAATGAAACATGCATAATTGACATTAGATGCATTCAAAATTACACTGATGAGGCCAATATATGAATTTACACTTCCAGAACAGGGTGGCACTCATGAAGGGTTCACATGCACCCAGCAGAGATGCAGCTAAATTGAGACTTGGCAGTCCTACATAAACAGTGCAAGAAAGAATGAGCTAACAAGTAGCAACAAGAGGCAAAATAAATAGAGGCAGAATAACCTGGGTCTGGTTAGTCTAATAGTTCAACAAGAGGAAATGCAAAGTCCTGCTGCTGAAGATCAGCAACCCTAGGCACCTGTATATGCTGCGGCTAACTGACTAGAAAGCAGTTTTGCAGAGAAGGACCTGAGGGTCTGGGTGGACACCAACATGAATATGAGCCAGCAATGTGCTCTTGCTGCAGAGAAGGGTAACGATATCCTGTGCTGGATCAGGAGGAGTGTTGCCAGAAGGCTGAGCAAATTGATTGTTCCCCTCTACTCAGCACTGATGAAGTCACACCTGGAGTGCTGTGTCCAGTTCTGGACAGACATCATCAGATATCTATATCACAGACAGGTACAGAGCCATGGAGACTCCAATAGATGACTACAAAAATGATTAGGGGATTGTGGCATCTGTCCTATGACAAAAGGCTGGAAGATCTGAGACTGTTTAACTTGGAGAAGAGAGGACTCAGAAGTTCTCAGCTATGTATTATATATAAATAAATGGCAGGAAGATGTAAAGAGGCACCTTTTTACAGAGGTGCCCAGTGACAGGACCAGAGGCGCAACCTGAAACGTAGAATATTCTGCCTAAACCTCAGGAAACACTTTTTCACAGTGAAGGTACCCAGCACTAGAACAGATTTTCCAGGGAGACTACGGAGTCTCCATACTTTGAGTGGAGTGCTTGTGTGTGTGGCTTTTGCTTTACCTATTAAACTGCCTTTATCTCATCTCATGTGTTTTCTCACTTTTACCCTTCCGATTCTCTCCCCCATCCTGTCAAGGGGAGAGTGAGCAAGTCACTGTGTGGTGAGTTCTCACTAGGGTTAAACCACAACAAGCTTTTCTGTAGTGATCCAGTACTGACTCCACTTGTATAAAAGTTCCGTAAGTCAGTTTTAACTTCACACTGTAGGCTGTTTCCCTTTTTAATTACTTCTGTAGCAAACCAGTGTTCTTTTTCATGTTTAGCATGTAGTAAATATTTTTATGCTATATACTTACAAACTTCTCAAAAGTATAAAGTTTTAGTAACGTGAACCCACAGATTTGCTACATCTCTCATTCACAGAGGAAATCCTCCTGATGTTACCATTTTCGTCAGGATTAAGGTTCAGCAACAGTCATCTTCATCTGATGAAAACAGCTGCCGTTCTGGTCTGCTACTCTGGCAAAGAACTAGTAACTGAGAAGAGGGAAACCACCAACTGTTTTGTTCTTATTACCATATGTTTCATTTTGGGTATCTGATGATAGGATGAAAAGAAAATAGGCTGCAACTTGCTATGAACAAGCAGAAAAATTTCTAATACAGAAAAGCTAGACTGTAGCTGGAGCCCAGCACATTGCATACTGGGCAACTGGTGATTATCATCCCCAGGTTTCACCAGCCTGACCTACACAGCTGTGGGGATCTCCTTAAATTTTGGGAGGAAGCACTGATGCAAGGTACTGAGACCTCAAAACATGATGCTTCTTGCTGCGGTATTTCTGTACTGATGTCTTGGTATGGACATCTTAAAGAGCTGTATCAGTAAGATTCAGAAGGATATAAGAAGGCCACAGGCGACTGTGGATTCTTCAGACTACGAGGCTGCAGTGAGTCTATTAAAAGAAATCAAATCACCTCCTGTCTCAGGATATGCGCACACACTTGAATGCAAAGCGGTTCTCTGGGGAAACATCTGGGCAGCCCCTTTTCATTTTCCCAACGGATGGCAATGATCCATTCACTGTGGGAGGACAAGGGGACACTATGAGGAAACAGAGCTTAGAAGAAGGTGATCAGAGGCTGGAAACTGAGCAGGCTGCTACCTCCCACATTGGCCTGCTTTCATCTTTCAATGTTTATTTCCCAGGCATGCTGCCAGCTCCTGTGTGCTGCCAACAATGCAGTGCAGCACTGCTGGGTATGCTGTGCACAGTGCCCTCAGCCTGCCACTCCTGGGTGGCACTTTCTGTGCTGTCGGCTGCTGTGGTTGCTTCACCAGCCCTGAGCTGCTACACTAACTGCGTTTCCCTAGCTCAGCTCTACCAGACTTGCTTCTCAGTGTGACCTTGGAGCTCTGGCTCCAAGAACTTTCTCCCAAATGCAGGCAGTTAGACCTTAAATAAAACTTTTTAATTCCAAACAGAACTTCATAAAGTTCAATGAAGTTAGTCAAGGCACACGTTCTCCCCTGACTCCTAACAGCACCATCAGTCACATAGTAAACCTCAGTTGGTGTGCCTGGGGTTGTAAAATCAAATTGTAGTTTAGCAAAGCAAAATAATGCCCTTTCAATTCTGGTTGGCGTAGCAAGCAGCCTTCGCTGCAGACCCAGCATCCTTGCCCTGCATCCAGAAGTCTGTGTGTCTGTGAGAACCATGGTGCAACTGTAGTGGTAAGACTTGTATGGGCTGGGATGCTTCTTCCAGCCCATAATGGCACACAGCCAGAAGGTTGACCATGAAAGCCAGAGCAGTCATTAGAAGTGTGATCATTTGATGCTGCCTCCTTACTTCCAGGCTTTTTCCCTTCACACCAGAACTAGATGGACACTCCTCTCTCCTTCAGACAGGCAGAGAAGAATAATTAGTGATGGAAAATAAAATATAATAGCAAGGAAAGAGAGCTGGAGTGAAATAATAACCACTTTCATTATCCTGTTCAGGAAATCTTGGTGTCTGTGAACAAACCCTGTCAGCAAAGAACACCTTGAAACAAAAGGATGATAAGCATGTACTAGATAAAACACAGGATTTGGGAAGAGGGACTTGTAATAGGGACACAGACCTGTGCAAAGCAAAAGTGGACAGTCCTAGGGAAGGTAGTGCAAGCTCACACAAATGCAGAACCTTGCCTGGTGTCTCATCCACCAAAAAGAAGCCCAACATGGGATAGATTTAGGCTTAAGAACATGCATCAGCAGGCCAGCCAACTCTACGCAGTTGGGCACCTTGAGCTGCCAAATGCTACCCAGTTTTGCCTTCATTGACCTCTGCCAGTTTTTCTTGCAAGTAAAATCAGCTGTGGTATGGTGATCTACTTCTTTGCAGGCATACTCATTGTCAATTTTACAGGACCAAAAGCTGTGACTTGCCCAAATTAATAGAAGACAATTATCACATAGAAATATGAGGACTTAAGGTATCAGAACAGAAACGTGTATCTGAAATGTGGATCTAAATATCCAGCACAACTGCCAGGGTCAGAACTGCCCTAGAAAGAGTCAAGGCTGCTTAAATGAGTGGAACCAAGCTGGGGATCCACATATAGATCCACAATTTTTTAATCAGAGTTACTTGAACATGAGTAGAAGTAGAAAAAGGGGATACCCTGGTGTAATCACTGTGGCAGAGGAAGAGTTCAGAAGCAGTTGCTTGTTTCCTTCTTCAGTCCTTTGCTTTCTTTTGCCAGCTTCAGTGCAGCTGAGCTGGGGGAAAGACCTAGAAGCATTTATTGATTTTTCTTGAAGCTGAGTCATTTGGGCAGACAAAATAAGGACTTCTATGATACTCCTTTCTTCATTGTTGCATACCTTGAATTAACATTGACACCAAGATTGAAGTGTCACCTTTCTGATTCAGTTGCACGTTCCTCACTTTGCACAGGTATGATGTTCCTGTTGCCCTGCAAAAGAAAGCCAGGCTCCAGAACAGCTTCAGGTAGGTGCAGTGCATACAGTGGCATTCAAAAGACATGTCCAAGTACCACCCAAGACTGTAGGATTTGGTCTTGATCTTTCTTTTACTCAGTAATACAAAACATCTGCTAGAACCAGTCCCTAGTCTACCTTCTCTTGCTTACTGCTTGTTCATTAAGGAGCTTCCAATCATTGCAAGAGTCTAGAAGTCTGTTCTTGCAGGTGGAAGGAAGGTAGCATTTTAATATATTTTTCTTTGAAATGGATTATTTGAGATCTGTAAAACTGCTCTAGTCCTCTATTACTGATTTGTGAATTGACATACTTTTATCTTGTTACCAGTAAATAGCATCTACTGTGACCTTACTGTGACAGGGTCTGAAGGTTTTAAGAGGAAGGTAGACAATTTACAGAACGATAGCGCTTAGCATTTTCTGAAAACCAGGTCAGTTTTTAAGGCATTTCAGTCTGAACACATAAAAGCAAAGAAACTCTAGATCATTAGTTACTATTGAAAGTTTTAGCTGGGGAACAGTTTTTTAAGGCTGGTTGTGGAGTCCATTAATTATCATTGCATAGAATGTAATAACAAACCAGAGCTCCCCAAAGGGCAAAAGTAAACCACTTCTCTTCTAGCTTTTCTCTTTTTTTTTTTTTACAGAAGTAATAAAACATATTAGCATGCATTTCCAACCATGAATGTTCTCCAAAGCAACTTGATATTAAAACCCAAATCATCTGACTAGATGAGTTGTTGCAGATTGTTACAGCAGGGCAAGCCAGGAATGTTATTAGAGTGGCTTGAGGCATGATGCTATTCCATGGAAACTGAAAAACAGTAAAAAAACTAGTGTACCAAACTTTATTTTCTCAAAGGGGTTTTGTGGCACTGCTGAGATTAGAGGCATTCCTATTAAGCAGCTATATTCCCAATGAGACATTAACTTGTGCCTATTTTGTCTGAATGGTCTGCTTTACTTCACCATGACAGCACACTAATGTAAGATTGTTGTTCTGTTGCCTGGACTTGTTTTGTTTTCCCTTCTTTCTTCAGCAGCAATGCATTTACATAATTCTTGAGGCTACAGCAAGAGTAGGAGAAGATTGGGTTGAAACCTAGTTAACACCACACAAATACATTCCAGGTTTGTATTTTCAGTGCTTGGTCCCTGTGACTGTACACTGTGCTGTAAGACTGGCAAAATGTGCCTTCCATAATTCAGCATAGAAAACTAGTTTTCAGCACTGATATAAGAATTTGTCATCTCCAGAAGTGAAAAGGGTGGTTAGCA
>WAAB01008186.1:0-32160 GCA_013389865.1 Piaya cayana
AAGCTGTGGCTGCCCCATCCATGTGGAGTTGTTCAAGGCCACGTTGGATGGGGCCTTGGTTAACTTGATCTAGTGGGATGTCCCTGCCCATGGCAGGGGGGTTGGAACTAGATGATCTTTAAAGTCCCTTCCAACCCAAACTGTTCTATGATTCTATGACTTCAGAGTGAATCTTCCCCTTCTAACTATAGCACTTAAAGCAATCTTCCTTTTGGTTCCATTGTCTCTGTACAAAAGCGTTCTCTAACTTCTAGCCACAAAGATCAGTGCTTGGTACATGAATTTATAGGAGACCTTACAGAAATTAATGTTAATCCAGTTATGCAAGCTGGGCCTGCAGCTGCCTGTGGTAAATTCCTATTCTTACAAAATGCTTTAAATCAGCTTGAAAGTTCATCTATTGTAATGCTGCTTAGAGCATCAACAAAGTTTGTAAAATATGTCACGTAAGAATTTATTATGATGAGTTGTGAAACAGTGGAACAGGTTGCCCAGAGAAGTAGTAGACGTCCTATCCTTGGAAACACTCCCTTGAATGTTGGTCAGGTTGGATGGGGCTCTGAGCAACTTGATCTAGTTGAAGATGTCCCTACTTATTTCAGGGGCACTGGACTAGATGACCTTTGAAGGTCTCTTCCAACCCGAAGTATTCTATCATTCTACTATTCTATGATTCTATAAATACAAGTATGACTTTAATTGTTATTTAAACCTTGCCTGATGCACCAGGAGCTGCTTTTTCTTTGTTGGGCTCTGTCCCCTTTGCTCTGTTCCTCAATCTGTCAGGAAGTCACTGGCCATGTAAATGCCTGTGCAAACATAATGAACATGAGTCATGCAGCATCTGTTGATATTTTTTAAACTGTGGCTTATATCTGTGAAATACATGGTATTATCCTTCATGTATGTGGCTTTATCTCTGTTATTACAATATGGAAATAATGAAGAATATGAAAGTTTGTGCTTAAATAATTATATTCCTTACTTTTATCTATGAAGTCAACATTTTCATATCCATTCTCTTGCAATGGCAGTATCCTTTGGGAAGATATGATAGACACACTTGGGTAAATATTATTCCTCCAACACACATGGTTTCCATCACAATCAGTCCTCTGTTGGTTCCTTTTCAAGCACTTTCCTCTTACATATACTGATCAGTGATAGCAGAAACAAATTGACTGCAGCAACTGGGAATTTTAAGGGCAACAAGTGTTTTTATCTGACTTTTGTATATATCATAGTTTTTAGGTGTCCACTGTAATTTTTACTGGCGTTGAAAGTCTAAAGTTGCTTGAGGGGGTTGTAAATTAGTAAAAGGGTAGAATGAATAAAGACTGATCAGGTGAGATCACACACATGAGACAGTCAGATGGGCCCAAAAGTGCAGAGCTGATGCTTGCTCCCATAGCCTGACTGTGAGCCATCTGGGTGCTCCCTGCAGACCTGGCACAGAAACTCTGCTCGAGCCACTCACAAGCTGCCTGCAACTTAGGTATCACTGCAGGCTGACAGAGAATTAATTCTATGTGCCGTTCTGACACGGCCATTGGAAGACGCTTCTTAACCAATGATAACAGCAAGAAGCTGGGAAAAAGTAGGGTGGGAACTCCTTTTTCCAGTGACTGTGTTTCCTCAAATACATGTTAAATTATAACTCTAGATGCAGCAGGGTGACAAAACATTTTCCCTCACCCAGCATTCACTGGGCACCATTGGGCTGCAGTGAGCTGTTGCCACAAATCAGACTGAAGCTGGCATGTCCACCAGTTAGTGCTGTGGGGATCTGTACAGGGGTACGAACAGAATCTGTACACACACTTTTACCAGCATATTTGCTGCACCTTCTAAGTCTCTAGCACGTTAACAGAATTGGATCTAAATGCATGCCTCTGCCCTAGCAGTTGTTTATGCTAGTGTGATGAAAGTGTTTACAAGGCTCTATGAACACACCTACTCATCTGCAGGTGGTGAACTAAAGTCTCAAACATCCTACAAAAGCCACTTGTCACAGATCAAGCACTAGGATTCTCTGAAGCTTGGCTTCCCTTTTTATTTATTTGTTTTATTGTTATTTGTTTAGTACTGTGTGCTCAAAACTTTCAAGGCAGGATGACACTGTCTCTGGTCCCAGGCTCTAACTGCAGATTTGATGCTGGAACCTACATTTATACAAATGACACTGCCATACACTTCACCGTCTGCTGAGGGTCTGGATCTGAATGCCTGGCAGGCAACCATATAATGAAAACTTGATCGAAAACTCTGCAACATAAAAGTACCATCGCATGACTAAAATCCACACTGTTTTTTTTTACCAGAAGAGATTTTTTAAAATGGGAAGATATTTCTAATACAAACTGGAATCACTTCAACTTTTCCATTGTCTGTTTCTGCCTTTCTGAAATGACTCTGGGTAGCCCTTGCCCTTGCTTTGGGGAACATACTTACGATTGGTATCTCAGGAGGCTGAGATATGAAATATATTCCCATTATCTCTTGTCTGAAGCCCTGCTCAGTGAATTCTGTGTAAAACATTAGCGGACCCCTGGCAGGACTCTTCCTTCAACTTCCACAGGAGCCACTGTAACGGAGAGAGCTCTGTGGCTGTCCATTTTAAAAGCCTTGCTTTCACAATGCCTGCAGCAACGTGGCCTTTACTAAGATCCTTCCTGTTGTGCTAACTAGGAATTCCAATTAACCGACATCACTATCAGAGTCCCTGAGGCTCAGGGAGCAGCAGGGGTTACAGCGCATGAGAAAGCTCCCATACAATGGCACTGCTCTGGGTTAATAGAACACTAACGAGCTGAAAGGTGAGCACCTGCATGAGGAAACAGGACCAGATAATGAAAAACAGCACAATCCCAGGGAAGAGGTACCCTGGCTGCTAGGAGACCCACATGGAAATAGCCACACCATGGTGGGCTACAAGGAAGTCAATGGCAATGTCCTGAGAGCCATCACTTCCACCCAGCAGCATGGGCTAAGAAAACTCAATGTGGCGTTGTGCAGCACCTGCAGCATTTTGCTCCTGCACAGCTAGGAACCTTCCCTTTCAGGGGGTGAGGTCAGTAGTGATTTGGGCTTTCCCCAAGTGTGTTACAAGACATACCATGTGGTTACTGCTTCCAGGCACTGCCAGGAGTGGTACATTACATTGCCACCTCTTACAGCCTGAAATTATAGTAACTCCCATCTATTTTCAGAGGCTGCATTTTTCAGTGAAGAGCAGATGCAAGAGACTCTTGACATCAGGCTGTCTCTTCTACACCTGTGACCCTACAAATGTAACCACAGAGCATCCTCCAAGATCTAAGTCCTCAAGAGACTCAGGTGTATTCATACACTGCTGAGACCACTCATAGGTTGTCCTCAGGTGTGGGTGATGATGCTAGGTGAGCTGAAGGTGGGGAACCCTTACATTTGTTGATTTCATTGCAGCAAAGACTTAGACAATTAAAGAGAAAAATTTCTCAGAGCATGCTTAGAATAAGCAGTCATTCTTTATTATATAGAGTAACGCCTTATACATAAATATTTGAATGTCTCACTCTTTCACGGAAAGTAACAGAGAAAAACCTTCAAGGTTGATACATGAGGAGTTGGCATTACGCATCACATAGGGTCAAACTCAAAACCTGCATCTGAACATACAGATATTTGGTTCCAGAGTTGTCCCATACACTGCCTCCCTCCCCTGCCCTGTAAGGAACTGAATCAAGACCCTCCTTGGAAGACCATCCCCATCATCAACCTCTCGTTATGGATTCCCAACCCTGCAACCTTGGCTCCATGGTTGAAATCCACTCCTTTATATTTGCAGTGGTATGAAATCGTGGTTGGCAGCTGTGGAAGGAGCCGTTGTGTTCTCCAAGGTGCATTATTCGTAGGTTTTTGGAGGCGTCTGAACCAACTAATCCTACCCAAGCCAGATCCCTTGCAGCTATTTCTATTTCTTGGCTGAAAAGCTGGTTGCAAAAGCAGCAAGACTAGGTATTGCAGTCTAGTGACATTTGACTAAAAATGGGAGCGTTTATGTGGAACAGTAGTGTGGGAACAAATAAAAAAGCTAGCGGGGCTGCAATGAGAAACCTGAGCTTTGATTAAGGAGACAGCAGCATTTGACTCTATCTTAGCTGGCAAGAAGATCCCATCCCAAAGCAAAATAAAATACATCATTCTTTTCAGCATATTAAATTCTCCCCAGCAGTCTGTCTGTTCCAGGATCATTATTATGTGATCTCATTGCCTTTAAAGTCTTTCCTCTGAGGAAGTTGATTGTTTAATATAGACTACAGCATTAGCATCCGGTACTAAATCAGTCAGGCTACTCTGAAACGAGGCAAGTGGGCGTCCTGGAAAGGAAATAAAAATGCAATTTTAATACAGGAGATGATAGGTTCACCTTGATCCACGCTATTTATTGCAAAGACACAGGAACACATTGCTTGCTCAGCAGTGGGTCACTCCATCCTGCCATAGATGTGTTTTACATTCCCAGTAAACTCCAGATGCTCACTGAGTGTGCAGAAGGAATGCACAATCAGGCCATAGAGGCTTTTACATCTTGCTTTGCTTTACCACACTGCTCTAAGAAGGACTAGCATGTTCCCACAGCTCTTATTAATGCACTGGCAAAATTAGGCACTCACTTTCGGCATCTCTGGCTGCAAAGATGAGCTGTAAAAATGTGAGGTAGAAAAACATCAGTAAGGGGAATGTTAACAGACCACAGGCACAGTGTGGGATAGCAGGGATGAGCGCCCAAGCCAGGTACTGCAGAAAGGGTCTTCTGTCCTATGTGGTTTTTTCTTTAATTCCCATGGCTGTTTTAAGCAGGCTTCTTTCCAGTCAGGCACTGAACACAGCAACTACCAACTGCCCCGTGAGGAAGCCAGATGTGATGTGCTAAGCACAGCTCACACAATCCATTGCTGCTGTGAAATCAGCTCTAAGACATTTATTTTGCATCAGACTAAGCGCTCTTATGTCACTAGCTTGCCACATGGCAGTTGCACACAAGTCCACAGAAGAGCTGTGTTTTTGGTAGTTCTGGGGCTTTTTCTAAATGTTATGTGAGCCAACAAGACATGATTCTTCAGCACCACTGCTGAAAGCACTCATTTACCACATTAGTGTTTCACTTCATAAGTAACAATTTAGCCCACGACTGAGGTGTCAGCTAAATGAGGTAATTTATAATAATTCTGAAAACATGCTAACTGTAAGAGGCTGTAATCAGAGCTAATTACAGGGCTATTTTGGAAATCCATTGGTTTGAGGCCTTAGTTTTGATAAAGCTTTTGTAAGCCATGATTCTTTTAACTATAACAATACTGCCTTCTACGCAGCTACATTCATCTCTAAAAGCTGCACAGCTTTTTGCAAACTACACATACCACAGGATTTGTTCAGCCAAACACCAAAGGGAAGCCACCTCTGCATGAGATAAGTAACTGTTTAACAACACCTAGCAGTCCTGTGCAAAATTTGTAGAGGAAAGAAGGCAGAAGGAGAATATTATTTCTCCTGTGCTCCTTAGAAATACTCAGGGAAACACTGGATACCCACTGCGCAGACATCTGGTCTGGAGAACAGGGAAGGCACTTTTATATGCCCCTGTAGGCTCAAGGCACTGCAGAGGAGGGCAGCAGCATCATCCCCACTCACACCTGAGGAAGCAGAGGCACCACATGGCAGTATCTTGTCACATCTGTTCAAGCTTACCTGTCCACGTCCTCTGTTGGGTGATGATAAAACTTTGACACTGAGATTGGGAGTTACAAATAGCAGCAGCTTCCTCGGCGCCGTGAACGGAAAGCAGGCATCCCAGGTGGCTGTAGGAGGGCCAGCACTTGTAATCCTCTCGTTCTGCCATTCGGAAGCCCTTTAGGGAGATGTAGTCTGGGAAGAGAAAGAGCATATTTAGGGAGACTCTTTAAGTGTGCTTTCAGAGAGTAACTGCACTATAAATTTAGTATGCTGCACTTCAGTGAAACTCTTAAAGGAAACGTGACAGCAATAGGATGAACTTACCTGCTTAGGTGGAGTGGGTGGAGCTGAAAAGTTAAAAGAAACCCAAATCCTGACTTTTGGCTCTGCTATGGAGCATAGGACAGAAATTCTCCCATGGATATAAAAGAAGGGGTAGAGCTCTCAAGGATGAAAGGGAGGGGAGTTACCACAGGGGTGGGCGAGAGTGGTAGACTGTAGACCATTCAGACCCAGAGATGCTCTGCTTCTTCTCTGGAGAAGCCAGCCTCACAATAGTCTCTCCTACATCTCAGCCCCAAGAGCAGGAAACAGCTCATCTCAGATCCAGCACGTAGCTCTGTGGGGCATGTGCTGACTCACCCGTCATGATGCCACCCACAGTTACAGGAGATTTAGGAAAGGGAGGTCAGATGCTGCTCTTGTGGAACAGAAAAGACCTGACAAGCCTGAGCAGGTGATGTTCAGGCAATAGTTCATTGACTGCTAAGGGTCTCTTCCCACCTTCCCACACCTCCAGGATGGTGATCATTTTGGCACACTGCTATTGGGCCAGCTGCAAAGCCAACAGGTAGGTGTTGGAAAACACCAGTAATTCCCATTAAGGCTGCTGATCTTTCAGTGCAAGTGACAGGGTATCTTTTTTTCATAATGGTACAAATTCCAGCTCTTTCACATCATTATCCCACCATCTCAAGTGGACACTCAGCAAAATGTAAGCCTCAGTAACGACTGGACTTTTGATTAGACTCATCCCTACCACTGAATGGGTCCTATTCAGAGGAATGCACCTCAATAAAGGCTCATTTATCTATCTACAGGTCCAAAACAAAGACATTTAGAGGACACCAAGGTCCCAGCTACTCTGTCACTCTTCATCTCAGTATTGTCACCTCCCCACTCCACATTCCCATAACAACATGTGCTCAGCAGTCAGAAGCCACCAAGTGAAACACCAAGTTTCAATATCAACCTGGAAAACTGACCTCTTGGTCCACAGGTTAAGATGAACCTGAAGAGAGATAGGAAGCATGCAATTTGCTACTCCAGTCTAGCTGCTTGAGCTATCCCAAATATTTTCGCTTGGAACACTGATGCACATTATGAAAAGAGTATTTAGAAGCAGTGCAAACAGATGTCCATATGCAGGCCAGATTGTTTGCACTGCATTTACTTTACAAAACAATGCAATCATGCATAGCTCCCATGAAAAAGGCCCAAAAAGCTGCCCAAAAAAGATACTTCTGGTGCTTTCCCTAGTGACTACATGCTGCCTGGATGTGTTGGGAGATAAGAATTTCACCAGTTATGAAGTTCCTTGCTCTCTCAGTAGTTATGTTCCTTAAAGCATTTAAAAAACAAGTACCTTTTAAAAGAAGAGGCCTCTTCTGCAGATAGAGCCCAGACTTGTACAGATGTAAAACTTTTTCAAAAGCTTGCAGGGTTTCATTTATTCCATATCGTAAATCACCTACATTTCAAGAAAAAGATGACAAAATCGAATAATTCCATGAAATGCTATTTAGACTTCTAATAAAGAAGTTTGCGAATATTAGCTGGTACCTGTTGCGTTCAGGATATCATTCAAAAAGGGTCGCAAAGCTGGTGGTGCAGAGTGTGGTAAAAGATAGGTGAAAAAGTACCTGCAAAAAATCCCACAGATTTATTAGAATATAGTTTCTTAATTTCCCTAGTGATTAAGTTGTCTTAATTTTCCTGTGACTCAATTATCCATATGCAAGTAGTAAGTCTGCTTTGGTTATTAAGCACTGAGCACTTCACCAGCATCTCACACGGTTCCTTTGAGTTGGGCTGAAAGCTTGGTGCTTGCAGCACGTAGCCAAGTGCTGCATGACATCTACCTTGCAGAGGCTTATGCAATAGAGCTTTTCCTCATTCCCTGGGGCATTTTTGTGCACTAAGCAATGCAATTCCCATCAAAAAAAAAGACCTATATAAAAGAAGATTAATGCAAGACCTTTCCCCTTGCCCTGAAAAGGTTTGGCACTCTTATTACACCTGGAAAGGCAGGACTACTCATTCCATGAACCTTCTAGAAAACCCCTGTTCTATAAGAGGTAAGTGTGTAACTGCAAGACTGCAATGATCTGTGTAGGGATTTTCCCTTTAACAGTGAGTCCTGAAAATTCAGGCTCCCTTATGAAGTTTTTCTGTGTATATGTCCAGCTGCCACGAATTCCACCAGTACATGCACTTCCAAGTATCAGTGATGAGTGGAAATCATCATACTTCTAGCTGGTGACTTACATGAAGTTGAGGAGTTCAAGGGGAGTGTTAATCAGCCTGTTCCCAACAATGGCTCTCAAAGCTGGTGGGCTTTGGCGGGCAGCTCATGCTGCCGCTGTTTTCAACAAACACAGCCCATGGATACCAAGTGCCAGGGTTTGTTTGGCAAACAATAAATTCAAAGGTGCAAGCTTTGGGGCAAGTTTTTAGAGGGTGCTGGGGAAAGGTAGCAGCAGAAGAGAGATGCCTGCATTCTCACTAGACAGCTGCTTTATTTTCCTGCCTTATAAGGAAAACAAACTTGCTTCAAAGCTATCCTTAACTATCCTTTGACAGAGGTGAGGGGGAATCACTATATGCAAGAAACACAAGATGCTAGAGGCTCCATGGGAGTGCATTAGTTCAACCACCCCAAATTTTCCCCCATGCTTGCTGGACATACCGATATGCATTGAAAAGATTCTTCTTTTCATTTATTCCTTCACATTTCCCAACTGCAGAGCATTTGAGAGGGAAGCTTTTGGTAGGGAAGTCAAGTGTGCAGTCTTTATCTTCCTTGCATGACAGTTCCTCAGTGCTAGCATCATCTATGTCTGTCACTTTTAGGTTTCCATCCACCATAACAAACTGCCTCGGCTGGAAATCCAAGAGGACTACTGAACCCAGGGGAGAATGTGCCAAGTAAAACAGCAGTTTCACAAGACTCAGGCAAATCTGAGAAAGATGAATATGCATGGGAAAAACAGATGAAAAACAGATATTACATTGGAAATAGAACAAAGGGAAGAGCATTCAATGAAATTAAACACACACACACAAAAATAAGAAGCATATAGTACTTAAAGGGTAATTATATGTATGCAACAAAATTTATTATCAACATTGCCACAGGATTTGACTAGTAAGCAGCAAAGCAACATTTTTTTTTAAACCTGCTTATATGAAAAGAGACATTTGCAGTACAAGGAACTAGAGGAGAAAGTTATGAGGGAAACAATAGGAGCCTTCATGTTTCAGCAGTGATATTGATTTGATTGCTAAAATCAGAAGGGATTTTTCCCACTCTGGTGGGATCATATGATCCTTTCCCCCATGCTGCTCCATACAGACTGAGGCTCCATGGTCATTAATACCAGATTCATGCCTTGCTGTATCTCTCAGCAGTATGAATTGACAGCTTTTTGGTTTTACGTCAACTTCCTGGTGGCAGGGAAAGGTCAGACAATACCTGAACCAGCAGAAAGCTTGGTAAATGATTTTTGAACAAACGAAAACTAGAAGAGTGCACTTATACTCCACCAGCACTTTGTTCAAGTTTCTTTTTGCAACAGTTTTCATTCAGTAGCGGAAGCCTTGGCATCAGATGAACTGTGTTATCAGCTAGGTGTTCCAGGCAGACCCACGCCACCCCTTGCTGCCCCTGATAACTATCTGAACTATGCGTGCAGGCATGGAGTTTGTTCACTTGGAACAGCTCACAGAATCGCTGGTATCTGATGTGGCTCATCCACGGGGAATCCCATCTGTTTAGATGCTCTAATTAGGAAAACAGGACTAGACAGTGCCAGCATAAGTTTTGAATTAGTATCTTCATCAGTCAAAAGATTATGAAAATGTTAATGCCACCAAACCAGACTTCACCACCAGCTAATCCAGCAGCATGGTTTTCTAGCTCTATGGAGACTTTGGCACGTTTAAGAAGACGAGGCGCTGAGAAAGCTATGTAGAACCCGGTATGAAATAGTTTGTAAGCAAAAGTGGAATTTCATAGGCTAAGAGAAATGACCTTGGAAGCTCTGACGCCATCCTAACTCAGTGAAGCAATCATAAGGGTCCCAGCTTCACATCCTGCAGCTCACTGAGCCTGGTTGCCACACAATCGTTATGGTTTGGATGGCAAGACTCCTTTTCAACATTGCACACCACAGGCAGGCAGGGATTTTATTTTGGGACTTTTCCTGTATTTCAATTTTGCCCAGAGCATTTCTTACTGACAGTGAGGTACCCACGCTTCTACTTGATCCTCCCTTTCCTCCTGGGAACCAAACAAGCAATAGTGAAGCCCCCAGCCAAGAGGCAAACTTGTAATACAAGCTATAGCCAAAATAAGTGCCATGTCAAAAGTCATTTATGTTCCTGAGGAACTTAAAAAGTCCGTGTGCAGGATGCTTAAGAGACAAGGCAGATCTCACTAGCAGGAATGCAAACCTAGCACCTAGAGCAAGAGGAAAGCAATTTAGTACTGTCTGTACTGCAGCACTACCTAAAGGGCTAAGATCAGAAACATCATACAAATACACGGTGAGAGACAGTGTGCCCAGCTTGCTGCCAGAACAGATAACACACAGAAAACAAGAGACTTGTAGCGAGGAGAAGCGGCTTTCCCAAGTCAGACTCAGCCTGCCAAGGGGCCTCACTATGAAAGCCCTTCTGTGGAGTGGAACAATATAGAGAGAAAACCAGCAATAGAGTGTAATATTGGGTATTAAACATCACCCCAAGCTGAGAAAGATTTTGCGACCACTTCCTTCCCAATGCAGCTCTTTTAACACCACTTTAGAAAGAAAGGATATAACCACCAGACACCAGGCTAGGGCTATTTTAATGTCATATAAAAGGAGTGAAAGCAAAATTATTTAAGCACAATTTGCAGGAGCAAACAGTGTCAGCATGACAACCCTGTTTGCTCCAGCAGTCGTTGGGCTCTTCCCATTTTCCCAGTTTGCGGGCTCAAAGCAACTGATAAAAACTCTCTTTGCTTTGTTTTCTTACTTTAAATCTTTCCTCCCAGGGAGTCTGCAGAAGCTGAATCATCTCCAAGGGGGATCCCAGCTCCAGCATAGCTGTGACCTGTATTTCAGCATCTCCGCTATCATCATAGCATTGACCGTGCAGCTGCCGGGAGGGAAGAGACGGTTGTCAGAGAGGCCAGTGTCGGTGCCAGAGGCTCTGGGACTCACGGGGTGGGCAACAGAGGTAGACCGACTCATCCCTGGCAGCGAGGGGCACCCCTAGCCCCAAAAACCTCCCGCATCAAGGGAAGAGCACCCTGCAGCCACCCCCATCCCCAAAATACTCCCGACAGGGGGGAAAGCATCCCGCCCCCATGCAGAAAACCTCCTGCACCGAGGAAGAGCATCCTCCAGCCCCTCTGCACCCAAAACCTCCCGCACCGAGGAAAATGCACTCCGCACCGCGCCCCCGTCCAGGAAACCTCCCGCATCTAGGGAAGCGCATCCTCCAGCTCCTCCCGCCCCGAGGGGAGCGCACCCCGACACCGTCCAGGAAACCTCCCGCACGGAGGGAAGAGCATCCTCCAGCCCCCCCGCCCCGTCCAGAAAACCTCCTGTACCGAGGGAAGAGCATCCTCCAGTGCCCTCCGCCCCCCAAAACCTCCCGATCACCCCGCAGCCCACACCGTCCCGACCCCCTCTCCCCGCGCCGTACCTGGACGATGCCGGGATGCCGCAGGCGCTGCAGCAGCGCCACCTCCTTGAGCAGCTTGTACGCGGCGAGGCGGCGGCAGCCGGCGGGCTCCCCGTAGCGCTGCTCGCAGCGCCGCACCTCCCGTCCGGCCCCGTGCACCGACTTGAGGGCGACGGCACCGCCGTCCGCCAGCGCCGCCCGCGCCACCACCTTGGTGAAGCCCCAGCCCAGCACGGCGACGCCCGTCGCCAGCCGCAGGTCGCCGCAGCCCAGCCCGCCCGACGCCTCCTCCTCCCCGCCGCCCGCCAGGCGCCGCAAGTCGCGCCGCCGCTGCCGCAGCTCCTCCCGCAACCCCGGCGGCAGCGGAGAGCCCCGCCGCCCCTCGTCCTCCTCCTCCTCCTCGTCCTCCCCGCCGCCGCCACCGCCGCGCCCGCCCGTCNAGGCGGGGGGAGGCGGCCCGGGGGGCGGGACGCGCCGGTGTTACGGGAGGGGATCCCGCACCGAGGGCTGGGAGGCGGGTCAGAAGCGGTAAAACCGACGCCGGGGCGGTTCGGCTTGGAAGGGATGTCAAGGACGTCCAGTGTCAGCGCCACTGCAGTGAGCACCTCCCGCCGGGACAGGCTGCTCGAAGCCCCATGCAGCCTGACCTTGACCACAGAAAGGGTCATCGGGACATGGAACAGCTGCCCAGGGAGGTGGTAGCGTCATAGAATCATAGATTCATAGAATCACTGGGGTGGAAAGGACACACTGGATCATCAAGTCCAACCATTCCTATCAAACACTAAACCATGTCCCTCAGCACCTCATCCACCCGTCCCTTAACACCTCCCAGAAGGTGACTCAACCACCTCCCTGGGCAGCCTGTGCCAGTGCCCAATGACCCTTTCTGTGAAATTTTTTTTCCTAATGTCACAGAATCACAGAATCACCGGGTTGGAAGAGACCCATTGGATCATCGAGTCCAACCATTCCCACCAAACACTAAACCATGTCCCTCAGGACCTCGTCTACTCGTAACTTAAACACCTCCAGGGAAGGCGAATCAACCACCTCCCTGGGCAGCATATTCCAGTGCCTAATGACCCTTTTCGTAAAAAACTTCCTCCTAATCTCTAGCCTAAATCGGAGCTTGAGGCCATTTCCTCTTGTCCTGTCCCCTGTCACTTGGGAGAAGAGCCCAGCTCCCTCCTCTCCACAACCTCCTTTCAAGTAGTTTGTAGAGAGCAATGAGGTCTCCTCTCAGCCTCTTCTTCTCCAGGCTAAACAACCCCAGCTCTCTCAGCCTTTCCTCATAAGGCCTGTTCTCCAGCCCCTTCACCAGCTTTGGTACTCTTCCCTGAATGTGCTCCAGAGCCTTAATATCCTTCTTGTGGTGAGGGGCCAATCCCGAGTCCCCATCCCTGGAGGGGCTTAAAGGATGGGTAGGTGAGGTGCTCAGAGACACGATTTAGTGGCAGATAGGAATGGTTGGACTCAATGATCTGTGAGGTCTTTTCCAACCTAGTGATTCTGTGATTCCCGTGGAGGGGGACATTGTTCTTGTGCCTTTCAAAAGACTCAGGTTAGGTGTATAAGAAAAGCAAGTGCTTGTGGTCTGTCTTATTGGAGGGATAAACCCTGTTAGGTTGTAACAGCAACACCCTGGGCTAAAGCACCGAATTGTAATTATTTCCAAATAAATAAACACCAAACCCCTCCTCCATCAAAACCAGCCAATCCAGGCAGAAAACACAACTTTATAATTTATTTGTGAGACCTTATAGTGACCTTCCAGTACCTGAAAGGGGCTGCAAGAAAGCTGGAGAGGGACTGTTCACAAAGCTTGTGGCAATAGGATGAGGGGCAATGGGTATAAACTGCAGAGGGGCAGATTTAGACTAGACATAAGGAAGAACTTCTCCACTATGAGAGTGGTGAGGCACTGGCACAGGTTGCCCAGGGAATCTGTGGCTGCCCCATTCCTGGAGGTGTTCAAGGCCAGGTTGGATGGGGCCTTGGGCAGCCTGGGCTGGTGGGAGGTGATCCTGCTCATTGCAGGGGAGTTGGAATTAGATGATCTTTAAGGTCCCTTCCAACCCAAACTGTTCTGTGATTCTATTAAATCAATCAGCCTGGTGACACAGCCTTCTGGGACACACGTACCTATGCAGAAGAGGAGAGCACTGCCGAGATGGCTGCAAGGAAGCAGGATGGGGTGCCTGCCAAGGCTCTGTCTCTGGTTGTAGACACTTGTCTGCACCAGGCGCTGCTATGCTGAAAGTCAGTTGAAATAGCTCAAAGCAAAGGCAGATGCAGTTTATCTGCATCTAATTTAGGTGCTATGCAGTCAGCTCTCCTCGCTGAGTGGCTTGATACACTAGCCCAATGGGTTGATTCACACAGCTATTAACCACTACACTGCTGGATTAGAAATTAAATTAACGCTCTGCCTCTTGGGCTTGTTTGCTTTATTCTCTGCCGTCATTTCTTCAGAGGCATAACCAGCCTGGGAGACCCTTCCTAGAAAGGGAGCAGAGTGATGTACAGCCCGTTGTGGAAACCATCTCCTGGTAGCACACCTGGGTTTGGAGAATGCATGTCTGGCTTTTCCTCTGCTAAGTGGGGCAGCTGCTGTTTCCCTGAGAGACCCAGCTTTTCTGAGAGCTTGCAGTTTCTGCCTGCATCGGGAGGACAGAATCATAGAACAGTTTGGGTTGGAAGGGACCTTAAAGATCATCTAGTTCCAGCCCCCCATGGGCACGGACACCTCCCACTGGATCAGTCTGCCCAAGGCCCCATCCAACTTGGCCTTGAACACCTCCAGGGATGGGGCAGCCACAACTTCCCTGGGCAGCCTGTGCCAGTGCTCCATCACCCTCATTGTGGAGAATTTCTTCCTAATCTAAATCTTCCCACCTCCAGTTTGAAGCCATTCCCCATGGTCCTATCACATTTGTGTCCTTGGACACATTTGCTCCTCCTTGCCTCCCGCTATGAACAACAGTGCTGTCACCTCTCTTCTGACTGACTTATAACACAGAATGTACACTGCTCAGGTTACTTTCTCAAGCCATTCCTGCAAAGGAACCTTTGTGCAAGCTCGCTGAGAAACTATAATATCACAGCCTGCAGGATGGAGATTTTCATAGATGACAGCAGAGCAGCTATGACCACCAGTGATCCCCAGATTATTTTAATAGAAGTAATGAATGTAAGCAGTTGATTATAAATATCTTCCTTCCCCAAAGCCTGGAGAACATTTCCCCTCCGCTTCTTATCAGTTCAAAGTCAATGGACCAGCGTGTGAGATAGGGTGTGGGCAGCAACACCACTGTGGAGTAAAGCTGCCCTGTAAGACAGCAGGAAAAATTAACTCTAAATTCATCTGGACATATCCAGATAACAGAGCCTGGGGAGGGAATGCAGATCTCACAGTGCACCAGTATGTAAAATGAAGGACATGTCAGGTGGCCTGTGGTTATCCATACACATATAGGTTAGGAGCTGATCCTAAGAACAGCTCTTTTGGTAGCTGAATCTCCTTTGTTGCTTTTTAACCTTAATAGCTCTTTAATTACTGTCCTTATTTTCAAATCAAATATATGTCTGTGTCATATTAATGAATATTTGTTGTCACTGGAGAGCTATTAAATACATTTTCACCTGTGTTTCCACTGGAATAGACACCAGCTGAGTGCAGTTTATCTAATTTCAGCCTGTCTTCAGCACCATAATAATATCAAGACCTATTAGAGATGACTCACAGATACATAAAAATAATAATGATTATTTATTTGCTTTATAGTAGCACTTAAGGATTCCTGCCAAGAACATGGTTCTGCTATGCAAGGTTTATTGCAGATAACAGTACAAGAGGTGCCCTTGCCTGACAGAGCTAACACCTTGAATGGGAAACAGAGCAGTGCTGCAGCAAGTGTGCAGCAGAGTACGTGGTCATTTGGGTGTTCTTTAATGCCTTAGAGGATTTATGCAAATAAAAGAAAGGAGAGCAGGTAATGAGGAAAGAGATGGAAGGTGAGGTTGAGTGAGACAATGATCAACCCTTACTAGAAGAAATGAAAAGACCCCACAGAGTTAGAGTCTCCCCCAGTGCTTGGTGTCAGTATTCCCTGCCAGGATCCTTGGGGTGGATCCAGCATAATATCTTACAGGATGCTGCCGGTGCTTCAGGCACTGGAGATGCTCCAGTGTCTGTTTGTAGCTTACAGTGCTGTGGTCTTCTGAGGAAATGGAGTGAGAGCAAAGCTTATTAATTAAAGTCTGTTTGAAAAGAAGGAGGCAGTTCCTTAATCTTTTTATAAGTCTGTACTGGAGGAAGAACTGCACCAGTCTAGTGAGGATAGTGGCATGGGGTAAAGAGTACAAGACCCTCAGCTGGAGGAGATAGGTTGGGTATGTGCTATGGACATCTGCTTTGTGATTGTCTTGTCTCAATAAGCATATGTTGCTTGGATTCAGAGAAAGCCTCCTCTTGCAGCTCCCATCATATAACCACACCATGAGAATTGATAAGTTTTGCTGCAGCTGGTTTTTATGTTTAATTATCTCATCACATAAATCTGTTTGGTAAGATGTAGCTGTTTTAGGTTAAAGGAAAGCCTGTCTTAGGTCTGTGAGAATTTATTAATATGCTTAGTTGTCTTGTAAGATGCAGCTGTGGTAGGAGATAACCTGAAGGGAGTCTCCAGATATGGTTGGATAATCAAAAAAATAATGAACATTCTTCGAAGTTTTATATGGTTCTTTGTCTAAAACTAGTATATATACCCACTGCTTTTGTAAGGTGTTATGCCATTTTTAGAAGGGCATCTGATTCAGTGCTGAATTGTAAAATAGAAATATTATTGTCTTCACTTCGAAGACTTTGTCCTTTTCAATATTTTACAAGTGAATAAGTGTTTCTCACACACATCAAGTGCAAATGCAGGTATGGTTAACCTGCATGCTTATGCTAGGACCACCAAATCTAGGAGCATCAACTTTTCTGAACATACAGTGATTAAATGTGCTGCATGTAGTACAGGGCTCTAAAGCTGCTGCAGTCAAAAAAGCAAATAAGACCTGGCCATGGCTGGTTAGATGAGCATGAAAACGAATAAAATATCCTGGTTCCTGCTCTGAATACCTTGCTTCAGAAAAAAATGACTGTATCTTATGCTTTCTTATAGATAGCCATTCCTCCAGAGTCTATAGATGGAGCAGGCGGCTGTCCACCATTCAGAAAATACCAGGCTGTGCTACAATTTCAATGAGTGTGATTGAATCTCATTCTTCTGAGCTTCTCCTGGCTTCCTGCAAGGGCTAGGATGAGGTTCCTCTCATGCAAAATTCCCACTTTCTTTACAGCAAATAATTCTAGCTGGGCTTTTCTTTGGAAATTGAGGTGAGTCTGTACGTGAGGTGTAGATGCGAAAGTAGGAGTCTCCTGTGCTCCAGACTAGCTGGAATGAGAAAGCATCACCTTCTCCCATGCCAGCAGTGAAGAGGTTTGCCTTCCCGTGGAAGATGGCATGTCCCCTAATTGGTTCCCTCCTGTCCCAAGAGATGTAGGCAGTGGCATTTCCCCCATTTCTTGTCTATGACACTGATCCAAATAGAATAAGATCAAGCTCTTTAGTGATCATAAAAAAACTGTGGAGAAATCCACAGCAGGGAGTTCTGACTGAGAGTATGTACATGAAAGTCCTGGGCATCAATCCAGAAGAGGGAGGCAAAGGCTTTATAGGTCTGGGAGAGGGATCAAAGAAAACTGCAGCAGCCATATGTCAGAACAGGAGGAAGACTTATACACCTCTGATAAAGACTCTTGGGAGTGTCACCACTGGTATCGTCGATTCTGGGGGCAGCTGCTTACCTTACAAGGGGTAGTGGGTGTAGGTTTCTCCTGGGGAGATTCTGATTGGATACCAGAAGGAAATTTTTCACCATAAGAACAGCCAAATGTTAGAAAAATCTCCCCAGGGAAGTGGTAGATTCCTCTACACTGGGCACTTTTAAGGCGCAGCTTGGCAGGGTTCTAGGACATCTCATTTAAATTACACATCACCTAAAAAGGTTGGACCACATGATCCTTGAAGTCCCTTCCAACCTGGCATCCTATATTCCACGATTACTTTGATTCCTGCCAGCTGAGCTTCTGGCTACCTTCAGACAGTTCCTTGTCCCATCTGCACGTGTGCACATCTGGAGCTGCTGGAGGGCAAGCTCTTACATGCAGTGTGTGTGGTGCAGGGGCACGAGCCACCCTGAGCAGCCTGGCTTTGCAGCTCCATGTCAACTGAGAAAACTTTCTGCATCCAGCCTTCAGGCAAGCCAGAGAGGCCTGTGCTGGGACCACATGGGTGGCAAACAGGGAAAAATCATCCCATCAGCCATTTCCAGATTTTTCTTTGCTCTGCCCAAGAGCCAGGAAAAAGATGAGAAGAAAATTAGCTGCAGGTATGAGACTTTCCTACAAGCAGCTGGAAACAGCACTGATGAGACAGACTTTGCTCTGCTTTTTTTGCTTATTGGCCACAATCCCTAACAGAGCATGTGGTGCAGATGATAACTGCTTGTCCAAGAACTGAAACAATGTGTGTCTCTTCCCTGGAATAAGGGGAAACTCTCCTCTTTTTTTGTGTTGTTCAAGAAAGTTGCAACCCCCAGGTCTTTTTATAGTTTCTGGCAGCTCTCCCTTGGCACTCCTGGTGAGAGCGCAGGATGAAACTATAAGAACATAAGAACACTGCAGGGCATTTGCACAACATCACAGGGCATCATCTAATATGATACTCTGGTGGTGCTTTCTCCTAAGAGAAGGAGCTGTCAGGGTTGAGGAACAGCTGCTTTTGTTGGGGGCATAGACAAGGAGAGCTTGCCATCTGCTGGAAAGCTATCAGCATTGGCAGGCAACAGTCTGGCAGTAGGAAGAGAGCAGGAAGCATCCTTTAATGGAAGAAAGAGCTGATCTCACACAAATGAGGTATGACAAAACTCTGCAGGATTTATAATATGCTACCACTCCCCTTGAGCCCTCTTTGGAGGTGCCCATCCCCATCATAGGCATAGCAGAAGGAAATATGTGCTTGTGCAACTAATGCATCTCAACTCATTCATTAGCAGGGCAGAGCAGAGACCTGGTGTCTTGCACCTTCACAGCACGATTTGCCAGTGTGCGTGCTGTTCACAGCTTACCCCACCACTCCCTGTGCTGCCAAGATACTTCCCTCCTTTTGACATTTTCTCCAGCTTCAGCCTTTTTGTGTCTAGTCCCTTCTGAGGATTTTGCAGACTCATTGCTGGATGCCCTCCGTAGCATTTGCTACCATTTTTGATGCCATTTGATGCCAACTGGCAGAATAGCATGAAGAATTGGAAACACGGGAGTAGGTAAGTCCTCCCTTTTTCCAGCCTCTGTGTGTGCAGGAGCTGGACGCAGCTCAGCTGGCATTTGTGAGCAGCTGCAGCTTTTGTAACACACTTTGCATGAGACTTATACTACTGATGGGAAAAATAGCGAGGTCAAGTCAGCTGCTGCTCTCGCTGGGGCCACACAGTGCTCTGATCCAGGGAGGGTTCTGTTTGCGGCCCCCTTTCTCCCAGCTGTTGCAGGAAGTGATGGAATTGCCCCATCCCTGGAGGTGTTCAAGGCCAGGTTGGATGGGTCCTTGTGCCCCCTGATCCACTGGAAGGTGTCCCTGCCCATGGCAAGGGAGTTGGAATTAGATGATCTTTAAGATCCCTTCCAACTCAAACCATTCTATGAATCTATGAATCTATTTTGCAGCACCATTAGCACATCTAGCCTGACTGGCATCAAGCATCCTGCTCCTCACCGCATCAGCCCCCAGGAACACACAATCAGCTGGACAGTCCTCAGTTTTCCCAATCAGATTTTATTAATGTCTAGGAGGATATAAGCATATCTCCGGCTCAAGGGATTGAAGAGGTACTCTACTAAGAGATAGACTAAATCTTCCTTAGCAATATAAGTATTGCTTATATATACCTAGGTACCTCTAGGTATAAGTCATGTACATCATGTAACACTGCTTACATCATCAAAAGCTACATCAACAATACTGGCCTGCTATCCCACTACTGCACTGAGTGAGATGGTGCACAACAGTAGCAGCACCAGGGAAAGCTCTGGGATGTTATGCTTCTGGTGTGGAAACCACCACAGGAACTTGACAGTGTACAGACCAACTACTTGACATTTTGGTGGCAGCACCAAATGCCTTGAAATCCCTCTGTTTCAGGGCTCGAACTCATATTAAGTATCCACTTATTTCTAGGAGATGGCATTTTCACATGACTATTTTTTTCCCAGCAGAGTAGGCTGCAAGCCTGTATGCAGTGAGCAATTTTGGCACAGCTGCAGAAAAAGGGTGTGCAGGACCTTCTCCTGCCTCTGGCTCAAGTTGCACAGGCGTTCCTTCAGCAGCAATATAATTTTAAGCAGCTTTCATCTGAGGCATTTTCTTCCAACTCCGCTGTACCTACTAGACATGTGGTTGAAGTGTTCATGTAGTTTGTGATGAGCCAGATGGGGAACATGAACTAGGCTGAAATAAACCCAGCATGACCTCCCTAAAAGAACAGCTTCTCAAAAGAGTCAGTATGGGTTGTGGGGAAGGGCGGGAGAGCCCTTTTCTACATTGTGGATTGAGAATCTACACTATGAAATATATTGGAAGAAATGTAGGAGAAACTGAAGAAAAATCAGACAGAATCAACACAGGAAAGTAGTGGCTACAGTTTCTAATTTTTTTTTGTTCAGATTGCTCATATCAATTGTTCTTCTCATTTAGAGAAGGATGGGAAAATTGCTTTGACCAAGAGAATAGCTCTAAATTTCTCTTCCGAGATTCAGTCCAAATCTTTAGCTCTGCCATGAAATTCTGCAAACAAAGGTTTTACCTAGACCATATTGCATTGTAAGTCAAGTTAGTGGAAAATATCAGCTGGGATTTGAGTTTGTGTGGAGCTCCAGAGATGCTCCAGTGAAAGAATACTCTTCTCCAAGTCTGGTCAGAACCAAATAGTACCCTCCAGGAAAATAACAGCCTTTGCAATTCTAGGTCCACTTCCAGACTGAAGATGCTCAAACATATCTAGAATGACTCTCCTAAGGTTTTCTTCAGTAAATTATGAAGGCTAGTAAAATTTAAGTCTATTCATCCTTTACACAAGTCAACAAAATCTAACCTTAGATTAGTATGAAGATCTTCAAAATCAGTAGAAACTCTACCATTAACATTTCATGCTCCTTTCCTGAGTAGTTAAGCCTGGCAGCCTCTTGCCAAGCTCCTTAGTTTTAATTTACACATTACTCCATCTAGTGGCCTAATGGTTCCAGCATCCAAGAGTTTAAAACTCTGCCCTGGTACCAGCTGGAATTCAAACCTCTGCAGCAGTTTTGCCATCACCACTTTTGCCTCCATCTGTTAAGAAAAAAACCCAAACCATCATCAGTGACAGCAAATACAGCTTGGACTGCAGCTATTTAAATTCAGAGTAATATGCTGCTTTGTCAACATAAAGATTTGATACTTAAATGTTGTTGTTAATGCAGCTGAAAGAACAGAGTCACCTTGGGCTTCCTGGATTTGAAGACAACTAACAGGCATTAAGATCAGCTCCCATGTTTATGCATTAACCCCATTTTGGAAATCATAGTGTAGAACCAAGCACTTTAACCTGAAGATTTTGAGCACTGGTGTTTAGACAAATTCACAGCACAGACTTGAAGAGCTGGCCTCCTATTGTCCTCCTGAAATGCTCTCTGCCATGTTCATGTACTTCATTAAATTGTTCCCCCCTCGAGCCAGACCCCTCCTCACCTTCTCAGTGCCAGTCCTCACTTGTGCTCTTCTACCAGCTAATGTTTTCCCTGCCTTGACCTTGCCAGCTACAGGCACAGGATGGTCCCTAAGAGTCCTTGTACAACCTCTGTGTGTCTGACCTTGGCTGGCAAAGGGATGTTGACTAAAATTCCTATCAAAGAGTTTGGATTTAAGCAGGGTGACCCAGGGCAGTTCAGATGGAGAGCAGCCTACTGCTGGGCACGAGTGATGTGGTCCAGTTCAGTACATGTCTGCTCACGTGATGGTGTTTGAGAGACAAGCCCTGTCATGGGCACAGCAGGGAATCTACCCTCTAGAGGGAAGAAGGTCAGTACATCACCACTGTGGCCTTCGGTCCATCACCACCAGCCACAGCCAGCACATCCTGAGCTGGCCCAGTGCTTGCTACAAGGCATCATTCCAGGACTCTGCTTACCTGTGCAAACACCTGCCCAATGCAGGATCGGGGTCCCAGAGAGAATGGAAAGTAGCAGAAGTATGGCCTGCAAAGAAAAATGTTCAAAACTGTCAATCTGATTGCATGGTTGTAAAGAAATGAGTAGAACTCATCACAGCAGCAAGTAAATGGTCTGAATATCACCTTGTCCAGCTGACTTGTAAAGATAATCTCCAAATCAACATTTTTTTGTTCAGACCAGCAATACAGCTCTGAAGCAAGTTTTCTTGCCATCTTTGCTTACTACATGTCTCAGCTCACTGAGCTATTTTGATGCATGAAAAACTTAACTTGAAATCTGAGTGTCAAGCACACTCTAAACTCTCTCCAGTCTGTTGTGAAGACATAATCATCCACCCAATTATTGCTCCTTTGGACAGCTCTGAGCCATGTGAGCAAGGGGACATTTGGTTCAGGAAACCAGACTCTAGGCTGAAGTAAAACTCTTGACTTGCAATGTATTCTAGTTTGATGCAGGGGGCTTAGCACCACCTGTTTTGGTCACTGGTCCCTCCTACTTACTCCTGCCTACTGATTAGGCTTAGGCTGCCTGCCCACATGGCTGAACAGAATCTTCTGTCCCTCAGCCTGTTGTTCCCTCTCTAACATGGAGACATTTCAAGCATCATGAGGCCTAGGCTGCCATACAGTCTGTATTGCATAAAGGGAAATATTCAAACTGGTTTTGGCCCAAGGCTTTGATGTCAATATGAAAATTTATTAACGTTAGTATTGGGTTTTTTTGTATGGTATTGCATGGTATAAAGAACTCCTGAACAAAAGTCACACATTATTGCTCTCTATTCGCATTTGGAAAAGGTTTTTGCTTTAGTCAAAGTGGAATGGCAAAATAGATTTTATCCTACTTTCTTCCCCTTGAAATTTCTTCCTGTAGTGGTTCCTTATTACATATTTAATAACCTGGGAGTAAAAAGAAACTCACTTAGGTGCATCTTTGCTAAATCGTTCTGGATTGAAAGTGAGTGGATCCTTGAAATAGCTTTCCATCCTTCCCATTATATAAGTGCTGAACTGTCAAGAAAAAGTTTATTTGCATTAGTCAGGAGCAGCACACTGAAAACACATTTTCACTGTCACAGGTATAAACCCATAACTGCCTTCCACTCCCCAGGCAAAACCGATCTAAAGTTCCAATTCACACCCCAGTTTTGGCCAACATTTCAGAGAAGCCAGGAGAAATATCCCTGGGCACAATTTTGTCCTTCTGATACACAAAGCCATTATATATGAACCAACTGAAGCTGCTGCTCATGTATGGGACTCACAACAAGTGTCGTGTTTGCAGGAATTCTGACATTACTGATGATGTGTTCCTTCTCCAGCCAGCGTACTGTCCCTGGGACAGGCGGGTACAGACGCAGCGATTCTTTCAAAACCTGTGTCAGTGAAAAGTACAGAAGGTTAGTTAATATAGCATAGGAAACAGAAATAAAACTAATTACCTCCCTGTGTCCTTTTGCTTTGGCTAAATGGAAGCTTTTGATTTGTGAAACAGATGCTGGTTTATCTGCCTTAGACTCCTGTGAGCAAAATATATGGCTAAGTGAGCTCCTTTAGGACTGGTTCTTTCTCATGACTGGTAAAATGCAGAGGAAAAGAAGCAAAACCCACAAGAGATCCAATACACTAAACAGATTAAACACCTCAAATCAGGAAAAAAAATGAAGTGAAAAAGTACTGGGGAACAACTTCAAAGAGAATATCTGAGAGTGAAGTCTCATGTCTCCAATGAGCTGTTCTTGGCTGTCATGAGGATGGGTGGTTGCTCCCATCTCTGTTTCAGTACTGCCTTCCCACTCCTGCCTTTGTCCTCCTTCTGCTGCTCAGGCAGCTGAGCAAGGTCAGAGCACTTAAATGACAAAAAACAACCTGTAAAAGGAAAATTAATAGGGAACAGCGAGTTAAAAATGGAATGAGACCATTTCTTTTGGTGGCAGTGAGCTGTAAGAATGCCTTATTTCATCAAAGGGAAACCTAATTAACAGTGCACATTAGCATTGCAGTGCAAATGCAATTAATGGTCTCTATGCACGAGTGGATTAATGAAAAAGAAGCGTGGACAAAAGGATTCAGAATTTCCTGAGGGACAGGAGAGGAGTCCCATGGTCTCTGATACTCCAGTGATGGACTGGCTGTGACCAAGGGCTACTGTGATTTTGGTTGTACAGATCCAAGCTTGTTCAGTTAAATAAATGGTCTGCTTGAGAAGCTCTCATGTGATCTGTCTTAAAATTGAAAAGCTTAGATACCTCGTCCTAATTGGAGTGGTATAATTGTGGTGGTGTTGGAGATGCCCAAGGAAACCTGCTGATCTCTGTAATCACACAGAGAAGATTTTTCCTCATGAGAAATAGCTTTGAAATCTATTCGCTGTCAAAGCACAGTGATTTGTGGAAAGGGATACGGCAAATGGCAAAACACCATCATCTGCTTTGACAGGGCAGTTTAAGAGAACAGTGATCTTGGCAGACTACTAAAATCACAGGCAATTTAAGCAGGGAGAATAGCTGCCAGGATGGTGATTCAGCCTCTCCTGAATCGTGTCCCTCACCTTGTCCCTCATCTTGTAAAAAAGAATACACAACACAAACGCTGGCAAGCAACTAAGCCCTGGATTTGAAGTTCATTACCAACCAGCACTTCTATACACAAGGCCTCTTCTAAGACCAAACATTTTTTCCCTCTTAGTGACTGAAGAGGGTTTCAAGACCAAATAATGAAAAACTGATACTGCACAAAATAGCCATTATTTTTGTATGTCCTCAAATCCCACTGAGTTTATGGTGCAGGGTGAGATCATAGCTGGAAATGCTTTAACAATAATCAAACAAAAATAGAGTTGTGAGTTTGGGAAGTGTCTAGGACTCACGCACAGGTTGGGCTTGAAGTTGCAAATCCTTCTTAAAATACAGCTATTGTTTCAGCTTGAACAGGTAAGGATTAAGCAACGCCACTCTATCTCTGAGCTTGGTAATAATTAAAGAAAGTAGTGAAGGAATTACGTGGGACTTTTTAAAGATATTTGAAGAGCATCCTTCCCAACAAGGCTGGGCTGCTGCAAACAGCTCGTGCTGCCTGCTTGCTGACTCTCTGGAGACAAAGTTTGTCAGGATCAAATACTAGCATTGCTATTAAAGTTTTAAATGTAGGGGGCTCCTCTTGGCATTCCCAAGAGATTCAGGAGTGTTACCGAACAGTTCTGACTGGCATTTTACCTCACTCCTACAGTACCTGCGATAAGTACGTGAGTTTGCCAAGATCCTCATAGTCAATGTCTCTCTTGGCACCAAGAACTTCATCCACTTCGGCCTGCACCCTGCAGCCAAATTAAAAAACATTAGTTGCAGAGGATTGTATTTGCTAGGCAAGCTGACAAATTACATTTTTACTTTCCAGACACTGAACTGGACTTTGACTTCCATCCTCAAGCAAAACGTATACTGATTCCCAGCCAGCCTGCCTGAACTTGTGCCTCATATCAGGATGAAGCAATGTGCATACAGTGCAGCTGAATCAGGCAGGGCTCAGGACCAGCTTTGTATAAAGGCTTGGAAAAAAAAAAATCACTTAGACAGAATTCAAGTAATTCATATTAAGTCTTTCCAAAATTCAAAATATACCGTGACTATGAAAATATTTATGTTGGAAGGGAGTCTAGTATGCACTGGGAATTGATCATAGCTTTTAATAATCCTTGTAATAAGATTTACCTTGAAATTAACAAGAAACAAAATAGAGAGCATGTACCTTTCCAGAATTTCAGGATGCTGAGCCAGTGCCATTACTGTAAATGACAACTGATTGGCAGTGGTTTCATGACCTAATGACAAAAAAGAAATGGTTTAAAGTTGAATATGAAATAATAACACAATACAAAGATGGTCTACTAGTGTGACTGTGAACAGGAAACTTTAAACGTCAGGCCTGGATTTTTTTTATTCCAAGTACGCTAGAAATTAAAGGAAAGACTAAAAAGGATATGAATTTTACATAAGGAGCTTTCAAAGAAGCATAGAATGGCTTGGGTTGGAAGGGACCTTACAGATCACTAGATCCAACTTCTTGACATTGGTGGGGACACCTTCCACTAGGCCAGCTTGCTCAAAGTCATCTAACCTGTCTCAGACACTTCCAGGGATGGGGTTCCCACAACTTCTCTGGGTAACCTGTTCCAGCGCCTCACTACCCTCACAGTAAAAAAATTTCTTCCTAATATCTAGTCTAAATCTACCCTTTTTCATCTTATAACTGTTACCCCTTATCCTACCACTGCACTCCCTTATAGAAGAAGACATAGTTGGTAAAAATATGAGCTGTCTTGTGCTACTCGAAGCTGCATACAGCATCTACTGATTATGAGCTTTCTAACAGGAAAGCTAGTGAGGTTCAATATTTGCCTTGTCATATTATGGGACATACAGTCCTGCCAAGAAGGATTTACTGGTTTTGATGTAAAATAGAGCTTCATAAGCAGCCATTTCAAAGAAAGGTGGTTATATGGGTAGTTTTCATTTTTTTCCAGATAGGCATATGTGTTATTTCAAAGCACTACAGAAAACAAAACTTCTGCAAAGATATGTATGTTGCAATAACATCTTTCTTGAGAAAGAACAGTGATTCAACCTCACCTTCCCAGGAACCTAAATCCTATTGACTTGCAAGATTGGTCTTCCTATACTGTTTACCTCATGTATCATCTCAGCCCCTGATTTGACTAATGCTCTTAAGGCAAGAATGGCATTAAATCATGTAGGTGAGGTGAAGCATTGACACATGGAATATGTTAACGATGGTTTCAGTGGGGTTTAACAGGGTCTGGGAGGAAAAGCTGGAGTCCCATGAGGAATACACCTGCACCCCAGTGGGCAGTGCTGACCTCTGCACTGCAGGTGGGAAACCACTGGTCTGGTATTGCTTGCAGTGTTGTTGTGACTGAAGGAGGATAATGTACCCTTTGCCTATGAGAAAATGAAGAATTCTCTTGAGACCTCATCCAGCTGGTTCTGTGCCAGTCTAACACTACTGTCTACCAATCAAGTGACTCCTGGTTACAACAGCATCAGAGTGAACAAGGACATTAATCATGATCCTGTAGATGGTCCAGAAATGACTACAACTTCCCACAACATATTCAAATATTAAAATAGCTACCAACCTGCAACAAAGAAAGTGATAAAGTTATCCAAAATGCTTTCATCATCTGTAGTTTCCTCCAGAGCTGTCAAAAGAGAAAAGCAAATGAAATTAGAAAACATCCCCATGCCTCAGCAGGAATCAACAGAAAGGTCTGCTGTGTTTTGCCCCTTTTATCTGAGACGGCAGCACGAGGGGATCCTGAATGGGAAACTTGGTAGTGATTTGTGACCTATATTTGATCCAACACAATGAAACAGGGAATTTTCAAAGCAACTCTTACTATCTTCAGTGTGAAAAAGCCCTCCTGAAGACATTAGAGGATCAAAATCCAGAACCTCAAAATAAGCCTCCCCAAATCTCATGGCAAAACACACTACATACAAATTAACTCCAAAAGCAACATGTTCCTTACCATCTCCTTTCAGTATCTGCGTAAGAATATCCAGCGAGGCTTCCTTCCCATTTCGAATGGCCTCTCTCCTCTGCTCAATGCACTCCTTCCCCACACGCCGCAGTAGCCTCACACTCTCCTTGACCTCCTTTACCAACTTCTGTTTCCATGGCATGTACTGAATACAGAATTTCTTTAGTCATTTTGTTGCTTTGTCTGGTAAAAAATATTGCCAAGTGTTATTTTTCAAGTGAGCACCGTGTTTTCTGCTAAAGGACGTTTGACATAAGCATCTGCTCTCCATGGAACAAGGTGAATGTTCCCAAGGTGAAGTGTTTGGGCTGAAATGAGAAATATTCCAATCTGGGCATGCTGATGTCCTGCCTTGTTAGAGCTAATATTTTGAGCACTGTGAGCAAAATTCCTCACCTCTCCATGGAGACAAACTGCAGTATGCAATGCAGAATCTCACTTCTGGGTCCAAAAAGGAAAACAGGACCTCTAAAAGCCTAAAGTACAGCTTTTGTGAAAATGTGGAATGATTTTTAACTTAAATGTGTCAGATTACATCCATAATTTCCTAGTATATGAATTTTGGGAAAAAATACATGTTTTTATGATAAGAAAGTTCAAATTTCTTCCACCTTTAGTGGAGGCCATGATCCTTCTTGGACAAATGGCAAAACTCAGTTTTTGCAGTGGTGTGTGTGAAAGTGTAAAGCCATACAAGAAGCAGACAGATATATTGGGGAAGAGAAGGCAGAAAGACAGAAAGGAAGCACTAAATGTTAATGGTAATTTTGCAAGTGTTTTAAAGCTCTAATGAATTTTATCTCAATGCACACTGGAGAGAAAGAGCTGCTGCTGACTCTTTCCTTGTTGTATATGGACCTCACACAGCCCTGGCCCACTTGTGCCGGAGCAGGGCTCCAGCTGGATGAGAGGAAAGCAAACTGAAGCGAGGTGCATACAAACCTGCAAGAAGGGCAGGCGTGCCTTGGTCATTCCCTCCAAAATCATGGTCACAGCATGCGGGAAAGGTGTCTGGTCATCGCTCAGTGCATTTAATTCCAAGCCAAAGGCTACCTGAGGAGCAGAAGAGAAAAAGGTAGCAACTTGCTGCATCCTCCTAGCTTCCTGGGGCTGGAGTGAAAGAGGAAGACAGCCTCACACCACCACCTTTTCCTTTAAAAATACCTCAGGCTAGATACTGCCTTGCAGGAGGCTAGGAGGGAAGGGTAATATTTATATTATACTTCCTCCTTATTTAGGGAGAAGAATGATTTACTACTACTCTCCATTCATCTCTAATTGTTTTGCATAAAGAAGGGAAAAGTCAGCAAAAGGGAGACTTCATGCTGACCTTTAATGGTAGCAATACAACACTGAGATGTGAACAAGCATTGGTTAGCCCCTTTTGGCACGGAGGGGTGAGAGGTACAAGGCTGTAAGGGTTTTTGCAAAGGGTCCCCATTCTGCAGGCCACACTTAGGCTGTGCAGATCCTCCCTGTCACTTGCTTTGGCTCAACCTGAACGGTAGTGGCACTATAGTAGAGTCCTTCAGCAATTCTGCCACTGCTGGGTAAAGGTCTTGTTTGCTGGCTCTGGCTCCTGATCCCTTCCTCCTGTTGGTACCTGTTACTTCCATTCCTTCCTGCCAGTCGCAGAGTCAAAAAACAAGCAGACAGCTGGTACCTTTGCAATGACATCCATAGTCACCCGGTTCATCATGGTCAGCATGCTAAACTCTTTTTTTCCATCTGCCTTTTCATCTAGCTTCTCCATCAGCTCCTCTGCTTTTTCATTAAAAGTTTCCATAAGACCAATCAGGTAGCTGAACAACCAATAAAGAATACTGATGGGGGCTCTGGAGAGGACCTTTGTTCATGCAAAACTACTTTCATTATTTTCCACAGAAAACTGTGAAGATTTTTTTTTTTATTTATAATATATTTGACTTAATATGTTAAAAAGCAAATGGATAAAATGAGCTAAATTCTTCTTACAGCAGCTGCATTCTGTTCTGCCATATAAACAATGTCTGCCAAGACAAAGAGTTTTGGCCTGTGCATACTGAGGCAAATGAACTTTACCTTCAGCCCTTAAATGCAATGCATCAAGGCACACACAAGCAAACCAGACTAACCCCCTGCTTGTCAATCACACCATATCTCCCACAGGGAATCCCTCAGGTGAATGACGAGGCTTGCCCACATCAAATCCCTGAGGCCTGTTGTTCACGTGTCACTGTCCCATGGGAAGTCTGGTCAAATTATACTCATCATGGACTCTTAAGTAAAACACGATTTTGGCACTAAACTGTTTACTTTTTCTCAATTTCAAATAATGCATCAATGGCAATGAGAATCACAAAAATACAGTACAAATAACAGCTAGATCATCCCAGCAATATTTGCCTTACGTTCGGCTGAAAGCTGGATCCATCATCTTCCGCTGCTTGTGCCAAAGCTCATGGTTGTAAGCAGTTACCAAGCCATTCCCCAGAAACCTAGCATTTAGGAAAGCAAGGAAAGGAACTGTTTTCAGCAAGGGAGCCAGCCAAGCCCTGTGTAGTCACAAAGATAACTCTCCCATATCAACTTTCTTGTATTTTTTCCCATATGTAAGGAGCACTATGCTGCTTTGAGTACACAGTCACTGTAGACAATGACAGAACTTCAGATACATTATGCCTGCTAGGTGTGGACTGCTGAGTCAAATAGGATGCCACTTGATTACAGCTGTTACACAAATAACTAATATACTAGCTGGATTATTATACTTTTAAAGGCTTCAGAAAAATCATCTTTTTTGTTGTTGTTGAATTTAGGAGCTGGAAACTCCCATGCATTAAGGAATAATTCAGTGTTCTAAAATCTAAGTGAGAAATTTGATGATGATCTTGCCTAAACTCTTCAGGGACTAACCAAACACGCACGGAGTAAGAAAAAAAACACCTGTGATCAAGGTGAAAAAAAACCCCAACATAACCTCCTCCCTGACATTTGACTTGACACATAATTTAATAGGCACATGCTGCTTACCTATGCCTGGAATTAGTCATTCATTCCCACACTAAGGCAAATGGTCTGTGTCAAAATAAATATCATGCCAGCAATATTACTAATCTTTGAGTTTTCAGATCACAGTGGCTTCAGATGAGTTACACTTACCTCTCGCCAAATAAGTTGAAGATACGACCATATATCAGCCGATCCTTTGGGTACTGTGGGGACATCAAGAACTCCTAAAATCAAATCTCAGGTCAGTGAATAACAAGTGTGATCCATTTCCCAGACAAAACATGAAAAGCCCCTCACATGTTCATTCTTTTCCTCCTGTAGCAATAGTCTGAAGGCTAAATGAATAATTTGGTGTGCCCCGATTCCTCAGTTCCCATGCTGCTAGCTTGTTTTGCATGCCTCTAGCACTTCTTGCCCAATGACCCAAAATATCACTCTGTGGTTATTGCAGAGATTTAGAGGAAGAAATTCAGTCCCTTGTGCCTCACTCACTTGAGATACTAAGCTCTTGTAAAGAGTCTCCTTTTCAGAAATGATGGAAGATTGCTCTAACTGCTGTTTAAATAAAAGTAACAAAGTAAATTGACTTATCAAGGAAGTAAATAAATCCTGAGAGCCCAGAGGATAGAGCACCTCATCCTCCTAAGTTGCCCTCTCTGCAGGAACTGACCAGCTGCAGTGTGCTGCTATGAATATCAGGCACCAGCTCTCTCTTTCTGAAGGGGCAGGCCAATCCCCAGTGTCAATTTGGCTTTATTTTGCAGTACCTTCACTCCTTCAGGACTCAGAATCATTACCGAGACTCTGTGAAAGGCATTAAGCCGTATAATGGGTCCATATTTCTCTGCCCTACAAGAAGAGAAGGGGAAGAAAATTATGGTACAAACCACCAACACATAACAGTTCACATTTAATAAACTGAAACAACCAAAAGCAGCGTGTATCAGAAACTACTACAGTTTTCAGTGAATAAAGCCATTAAGAGAAAGATTAACTCACACTCTCTAGCTCCTCTAGTGTCCTTCTGAATAATGCTAAACATGCAACTCAATGCATTTTTGCCTGGATTTCCTGGTGTTCCTTGACTTACCACTGCAGGAAGAGATCATGCACAAACTCCTGTTTCCTCAGCATCCTCCACAAGATTGGCAGATGTCCAAATAAAAAGCTGCAACAAATGAAGGTTAAGAGAGTTACAAGGATGCCAACATAGAGTTTTGTATGGATTACAAACCTTGTTGCTCAGCAATGCAATGCAAGTGCCAGGTAAGGAAAGATAAAACTAATATGTACCAATGCCCAGCCCTCATCTGGGTAAGTTGAGGATCAGGGTCAGGCTGGTGCACTCTGGAGCCAGGAAGACCAATGCAGATACACAGGACAAGGTTTTGCTAGTTGCTGTACTACAGGACATGTTTAGGTCTGGGTGGAAGCTCCTAGAAAACTGCTTTGCTCTTTGCCTAGATGACAAAAGGCAGGTCTTGCCAAACTAACCTGATTGCCTTCTATGACAAAGTGACTTGGCTGCTGGACAAGGGAAAGGCTGTGGATGTGGTCTTCCTGGACTTCGGTAAAGCCTTTGACACAGTTTCTCACAGCATTCTGCTACAGAAACTGTCAGCCTCTGGCCT
>WAAB01008186.1:38321-57288 GCA_013389865.1 Piaya cayana
CAGCCTGTTCACATCCCTTTAGAGCCTCCTGACCCTCCAGCAGATCCAGCCTCCACCCAGCTTAGTGTCATCTGCAAATTTGCTGAGGGTGCACTCAATGCCTTCATCCAGGTCATTGATGAAGACATTGAAGAGGGCTGGACCCAGCACTGAGCCCTGGGGAACCCCACTTGTAACTGGCCTCCAGCTGGATTTAACACTATTTCCCACCACTCTCTGGGCCTGGTCATCCAACCAGTTTTGCACTCAGGAGAGTGTTCGCCTGTCCAGGCCAGAGGCTGACAGTTTCTGTAGCAGAATGTTGAGAGAAACCATGTCAAAGGCTTTGCTGAAGTCCAGGAAGACCACATCCACAGCCTTTCCCTCATCCAGCAGCCGAGTCACTTTGTCATAGACAAAGAAATTCCTATAAACACAATGAGCATGAGAAACTTGGGATCCAAACAGATGAGCAGAGAGCTGGGAACCATTAGTTGGTGTGGAGTTAGAATATTAATTTGAAAAATTGATGGGATGTAAGGTTAGCCCAAGTTCCTGCTCTCTTTTGTTTGTCTTTTCACAGCTATTTAGTTTTTAAAACATTTACTGCTCTCTCTTGAGAGGTCTAGCATTATACAGCCTGTAAATGAGGACTGCAAGGAGGAGGCACAGAACAGGCATCTCTTAGGCTTGAAAATGTCATCATCAGCATACAGTTAGCCATTAATTTGGGTATCCTGGGTCAATCTGAATTTACCAATAAAATACATTTCTATATAAAGAGCTTTTAATTTTATTGTTAAATGTCCAATTTTAATGTTAAATGATTGGAAAATTCAGGACAGAAAACATACATTCTTAAGTCTTCCTGTTACATGATTGCAGCTCAGGTTATTATTGATCTAACACAGCTTGAGAGTTCAGAGAAATTAATGTTTTGTTTGACTTTGAACTTGGGATATGAACACCGTGATGCTGGCACAGTGTCATCTGGCTCAGAGCAACATCAGGAGAGGAATATAACCAGATTTCAAAATATTCATTGCAGTATCCCTCCAAAACCCACCTAGTTCTTCTGATGGCTAAGTAAGAGTATCTGATTTCCCTGGGGTTTTTTTACTATTATTATGACAGCCAGTGTGAGAAGTAGTAAGGTAGATGAACTTATTTAGATTGACACTATACAGATTTTTTTCCAAATATAGGAAAGACATTTACCTTAACCTCTCTCCCCTTAAACATCCAGTGATTCCTTCTCTGTTACTAGTCATTTGCAATGCATAACTGCTGAGAGATAACTGCTGTTGTGTGCTTATAGTTACATTCATTCATACACCAGCTTAAAGGAAAAAAAAAGTGCATACTGTAATGTAAACATTTGGTTTTCTTATATAAAGCAAACTGCAATATTATGACTACAAAATATGGACTTTATTTGAGTTACCAGCACAATTCAATGCATTTACCCTATTTTCAATCCAATTATTAATAACATGAAAAGAACAATCTTATTTCTGTTCAAAAGTAAGTATATAGATTTCCTCAGCATATATGTAAATATGTATCTGGATATGAAATGTAAAGCAATAGGCCAATTCTGCTAATATTTATATCATTTATATTATATATATATAGCTAAATCCAGCAGTAAAAGTAAAGAGCAAAAACCCCAAGTGAATAGTCTAAACACTAGTGATATAGTCACTGTGTTCAACAGCAGGTACAAAAAAGTAAAATGAAGCCATCATTTTTTTTCTCCCTATATTTTGGACCAGCTCCAAAGAGATTTTTGTTTCTGTACTATCCAGAAAGCAAATTATCAAAAGGCCTACGTTGTCTTGCAATGAAAATTCCACCCTTAGGAAAAAAATACTATTTAGATTTCATAAAGGCTTCTCCTACACTAACAAATTAATCAGAGTAATTCTTTGGTTATAAGGACAACTGGTAGTGACTCCTGACCTAGCCCTGGGTGATCTGTGAGGGTGTAGGCTAGCCTGCACCACAGGCATGCCGGGAACTGCACCGCTCATTGCCCTCTAGCACCAGGAAATGTTTCCTGGTGCCCTTTCATTTACTAGGCAAAAAGTTGCCTTTCTTTTGTGAGTACCGACAAATGAATGTGCTCAAGCCTTCTCTGGTTTTGGGACATCACATCCTGACTTGATCAGGATAAAGCCTTTTGCTGTTTGGAAAGAAGGTGCTAGACTTTGGCACCTTTGAAGGCCATCAGAGCTACCTTGCTCAAGATTGACATGCTCTGTTGCCTCCAACCTGCCTGACATATGTGGACAGGAAAACTCTCAGAAAAAGTAACTGTTCATAATAAATGAGCTGCCCCAAACACAGACCTTTTGCCACAGATTAAACTATGCTAGATACAAGAATCAACCATACCTTCCAAAGCAAAATCCTCCATGGGCTTAGATGTTACACAATATTGCAAAATACAGAGTTTTGCAGTGATTTTCATCCTGTTGTCCCCCAGCTCATACACACTGAGATTCACGAGGACCTTCTCAGTCAATACAATTTTGCAGCATGGAATGGGCAAGTAATTGCAAGATGTTTGATAATAGTGAGAACAGTTTAGTCATTGCCAATAGCTAATACTCCTGAGGAACAAACTCACTGATGTCAGTGCTTACTGCTGGCTGAACACTAGAGGCTCTTTTTCTTCCTTAGAAATAGCTTCCCTATTTACCACATTATTGTCAAAGAATATTTGCCATTTACATCATAACTGCTTTTCTGACTACATTAAAACATTGCTCAAAGCAGCTCTATAGCTGCACCTGTGCCCTAGGGTAAAGTTTAGACATGAAAACCTTGGGAAAGTCATGTACAAAGCAGCAATATCTTGACATGTGTCAAATGGGTTTGAAGTCTCATTTGTTTACAGAGAAAAAGTTAAATTCTTAAAACTTAAATTTGGAATGCAGGTATTAGTTATCAAATGATGCTTGCATCTCTTTTCATATCAAAAATATGTGTATTTGTGTCTGAAAGTATCTAAGGAGGCCAATGTTTCTCACATGCCAGGCTCACCTTTGAAAGAGGTCTATTGGCATCTTTCTGAGAGGAAAAGTAGGCTTGGATATTAATCTGTTTTGACTGGTTTTCTCATCTGCATTTCTGATTTTCTGTGCTGACAATAACCAAACACTGCTGGGATGAGCTCACAGACAGTGGGATGGGTTTGTACTGGGTAGTCCCCATACAACCATATCAATGCTAACAGGTTAATGAAGAGGCGGACTCTGCTCAGTGCATTCCTGGAAGTGTTTTGCTGGGTTTGGGCTAAGGGCCAGCAGTGCCTGAGCTGCTTCCTTGGCCATACTGAGTCTTCTCACAAAGGTACCATCTGGTGAGAGGTGGGGAGGAGACTGGTGGGGGGAGTGAAGGCTGGAGAAACACCATGGCACCATGTGAAGTTGGGCCCCCAGGCTCATCTCTGCACCTCAACATTGCCCACAGTGCCACCAATGAGCTTTCTGAACTTCAGTCATGGCCTCTGTGTCATTTAATTACAGGTCACTGTACTGAGTAATGTGATACATTCACCTCGTGCTATTCCTACCCTATTCCTACCCTTCTTGACACAGAGAAGCTAGGCAGAGCTCAGGTTTCCTCTATACAGGGGAAGCCCTCCCAGCATGCTCCATCCAAGGGTCAGTACCTAGAAGGGTTTTGCCAGCATTTGAGCAAGTGTTCCTGCTACCCCACCTATTTCACAATCTCTCCACTGCAATGGCAGCAAATTCTAATGTTTTGGGGTTTTTTTCCCCCTGATGCTTGTGGGAGACTTTATCTATCAGATGCCTTGGAAAGCATGTGGCAAGTTCAAATTATTTTGGTCTGAAGATAATGTTGAACCCACACAGCACAACGTAGCGTGGCAGTGCGCAGGCTGATTGCTGGGTACCAGAAGCAATGTAAGTGAAAAAAACCCCAAAAACCAAGCTAAATCAAACAAGAGGTCTGCACAGAGTTACTCTGCCTTGCAGGTAGAGAAAAAGATGTTGCAAAGCTAGTATACATTGTTCCCTTTGAGATATACTGCATCCTCCATGTAATACAGCTGTGCTGTAAGGAAAGGAAATACTTGTAACGAAAAATGCAGAAGCTCCAGCCTCAGTCACAGAGGTGAATTAGGAGAGAAGCAATAAACCATATTGCTACTAGACAAAAGCCTGGAACTGCGTGTAACACCTTCAGAAGAGCAGCTAGAGAGGTGTAACAGGTATTATTCTATGCAAAATGTAGGTGGCCTCTGCCTATTCTCAGGAGGATCAAATGAGCTAAAGCAGGTGTAGAATAACTAGCAGTTAAATTAGAAAAAAACCATACCTAAGAATCTGGAAAATGATGGTGAAATTCCTGTCTGACTGGTCTGTGGCAGATATCACTGAACAACTTCTCTTGTGCAGGTCTTTTTTTCTACCCAGAAGGTTTTAAACATAAATATGACAGAGATTCTCCTTAAAATCTCACAGCTAGAGCTAGCTGAAATTTGTCTAAGGAGCCAAAAGAAGCAGGAGAACTTGAAAGAAAGATTGCACCTCCACTTTCTGTTTTCTTCCAGCCCTCTAGTCCCATCAGCTCAACAGGTGCCAACTCTTTTAACAGAAGAATTCATAAAAGACTTTCTAGTCCCCTGAATGTTTTGATGTGCCTGAAGTGAATGTCTGCACTTTAAGTAAATGTGTTTGCACCTTTACTGCAATGGGAAAAGCCTACATGACAGTCAGGTCCCTGATGGTATTTGTAAGTTTTCCAATGAAACAAGAGTAGTATTTTGCAAAAGGTACTTTAGATGTCTGTTCTCCCCTTTATAGTTTATAAGAAGTAGGGAATGCTACTTTTATAGTTTTGTATAGTGAAAGTGTTCTTTAATATCAAAAAATATCAGAAAATTGAGGAAAAATATTTAAAACAAATTAAATTACTACATATGTCGATGTTTTAGGCTTAAGAGAACACTGTCAACTTGAAATTGGGGAATTAAAATAAGCATCCACAGTAAGAGATTTAGATACAAAGGTTGGCTTGTGAACTGTTTTGGATGCACTAGTCACTTTGCATTTGTTTCATTTTGTGTTTCTCACATTCTTGTGTAAGCAGCAAGATAAAAATTGTCTCAATTACATCGGGGAAAAAACCATAAACTGGCAAAATACTAATACAGTGAGACCAAAAGAGAAGAACATGTGTCTCCAATCATCATTCAAGTGAAAAACACATTTCAGACAAAATGAAGTTTGCTTTCTTTTTGCATCCTTTAAAAATGGGTAAATATTACAGGACTGTTACACCACTCCATTACCTTTGTCTAGTCATTCACACCCTTGAACACTGAATGCAAAACCATGTACAAAGTATCTTCAGGGTTAAACTGGGTAACCATCCTGTTCATGTAAAAAAAGCCACATTTTCTTTTGACTTAGGCTAGTGTAAACTGCAGAAATATTTTTCAGACAGAATGCTATGATTTTTTCCTGTTTTATCTGATTTTGCTTAGACACAGTTATCTTTGATAACCGATAGTTTTATACCAATCAAAAGCATTACAGAATAATAATTTTCCTTTAAATCATGGAAAGTTACAACAAAAATTGTACTTTTGTGTTCTGCAAAGAAAGGCACAGATTTACATATACTCAGAAACCACCATTCAGAGTTGCAGGTGATACAGCAAGCCAAACAATGCAAATGCTTCCATAAGCAAAAGCAAAACATGGTCATTTATGAATTTTTTTTTTTGGCAAAACACTGTGAAGCATGACTGGGGAATGTTGTATTTTGAAATGTAAAAGGGCAAGAGATAGCATATTTTTTCTCATCTATAATGGCTGACATTTGGGATTTTCTTATAAAAACATCTCCATGCAAATGCACTCTCTGCCCATGACATACTCAAGCCACTGCTTCATGTTATTTTTTCTTTCCCCCTGAAGGCAGAAGCATGAAGATGAACATAAAGAAAACATTAAGATCCCTTCAAAGAGACATAGCATCCTCATGGCAGAACTCATTTTCCTCATTACTGACGCTGGTTTAGAGGGTTGGGCAAGAAGGGGATGTGTTCAGCTGCTCTGTCGTCAGTCTGTCACCTCCTCCCGGCTGCACACCACACCAGCATCCTCCTCGTGGGAGCAGTTGTGCGTGCCAATGTCGGCATGGGAGCACTCCAGCAAAGTCGTCTCCTGCCCAAAGCACTGAACATCATCCAGGAGAATGCGAAGGGAGGTCCCTTCTCCAAATTCTGCCTTCTTGCTGGCCCGCACCACGTACGGAAAGCCCAGCTGGCGGCACACCACAGCGGCAGCAGCAGAGCCCCAGCCATCATCACACACTGTGCCCCACTCGCCATTGATGTAAACCTCCACCCGACCCCGGCTGCGGCTGCGGCTCTGCTGCTCCATCAGCCGCACAGCACCGTTTTGCAGTGGTGGGGTTGTGCTGGGGGGCTTCTTCCTGCGCTGCCCCTTTCTCTCTCCTCCCTTCCTGGGCTTGTTGCTGGGCGCTGGTTTGGTGGGCGTCCTGCTTTTGTTCCCCGGCGGTGGTGGTGCTTGGCCCAGCCAGTCCACAGACGGTGTGTGGTGGATTTCAGGGTCTGGCCCACGAGCCTGTGGGGCCTTGGTCGTGGTCTTCAGGTGGGGACGAGGTGTTGTTGTTTTCATAATGAGCTCTGGTGGAGGTAAAACCCAGGAAACCATGAGTCTATCACTAAATGGACATTTCTTAAAGACAACTACATGAAAACAGTGCTCTTTTTTTTTTCTTATTTAACTCATTTATTGGAATTTGCTTACTTGATCCTGTTAGGAAGCAATAACACTCCTGGTGAGCCAAGGTTTCCTCACAGAAAAATGTTGTCTGCTTTTACTTAGCAGAGAGGACTGCAGGACTTAATGTCAACTAGTAAGCCTCTCCCAAGAAAGAAACTCCAAGCAGTTTATTGGCAGAGCTTCAGCCTGGCCACTAAAGGGTGGGCACTGGAGTTTCAGGGTTGGAAGAGGAGGTCCCCCTACTGTCCCTCTCCCCAGCTGAAAGCATTTTAAAGACAGGGACTATTTCTGCTCTTCTTTTCACTACTGCTGATTGGATCCTTACCAGACAAAGAGCGCTGGCCTCCCCACTGGGCCAGACGCTTTATACAGAGAGGCTGAAATCAGAAACATTCAAAATCAATTCTCTCTGGCAACTGGAATGTGCAAAAGCAAGAGAGTTGCCAGGACAACACATAAAACAGGATTTGGGGTTGGGTTTTTATTTCCTTATGAAAAAAAGAAAAGAGCCTTGAACTCCCAAAGAGCTGAAAATTCTTTGCTGTCACCATTTCCAGGCGTTACTGGACTTGCTTATTCATATGTGCTCTATTTTTAGCTTAAAAAATAAGTTTTAGCTTGTCAGAAGGAAGCAATTCAGAATTGCTCAGAATATCAATCAACTGAGCTGGGACGCTCATCACAGACATCTGCAAAGACATGACAACTTTTTGAATTATACCCTAGATTTACCCATTCTCATTTGTAATTTGCTTTGTAGCACAGAGATGAGGAAAAATATGACTGTCTTATTTGTCCTTAATATCAATTGTCCCCAAAAGGCAAATCTTTGCAGTAGTCCATTTTTTTCTGAATAATGCTCTTTGGAATGCAATTGTATTTGTGGCATGAAAAGATTACCCTTCTTTGGAAGATGAGGTTCTGAAGGCAAGAAACAAGTGTGAAAGCTTTACCTCAGTTGCTGAAGCCTGGCCTGGCAAAACCCTTAAAAATCCTGGAAATCATAAAATGATTCGCAGGACTGCATGAAAACTAATGGTCACCTGGGAGTGCTTTTTCACTTCACTGAATCAAATTGGTATTATATATTACTCTTTGTTAAGCTATTTATGAAATACACTTCAAACAAACGCACTCATCCTGCTAATGCAAGCCGCATGCCTTGGCGATTCTGTTACATTCACACTAAACACTAATCAAAAGAAGAAAATATTTACAGCTACAGATCCTGTTTGCATGCTTCTGAATCAAAATACTCATGCTTGGTTTTCACCTACACGTGAATTCAGCTCTTGAGACACTTAGCAGAATCTCTCCCAATGTTTTTAAGTTTAATTTTATGATGAAAACTACCTCATAAACAGACTTAAAAAGTTTAGTTATTTGTGTAGCTTAAAAATCTGAACTTTGGACTTTTATAGAGAATAACGTAGAAGGAAAAACAAAGACCCAGCTGCTTGACTTAAACTAAGTTAATAATATTTGCAAACCATGTGCACAGCTTACAAAGGAGAATGTTCCCGAAAATGAGCTGAGTGCTGAGGCATATCAACAGTTAATAACAGCCTTAGATCTTGTTCCACCTTGAAGACTCAATCTTGCAAGGTGCTGAGTGCCCTAATTCCTCCCTGAGCTGTCAAAACTGTCAATAACTCAAATGCAGTGTAACATGATTAATGTATTTAAAAATTAAATAAAGGTGTTCTGACATTAGAGATCAAAGTTATATTAACTCCATGACAAAGTTGTTAGAGAACTTGGAACTTACATATGTAAACAAAATGCACAGAGGAAAAGAAAGGTGATGCTGCTTAAGCTAAGTTTGAGATTCTAATAGTGCATTTAGAGTTTTGTATTTAATATAAATAATACTTGGTTTGCTGCAGATGCAACTACATCATTGACTACTCCAGCCCTAGCACTACAGTACTTCATTCAGCATGAAGTAATCAAAAAGCTCTGGAGGGTCTGGGTAAGCAAAAGGTTCAACTGAATGGCTGATCACATCAATTCTTTTGGGAGTATTTTCTCATCCCATATCCCTTCACTTTTAACTAACGACTCAGCCCTCATCCTACTCAATGAGTTATTTATCAACCTTTAGCCATCATATCCTTCATTCTTGAAGGGCTCCTCACTACCTGAAGGCACTGTAAAAAATCACTTACCACTGAAAAGAACAATCAAGCACAGGATCTCAGTACAGAAACAGTTATGGGAAACCAAACTGGTGGTAATGAAACAGGCATGATGCATCTTGGACAAGGGAAAACATACAGAGGTGAAGACTACAGAGATTTCACATGGCCAGGTGAGAGGGGATACCTTCCGTCTTATTTGAATCAACTCTTCAGTTCCAAAACAGCTGGTAAGAATTAATTTTGAGGATACTCTGAACAGTGAAGTTCTGGGTGGTCTTGCATACAGAGATGGTGCAAGCCTGGAGTTTGTATTTACTGCCAGCTAACATGTGCCAATAAGAAACAGCAACAGTGACACTTACTCTCCTTTGGCACAAACTGGATGCGCTTGCTTTTTACTTTCACTGGCGATGGCTCAACTCGGCATTTTCCTGGTGGTGCTCTCCTGTGAAAAAAGGAACACATACAGTGAACAATTAATTCCTTTCCCCTGGCATCATGAACCTTTGCTTCCTGTTGTTTTTCAACTAATGTAATGTTCACTGGAAAAAATGTCTTTTTAAATGATCCAAGTAAGCTCTTACAGTAGAAAACATAATTAAACAATCACATATCTCCATTGATCAAAGTCCAAATATTCACAATGCAGTGGAGTCCTCTGGCTGTGTTTTCTCTTGCTATTGATGAATCCATTAAGGAAATAAAACATTGGCAGGTTCAAGCATTAAGGACAGAGATTAATCAAACTGAAAATAAAAATCATGTAACTAGACAGTATATGTTGAACATCTGAAATAAAGGCCATGTGTATGCAAGTCTTCAGGCTGTCTTTAGAGAAGCAAAGCAATATGCTATTATTCATACATAAAGGCCCCCCCAATACTATTACAAAAGTGGTCCTAAAAATGCATTAGTTTCAAACAAGAGCTCTGTCTCTTCTACAGAGGCTTCCTTTTAGTGTGACGCATTGTTTTGACACAAATTTGTTTGCTGTGGAAGTATAATTCACTTCTGAGAAGTAACATCCAGTACATCATCATATTTTCCTATGCCAGCTGGCTCGTTAACCTGCAGCCCTCTTTGGAAGTTTCCAATTTGGTTTAAAAATATTTGATGATTGCATTTGGAGGGTATAACTTGTTTGTAATTAGGATTGTTAACATTTTCATTTCTGTGGAAGGCAAAGAGCTCCTCTCTCAGCTGCTACCACAGCTACTTTTGTGAATTTTCCCGCAAGTTATTTTCTGTACTCTACAAAATTAAGAAACTTCTTTTTAAACTTAAAGACTGTCTTTTGACTTCTGCTTGCTTTGTTTTTGCAAAGGTTGTGCAATAGCAGCCTCTCAATACACAGATTACAGGAACTTCTCCACTGTGTTAGATAATGGAAAATGCTCCTGACAGAGGAGAGTCAGATGAAAACACCCGGCAGCTCTGGGGGCTGTGTAACTTTGGGGCCTGGTTCTAACCCAAACCAGAAAAGTGTTTTGGTTCAAAACACTCAGATAGCTAAAGCTGTAAACTCAATCTGTTTTAAAAAAAACCCCAAAGCTACAGAAGTCTCAGTCTGCATGTCCAGCTGAAAGCATTTTGGTATTTAGCCAGTAATACTAACGCTTAAAAAACAGGAAGATGGAAAAAACAGCTGTAAGTCTTCCCATAAAATGCAGCTACTCCTGGCCTTGCCCAGTCTGAAGATACATACACGTGGGATCCAGAAAGTGTAACAATGGTTTTAGTTCCTTGTCCAAGGCATTTTCCTCCTCAAAACGCAAACACACAATGTATTTTTTTTACATTCATTTCTGCTTTGCCTGAGAAAGGACTAGTGGTCACACTGGGTCTGCTTTGGCTGCACCTACCTGGGCATGGCACAAGCAGCCAGGTGCAGGGATAGAGAGGAGCTGAGAGTAAACCTTGAGAAAAAAAATTCCTCCTGGGCAGCAATCCTAAGAAACTTTGCCTAAGAATGACAAGCCATTCATAAAGTAATCCTTTAGCTTTAAGGAGCAAATATTCCAAGCCAACAGGCTCTGTAACAAACAAGTTACCAGGCAGCATAGGCTCTGAGGACTGCTATAGTAATGGGTTGCTCCAGCAATTCCTTGACCAAGGGCCACAGAAGGGCCCAGCACGGGCAAGAACTAATTAGTTCTAGTCAGCATCATTTATCACATCCACACCTGGACATACTGCACTGTACTTAGGATATGCAACAGGAACATCTCATACCTAGAGGTGTCCACTACTTTGTACACCACTCCATGGGGAGCCGTGGCGCTTGGTATGCCAGTAGACATGAAGTAAAGTTCCCCTGGGAAAAAAAAACAAACACAACCATGAAAACTTACCATGGCACTCCTGTTCTGTACAGCACAGGGTCATTAACTCTGCATCACAGGTCAGAGGGTATGAGGAAACCTAGGAGTGACATGGAGATCTGGCTACTGGAGGAAAGAAGGCAGGTTTGTGTTTGGGTTTGTAGTGAGAGCTCAATTGCAGTCCAGTGGCATAGAATACTCTTAGTGAGTGGGAGATTTTACATATTGTCATGAAATACTATTTTAACAAATTTCTACTGCAAGCTCAGCTGCCCAGACTTCAGCTGCCATCTCAGCCTGATTTGTAATCTTTAACCTCACTAGCACTGAATTTCCTCTTTCAAAACAAAATCAAAGGAAATTAAGACTGTTCACACTGTCTTCTGTTCTCCTGGATGAAGCACTACTTCGGAGTGAACTACAGATCAAGATTTTGCTTTGCTCTCTAGCACACTCACAAAGTGAGACGTATCTCATGAGAATAGTATTTGATTTGTCACAGTTCTGTCAGGTCACATGGGTAGAACTTGACCTTCAGGTAAACCATTTCCATCGCTATATATTTAACGTACTTTCTCTTAACTGCATTTCCATTCCTCTCTGTTGTGCAGGGGAGGTTGGGACAAGCAGCCCCTCTGCCACTCTCTCTTTTGACAGCTCAAGCGTTTTATGGGTGCAATTAAAAGGATCAGAGAGAAAAAACAGAGAAGCAATATTTCAAAAAATAAAATAAAAAAAAAANGAGGCCATGGAGAGCTGCCTAGGTGAGTAAGGTAGATTTCTTTGGGCCTCCTATTGGTACCCCAAAGGGAATAGGGGAAGGAGTGGAGAGGTCCAAGTGAGCAAAGGAAGATGTAGGCAGTTGGTAGTAGCTACTTTTGCCTGTTGAGCCTCCCTCCTCCTTGTTCTTTTGTTCTGCCACAGGCCAAGCTCCTCCGGATGCTCCCAGGGCAGAAGCCAGCCACCCTTGGCCACCCCTGGTTTGTTTCTTCCTTTTCCTGCTGGGTCCTGTTAATCACAGGCCAGAGCACTCTTGTTTCAAACAGGGATGGGAATCACCCAGCACTGTGTCTTGCGGTGCAGTGATGTGTACTCCACATCCCACCCATCTTTCCCAGAAGTTATTAGGCAGAAATCTGAATGTTCTGGCCATGAAGCCCACAGGCTATATTGCACATGTGCCCATAGACAGAGCACAGCGTACTTGATGTGTTCAGCTGCCAGGGGACAGGGCTCTAGCTCTATAATGGCTGTACAATGAGTCAAAACTATAGGTGTCCCTACTGCACAAACATATCCACTGCACTAGCTGGATTAACATTCATCAGAGTAACAACCCCCAAAACCAAACGCTTCTGTGAAGAAAATCTTGTTACAATGACCTGTATGATAAACTTGTAAAAGAACACTCTTAGAACACCAAAAATGTGCAAGACTGTTCTCTGTAGATAAAGAAATTCAATAAATTCACTCAATAAACTGCCATCAACAGATTTTTCTACATTATAATAAAGTGAACACATGGCAAATAATACCTCTGATAAGAGACTCCAGCCCAAACTTCCACCCAGCTCTATTATACTGTAGAGTACGGGTGAAAAGCACAGGGTGGAAAGGCAACAGCATTCCACCCCAGCTTTGCAAAGGTGGCAGGGCAAGGGAGATGCTGCTCCCCAGGTTAATGTACAAGGGCCTCAATTAACAGCTTGATAATGCGCCTGGCAGCCCTCTTCCTGAGCATAAAGTGATTTAAAACGTTATTCTGATTTTAGGGGACAATATCCATCTTGCCACAGCACTGTGGAAGCAGCAATACTGTGCACAAACATTAACCATTAAAGAAAAGGGATTTTAACTCCAAAAAAGATAAAATTCCAAAGTAAAACTTTCAACCTAATGCTTAATTTGGATGACTTACATTTACCTGATATGTTACACAGATTGTATTTGTGCAACATCCACACCTGAAATCATCTGCAGGAAAACGAGAAATTTAAAAACTCGGGCACTCTGGATGCAGGTGCTTGTGACCACAAGCCAGCACCTCCCTGCACCAGCAGAAAACGAAAACTCCTGTGTTGCCCAGTTGTACATGAGGTTACTTAGTAAGCATCATACTCTCCCCTTTCCCAGCCACTAACTGCATGCTCTACCTGCCCTACTGCAGGGCTGGGCAATTAACCACTTGTATGAACAAAGGTAGTGATGACTAGCTTTCACCCCAGGACTCTTTATTTCCTCCTTTTCAAATTACAGCAGCTCCTTCATAGAAAGCAAAATGACTCCAGTCCAAAAACACAGCTAAGCGAAGCTACACTGAGACTATATCCTTCAGTACTATGCAAGGCAAAATCCCAGATGGCACTAATAAAATATAGAATTAAACAGCCTTTTCCCAATACCTCAGTGAAGATGTAACACAGGGCTTTTATTCTGCTTCACCTCGAGAGGTACAAATACTCTAGGCTAGAGTGAGCAAGCTCATAATCACTGCTCATTACATCTGCTTCCCTGTACCCATTAATAATATCAACAGCCTTCCTGACTAGCCAGGAGCACAGACTTACTCTCACTTGGGTATTAGCTTCTCAGCCTCTCAGGGCCTGTATTCCCCACAGCATGGCACTGTGAAGAATGAGATATCATTTCTAAGCCGTGTTTTATTGTATTTGCTCTCACGCTGTTCCCTGTCCCTCCAAAGGGTAGGTGTGTGGGTAGCAGCACACCTAGACCCAGTCCTGCAGGGAACTGCCTATCCAATTCCCTCTGCAGTCACTGTGTGGCACACTGGCCTCAAAATTAGGATTCTAACTTTCGTTTCATGTTTGGGAGATGCTGGGAATCTCACCCACTAGCATTTTAAAGACTGATGAACTCATGCACTGACTCTCCACCACCGTTGCCTTCCACAAGCCCTCTCTGACCTGTTCTCAGGCGTTTTACTCCTAAGAGAAACCACAAGAAATGCCATACAGTGTGACATGAAGTTAAAAGATCACCTGCTTCATCTTCAGCAAAGGAGATGATGTATTGATAATAGTTATTGATAAGCCCAGGAAACATGCATGTCTGTCCTGTCCCCATGCAGATTTCATTGTATTGCCATTCTCCAGTAGTGTGATCCTCCTTCAAAGACATCAGGCGTCTGCAAGGCAAAAAAATACTTGCACCAAGCAACCAAGAAGATATTTTATGAACATTAATCCAGACACACATTAACATTTCCTACCTGCATTAGCTATTATAGAAACAGTACTCCTCCAAAAAATTAAAGACTGATAATATTAAAACACATCTATAATATGTCTCTGTAACACCTTGTCTTTTGTGGGCACCACAAGCACAAGAAATCATTATAATGAAGTGTTTAAGGGATGTCAGATTGTTTAGGGGGGATGCTGCCAGAGGTGCAGAGCATTTGGCTTCACTGCAGCTCTGTGGCCTCTTTCCTGCACCCAGGATCTCCAAATGCAGCTGGCCACTGGATCAGTTGGGGCAGGTGGTGTGGGGGCTGCATACCAGAAATGCCTGAGAGATGCAGATACAGCAAAAGCAGAGGAGGTTGAAGGAAAACAAAGCAGTCTGATGTCTGCCTTACCACAGGTTTGCAGCAACTCACTGTTGGACCATTTTTATTTCTTTTAGTCTTTGGTGTCCGTAAATGTTGCATCAGAAGTTTGGTTTTTGTTGTTTGGGGTTTTTTTTATGATGCACTGAAATGCTTTTTTAATACAATTTTCAGGATTTTAAATGAACATCGTATCATTACCCCTTTATTTGTACTGGCACAATGTGAATTAGCAACATCAGTGGCTGTTGGAATGCAAAGACTGCATTCCTGAGCAGCACCATGGACTAAAGGTTATATAAAACATGCCATGTGAGCCCTCTGTAGTAAGCAGTCAGGCTTTGAACAGTCCTTGTAACCAGCAAGTAGCAGCACATCCTCAGCGGTTTAACTGCACGAGCATTCACAGGCAGGCATAGCATTACTGGAGGATGTTAGCTGGGGGTACAGCTTAGTGCGTATCTGAAATATTTACTTACCCACTCATAAAATCACCAAATATGTACAGGCCATTCAAGTTCGGAGACTCACAGCCCCGATAGACATAGCCTCCTGTAACAGATTTCCCCATTTTGTGTGGATATGCATAAATTGGAAGCACGTCATCTGCAGAGGAGGAAAGATCTGTGACTTGCCTTGTTTCACATGATGCAGAATAGTTGTCTACCTAGATATTATAGTTCTGAGACTAGCACGATATGATCAGGTTCATTTGAGCACCCTGATTAAATGAACTGCCAACAGAGTCATATTTAGTTGGATTTTCACCTTTTCAGAATCATGTTCAATAGTGCTGTCTAGTCATCTGTGCTAAATAACCAAGGACAAGCTACCTCAGAGAGACTGGTTCCTGTTTCACTTGCAGTATAATTTGAATTCCTGATAAGCCTGAGTGCTCTTTACCACCTCACAGTTCTCCTGAGCCTTTCTCCTACAACCCGACTCTGCTAGTGCAGCCTCTGGGCCTTTTCTGCACATTTCTATGCTATCTCATTTACCAAACACTGGAAGAGGCTGCTTAGGGAAGTGGTTGAGCCACCATCCCTAAAGGTATTTAAAAGACATGCGGATGTAGCCCTTAGGGACATGGTTCTGTGGTGGACTTGGCCTCAATGACCATAAAGATCTTTTTCAATCTAAAAGATCCTGTGTTTCTACACATACTGACTGGTTTTGCTATGAATTTGCAGGTTACTCTTACAGTCACTGCATCCATGCAGGAGATGTTTGCCCAATGCAGCTTTGTTTTGGTGGTAAAAGGGAAAAAAGAGACAGGTAACTCCAGCCTGTAGGTCCTGATGAAAAGATATGTCAAAGCGCAAATAGCTTCTGTTTCTCTGAAACAAGGGAGCTTAACCTGAAAGAGTCATCAAATATTTATGGTGTGGCAAAGGCAAGATGTAGTACTGTCATATTCATTGTAAAATGTAAATTAAAACACAAGACAGTGGCAAAACAGAGGGAGATTTTGAGGGTCCCCTTTGGATGCTTCCTCTCCTTTCTTTCAAAACTTCTGGATTAGAGGTACCTCCTTGTGGTACCCACCCTCCTCTTACTCACAGCTTTTCTCCCTGCTCACAGAGCAGATGCCTCACGTAGCAAAGCCAGCAGCAATGTCACCAATGAACTTGCACCAAGGGCATTTAATCTAAAGTAGGTGTTTTCTACACTCCAGCCACACTTGCCATTTCAAGGGGGCTGTGACATTTCACTGTTCTAACAAAAAGCTCTCTAAAAGCATCAGAAGGTGTTCTGAATCCCTGAAGACCTCCGTGAAGTGCCTGCCATGAATGCTCATGCAGGCACTGTCACACAGGAGAGCACTGAACAGGCTCTCTGACAACTGCTTCAGAAAAGGGAGTGCAAAAGATCTGCTCCCTGCTCTCGAAATATTTATAAAAGACACTTAATCACTGCCACTGTACTTCTAGCTAAGTCAATAAAAGGAAGGAAGTTAAACTAAGTTAATAACAGGAAGTTAAGCAATGCCACAGAGCACACAGAAGAGAAAAAAAAAATCACAATCTCAGCTAATACAAATGAACACCAGTCCACTGCCCCCACTGCTCTACATCTCTGGAGAGATGCTCCTGCATGAGATGTGGCCCACATCAGGCCTTGCAACACAAGACACACTGACTTCACATATGTGCTGGAATTTAGCCAGCCAGCTAATAACCTGACTCCAAGTTTGAAAAGTAACAGAAAAAAAAAGATACTAGGGTTTTCCTTTTAGGCACAGCCAAAAGAAACAGAACCACACTGTACATGCAGCAAAGCAGGCAGTGTGTATACTGGCTGTCCAACTTAGACAGTTTTTCTTTCTTCTTTTTAAAGAAGGACATTACTTGTAAGTTATGGAGAAAAATACAATTGCTTAAATCTTTTCATTTTTGCAGGAAAGCTTATTTTATGTGTGAAAGATTAAATTGTCCCCCCCCAATCACAGAATCATCAGGCAATTTGACTAACAAAGATCACTTTGAAAAACAACAGTTGGCACATTTCATTTTCTTCACAACTCAAAAATGATAACATTGGGACCTTCCCTAAGTCAGCTCCCTTTGAGACTGAGACTGGACAGATTTACATCTCAGAAATCTGTGTTCTCCACCTTCTTTCCTGCCTTTTTTCTTTGAAGGCAGGAATTAAAAACAATGCCGCAGAAAACTGCACAGTGTGAGAGACAGGTAATTTACAGAGAACACCTATTTACCCATTGAAGAATTGGTGCAAAGCTTTTTATCGTAACAGCTGAACCCTTCCCTCGCCCTCCAGCCATAATTTTTCCCTTTCTCGACGATGTCAATTTCTTCGTATTTATTCTGCCCCACGTCTCCACAGAAGAGTCGCCCTTTCCCTTCCTTGGTACGAGGATCACCCCTATCAAAAGAGCAGCGCCACATATTTCTCACTCCATATGCATAAATTTCAGGGCGAGCCTTAGGGTCATCAAGAAAAGGGTTGTCTGGAGGGATTCGGTACAGAGGCCCCCGGTCATTGTTGTTAACATCGATCCGCAGCACTTTGCCCAGCAGGGTTGATCTGTATTGGGAGAAGAAAGGAAAGAAAAAAACCAAACAAATAAGACTTGACCTTGGTTAAACATTAGAGATGGGGCTTTTTGAAAGCCCAGGGTTTCATTCTTTCTGGTTTGGAAAAGATAAGTCTTTCAATATATCTAAAATACCCATTTCATGACCATTTAATTTGTCCCAGGCCACTGAACAGTCTTCAGGTAGCACTGACTTCCCACTACTTGCTGCCCCATGGATGCACACTGGTGGCTTGGAGCTGCCACACAGACGAGTCCGCTCTTCCTGTATCATGGATCCCCTCTCTGAGCAGACAGTTGGAAGGCTCAGTGAGCTATCACTGCTCACAGAGGAAAAAAAGGTACATCTCAATAACCTCCCCTAAGGAAACAGGGACTACACAGGAGGTCTACATGCCCACGTGTGTGCAAAAGCATCAGTTTGGGCGTTAGGGAAAAAGTAAACCCAAGACAGAAAATTCTCCCCTCCCAATTTACCTCCTCTGGTTTCTATTCTCAACCCAAGTGTGACAGGAGGGACACAGGGTGCAGACAAGGTTTTAGAGACTCTCACTTGTTCTGGGCATTTCCAAAGGTACCAAAAGGATCCCCAGCCATGCCTCCGTCTCCAGTAAATATATAGAGATAACCATCATCTCCAAAGAGCAGCTCTCCTCCATTATGGTTGGAAGCAGGTTCTTCAATTTCCAGGATTATCCTAAGCAAAAGCAGGGAAGAGACATTACCTACTGCACAAGCCCTAAGAAAAGGGCAGAGTAACGTCACTCCAATGTTGCCTTTGACATATGGAAATGGCAAAAGATCTGTTTTGATGCAAAGTACTCCATATCCACATTACTGAATTTTACTTGGATATAACTGATATTCGCTAAGTCTGTGAAAGATAATAAAAAAATCTTTCTATAAGTATATAAATAATAAAAGGAGAACTAGGGAGACCATACAGTCCCTATTGAATACAGAGGGAGCAACAGTGACAGGGGATGAGGAAAAGGCTGAGGTACTTAATGCCTTCTTTGCCTCAGTCTTTAATTGTAAAGAAAGTTGTTCCCTCTGTGTACAAACACTGGAACTAGAGGAGCAAAATGAGGCTCCCATGGTCCAAGAGGAGG